>JABBMZ010000058.1:0-173652 GCA_013403795.1 Teratosphaeria pseudoeucalypti
TTCTTATACCATAGCATAGTAAAGCTTAGATCTCTTTATAAGGTTACTACGCTAAAGAGCCTAGTGCCTATTATCGACAGTTTTGACTATAAAACATATAGACTCGCGAATATAAAAAGGAAGTAGGAAAAGTAACTAACTAGAAGCGCTAGATCCTTAAACTTATGTTACTTAATATCTATAGCCTATTACTACTATCGAGAGAAGGGTATAAATACTTCCTTATAATTGTCGATAATTACTCGCGGAAAGCATACGCGTACCCTTTAAAGAGAAAGTCGGACGTAGCCGAAGTACTCTAATACTAGCAGAAAAGGGTCGAGCTTCAGACTAATAGCTATAAGCCTAAGGCGGCGAGGAGTAATAATACAGGTAAGCTCTTATCTATTCTAAAGGAATAGGAATTAGAATATAGCATAGAACTTAACCTAACCGAGGCGTATAACTCTCGGGGAAACAGTATTACTAAGAAACATATTAGAGATGCCAAGTAGGTAGTTAGAGCAATAATCGAAGACATAGGACTCCTAATCGCATTCTAGCCGGAGGCTCTAATAGCGAGCTAATATATGTATAACCCATGCCCTATTAAGATTAATAACCTCCTAGTAACGCTAGAGGAAGCTTAGTTAGAGAAACGACCCTCTATCGACTATATACGCGTTTAGGGATGCTAGGTTATCTTATATGTCGACCCGAGATCGATGCCTAAAGACTCGAGGAGGGACAAGCTAATAAATCGGGCGCGTAAGGGTATGTTTATTAGGTATGTTAAGGGTATTACTAAGATGTAGAAGATCTAGGCACCTGATTTAAAACAGGTTATCGCTACGGGATCTATTAAATTCTTTAAAGAAAGTAAGGGAGGTAATATTAAACTTAGCTTTACTCCGAAGAATTAGAGTAGCTCTATACTAACGCGAAGGCCGGTCGGGCGTCTACTAAAGCCTAACCCAAACCTAGGACCGAAACCCGATAGCAACCTACCCTAAGGTATAATACGTAGAGTAGTAATATATATCGAATTACTATAGCTACCGAAACCCGACGCTAGCGTTATATAGAGGGTAGTAACATATGTCGAACTACTATAGCTACTAAAACCTAATACTAGCGTCGAGAGGTATAACCTAAACTCTAATACTAAGTTAGAGTAGTACGAGAAGGAGCGAGTCTAGTTAGAGTAAGAGGCATCGGACGCTACGCTAGTTATACCGACTATACTACCTATACTAGGAGCGCTAAGCGTACCTCCTATACTAGTACTAGGTAAGAGAACAAAGATAGTACTAGATAGATTAGGCGAGATTAGAGTAGAAAGAGACTTACTAAGATAGTTAAATAAGGTAACTAGTAAGAGGAGTTAGGATTAGAGTAACGAGGGGAGACAGGATAAGCTAAAGAGGGCTATAGAGACAACTAGAAGCTTTATTATAATCTATAATGCGATATTAAGCATAAACGTAGAGAAAGAGCTCTATTAGCATAAAGGTAATTAGTTCGGATTTACGGCAGATGTAGAAGAGCTCGGCCTAGTAGTAGTAGCAGCTAGAATACGACTATTAGAGAAAATACCTATCCTAAAGACATACGAGCAGGCAGTCTCTAATAAGAAGTAGAGACACCTATAGCTAGAGGCCGTATAGGTAGAAACTACCGCGCTAGAGGGCAACCTAACCTATAGGGCTATAGCCGCACTAGTAGGAGCTAATCTAATTACGTCTAAATAGGTCTTCGATATAAAATATAATACTAATAGATCGGTTAACAAGTTTAAGGCCCGACTAGTCGCTAGAGGATTTAGCTAGGTACTTAGAGTTAACTTTGAAGACATATTCGCCCCGATAGTTAGACATAATACTATCCGCCTCTTTATAGCCGTAGTATATATAAACAACTAGGAACTACACTAGGTCGATATTAATAATACTTTTATAGAATTGGTTCTTAAGGAAGTTATTCTAATGCGGGCACTACCTGGTATTAGAGTTAACCTAGGCGAGGTACTTAAGCTAGAGAAGAGCTTATAAAGTCTAAAGCAAGTAGCTCGAGACTAGTACTAACTCTATAAAGGAAAGATCGAGAAGATTAGTTTTGCTTAGAGTAGAGCAGATCCCTACCTATTTATGCATTCTATCTAGAAACTCATAGTACTAGTATACGTAGACAATATTATAATAGGAGCAGAGAGCATAGCTAATATAGACTAGTTTAAGAGAAAGTTTGCGATATTCTTTAACATTAAGGACTTGGGCGGAGTAACCTACCTACTAAATGTTAAGATTATTAGAGACCGGAAAGCTAGCACCTTACGCCTAGACTAGACGCACTATATCGAGAAAGTGCTAGATAAGCTTATAATGTTAGTAGAGAGCGCCTACCTGACCCAATCACCTCTAGATAGCTATAATGCGATTAGACTATTAGGACCTAACGACGTTAGAGTTAAGAGGAGGGAGTACTAGGAAGCTATTAGTAGCTAGATATACGTAGGTGTTCTAACTAGGCCTAATATTACATTCGTACTTAGAAGGCTAAGCTAGTATATATTAGACCTAGCTAAATACTACTAGCAAGCTCTAAAGAAGCTTAGGAGGTATATACGCTTATTAAAGGACCTAGGGATCGTATATAACGCGAAGGCACAAGATATACTCGTAGGGTACTCTAATTTAGACTATGCGATAGACAGGTTAGACCGCATCTTAGTACTAGGGAATGTGTTTATACTTACTAGAGGACTAGTATTATAGGCTAGTAAGAAGCAAAAGTTAGTAGTAGGCTCGATAATAAAGGCAGAGTATATAGCGATAGCGAGATACGTAAAGTAGTCGTAATTCCTTTACTAGATCCTCCGAGACATAAAGATATAAAGGCATATTAGTTAGAGCCTATAGATTAGAGAGGAGATAAAGTTCGCTATAGGCTTACTAATAGTACAGCTACGAGGGGATAATTAAGTAGTAATTACTCTAGCGAAGGATATATATACTAGCGAGAGGTTGAAGTATATCGATATAGCCTACTATTACTAGCGAGACCTCTATAAGAGGGGCATTATCTTAATTAGCTATGTTAAGACCTCTAACATAATCGCCGACGGTCTAACTAAACTAAAGCTAGGACGCTAATTCGAGAAGGTAGTAGAGTAGCTTTAGTTAAGGAAGTAGCTCTTTATTTCTAACTACAATTATAGCTACTACTAGAGAGTAGTATTATAACCTACTAGGCTAACCTACTACCTTAGGTAATCTTATTTATTATTAGAAGCCTAGAAACCCCTACTTAAGCACTTATGCTACTTACGGCCACCCCTAGACCCGCGAGACCTACGATAAGAACTTTAACTACTACGACGAGAGTTAGAGCGGCGAGAGTTAGAGGGCCTCCTACTAGGCCGGGACAGACCTATATTAGGCATCTTAGCGATCTCTCGGTCGTAGAACTCTTACTAAGCCTTTACTCTATCTGCTTTAGTAATACTATATAATAGATTCTAACGGCCCCGAGGCTAGATTAGAGTCCTCTATATAGGGCTAAGAGGGCCTAAACAGGTAAGAAATAGACTCGTATACCGCCTAGCTCTAGAGGGACCGAGCTCGACTTTAGAAGATAGTTAATATTTAGAGGGCGAGCGCTTAGTAAGGAACGAAAAGTCGAGATCGTCTATAGTAGGAGAAAGGGAATAAATACTACTACGGACACTCCCGACTAGCTAACCCCTTAGACTCCTACGAAAGGTAGGACTAGTACTAGCTATATAGGTGTCTAACATAGAAGATTAGCGACGAGTTAGAGGAGAGGAGAGGCCTCGAGATAACGATGCTCGTTCCTACCTCTCCTACTCCTAGCTCTCTCTAAGTAACTAAGCGATAGGATCTTTAGAGCTCTAACGCCTCTAACTAAGGTTTATACCTTAGAATGCCGTGTTTAGAATAGAGCCTAGAGGCTGTCGCGGCGGGATAGTAATCCCCTCGCTTAATAAAGATTCCTCCTTTATAAGTAGAGGAATTAGGGTGCGCCTAGTAACCCGCGGAAGGAAGGCCTAGTTAGCGAGGTATCTATAGGAGAGGGCCTCGACCCTCTTACTTATCTAATTCAAATTATAGTTAGTTACCTAATCCTAAGTAGTAAATAGCCTCCCGACGATACTCTGCTCTAATTAGGTAATCTCGGCCTGCTAGAGGTAGACCAGAATCCTATAATAAATAAGGTCGCTCTAGGTAAATAGCGATAGATTAGTCTAGACTAGATTTAGCTCGTATAGCTAGAGGGTCTTGTCTCTAAACTACGAAGAGAAAAGGTTACCGGCTTCTCGATTTAAGCGGGGTTCTAGAAAAGCCTTATAGCTATAGTCTATAAGGTAAGCAAGCAGCCTACGATGCTTATTCTGTTAAAAAAGTGAAGGGTAGTCTCATGCCTTCCTGCTTGAGTTAGAATAAGAAGAGTTATGCTAGATTATAACTTACTAGTCCTCTAACTAAGGCCCTATAAGCTTAGCCCTAGGAGGAGTATTTAAGGGAGAGAGAGAAGAGACGATTCCTCTTCTTAAAAGAGAGACGTCTATTACTATTCGTTCGTACATATGTACAATCCTTTCCTAACATAATATATTCCTCCTATAGCTACTTCCGTATGCGTAAATCTATTGCCTAGCAGAGAGAGGATCTCAGTTCAACATATTCTCCTAATAATAGTCTAGCGCAATTAGATAATAATCTATAGCCCTCTAACTATAACTCCTACCCCTCTAATACTATAGACCCGGATCTAGAGCCTAGTCTAAACTCTAACGAGCCGGCGTCTAGAGGGATAGGCTATTATACTAAGGAGTAGGGAGGCGAGGCTGAAGGTTATAGCCGCCTGCCTTATCTCGGGTCGACCTATCCTAGCTAAAGGTACTCTAACTTATAGTACTCTAACCCGCTAGATTAGGATCTTTATCTATTAGACTAGAGTATAATAAGTAGTGCTTCTTCTAATTCTTCCTAAAATATTTAGTGTATAAACCCTCGAGGTAAGGATTCCTAGGGTTAGAGTAGTACTAGCTATATAGACCTACGTAGTGCCTCTCCGACTTTATAATACACCGAAGATAATTTACGCTCTAGGTAATACTAGCTATCGCAAAGCTAGTAGTAATTAGTATAGTACTAGTCGGGGTATTCAGGTTATACTCCTATAGGCCTAGGTTATAAAGGAAGGTTACACTCTAATAAGTAATATAGAATTAGGTCGCGTTACCCTTAAAGGAGGGTAGGACTTAGTTAAAGCGACTAGAGTTATACGCCTCGCGAAGGAATTAGATATATACTTAGAGCTGTGTATAACTAAGAGTTAGGTGCCTTATAGCATTAGAGCTAAGAGAATAGTCAGCTGCGATTAGAGGGATAATATGCTAGAAAGACATACCTAAGGGCTATAAGCTAAGTAAGCTTATCGCTAAGTAAAGTATTGTCTAATAGGATCGGCGGGACACTCTACTATAAAGCTATATTAAGATGTTAGTAAGAACGTATGCGATAGGCCATCGATACAAAGGTATGTAGCAGCGTATAGAGCCTCAGTCTCTAATAATGGAGCCCGGTCAGAAACTAATTACTGCCTTCGTTTAGTTACGAAGCGAAGCGCATAGTATACGCATGCGTGCGTTACGTGCGGCTTGGCTTGCCAGCCCGGCCGTCTGAGCCTATAGCTCGACTGTCCGGTATCATTTGCCCCCTTCCCCTATAAGGGTCGTCTCGACACTCGGACTACTCCCTACTTGCGCGGAGCAAGCGTTAGCCCTTTATAGTCCACTCTGCAAGTAGCTCGTCCCTTCTACGAACCTCCCTCTACACTAGGGCAGCACTATGAATCGTGTCTTAGTCATGATCCGCGTAATATGACTTCTTTGTTGTTATTGCGCGACGCGTGCTGTGAATACGCTCGACGCCTCTAATTGGTCCTAGTGTAGGTTGCCTATAACGACAGGGAGCTTCCGCCTACGGGAAGCTTCCGCAGTGTAGATAGCGCGTAGGTACAAAGTTTGCTCTACGCACGCTGCCTTCCTAACTTTTTCCTTCTATATTGAATCATCGGCAATGCCTCCTAAGGGTTCTAAGCGCGCCGCTAGCGCTCCGCCAGCTACTCCTAGCACACCCGCACGCGCCCCGCCTGCTCCTAACACGCCTTCCGGCCGCTACACTTACGGCGAGGAGCCCCTTATCGACGACTATAAGCGTTGCGCCTAATACATCGGCCTTAAGCGTAAGTGTCGCCTGCTCCGAACATGCGAGACGCGTGGCTAACCCTGCCCTAGAGTACGAGCAGTGCAATGCGTGTTTTAAGTTAGGGTAGCAGCAGCGTTATAACCGGTATGTGTATTCGCACGCCCTAAGCATGCACTTCTCCGGCTTGGCGCAACTACTAATTAAGCTCGTAGCTGTAGCAAGAACAACCACACCTGCATTCCGATGAACTAGGCTATAGCGGCAGAGTACAACATCGTGCTCCGCGCCCGCGCTAAGGCAGAGCGTATTAGGCGCGACGCTAACACCTCGGAGGCCGACTACGAGGCCGCCTAGCAAGCGTTCCTAGATGCTGCTACGAACTGGCGCAAGCTACTTAAGGTATGTCCCTTGCCTGCGTATCGCATGCTATAGGCATAACCTTCGGATACTAACCGTCTGTAGAGGCTATAGCGTTACCGCGACTCCGTCCCTTAGCGCTATCCTGCTATCGCGGCTAAGAGCAAGCGCGCTGCTAGCGCCGCGTAAGCGGGCAGCAACACCTAAGCCGTCGCCGCTACGGTGCAGAATACCTAGGCCCTAGTCGGCCTCTTCGAGCTCGGTCGCGCTATAAGTCTTTAGGCCTGTCGCTTGCTCGTCGCGTGCTAACCTCCTACTAGTTCCTTAAGGCCCGCGTGCCTGCCGCTGACCTTAGTCGTGCTAATGCCGCTATAAGTAGGCTCTAGGCCCGCCTCGACGACGAGATAGAGGTAAGTTTGTTCTACGAGTATTCCTTACCGGATCGGCGCATGCTAATCTCTCGCTAGGAGCGTAAGGGCCTTATAGGCCTTCCAGGTCCTAAGGAGGATGATGAGATAGAGGGGGTGGAGGCTAATAAAGAGTAGCCCTGCCCCGGGCACCCTTAGAGGATAAGCGGCTCCAGCCGTAAGTATGCTTAGCTCCCGCGCCCCGCCTAGGGCCACAGTATAGGTAGCCTATAATGCACTTTTCCCTCCGGGCTTACTTCTTCCGTTTCCCTTTGCCCGAGCTCCTCTTGCTCTTCTCCTACGCTAAGTATGCTTCGATTAGGTCCTTTAAACCCTCGCAGTCTGCTTTATCAACCTAGAGGTTGTAGTCTTCCGGCCACTCCTTCTACTATACTAGGTACTAGCGTATACCGCCGTGTACCCTAGTACCCCTAATAGCCTCAACCTTATACTCGCCATCCTCTTCGGCGAGGGGCATAGGATGGGCAGGCTCCTCGCCTACTCGGCCGTTCTATAGCTCTAGCAGCGAGGCGTAGAAGACATTATAGATCCGGTACTAGGTAGGTAGTGCTAAACGATAAGCCTAATTGCCGATTGCGTCGAGCACCCGGAAAGGTCCGACAAACTAGGCTGCCATTTTCTTCTTAGGCACCGGCAGTCGTAAGTTCTTAGTCGATAGTAGTACTATATCACCTACAGAGTATGCTTGGCGCTTATGCCGCGCGTCGTAGTACTCCGCTCGCTAGTTTACTGTCTGTCGCCAATTCTCTTTTAGCTTCTTAGTTACGTCGCGTAGCTGCTACGCACGCTCTATAGCAGCTAGTATCCTCCCCTCGGCAGACTCGTCCCGAGGCGCTAGTATTAGGGAAGGTTGGAAACCTAGCACTACCTAGAAAGGTGACATGCTAGTAGCGGCATTGTCGCATACGTTGCTCGCATACTTAGCCTGCGGTAATAGCTCCGCCTAGTTATTCTGCTTATTATTATAGTAACACCGGAGGTACTATTCTAGGGTCTGATTTGCCCGCTCTATTTGGCTATCCGTTTGTGGGTGAAACGCCGTACTAAGCTTGTGCTTTAGCTGCGCCTCGCATGCGAAGTCGCTCTAGTACTAGCTAGTAAAAACGCTGCCCCGATCTAAGAGTGCGCCTTTAGGCATGCCGAAACGGCGTACGACCTCGCGTATTAGGATATTCGCTAGCTCCACGCTAGTGCATGTCTTATTAGTTAGGACGAAGATTACTATTTTAGAGAACCTGTCGACAATTACTAGGATAGCATCGTATACGTAGCCGAGGAGCTTACTTAGAGGCAGGTCCGTAATAAAGTCTATCGTGATTTCCTACTACGGCCTATCGGGTAACGGCAGAGCATGCGCCTCGCTATATCCGCGATAGCGTCTGGTTTTTATTATCTAGCACATGTAGCAGGTTCGGACATAGCTATCGACTTCCTTTGCTATCTCCGGCTACTAATACTTCCTTGCTAGTAAGGCGAGAGTACGGTCTCTTCCGAAGTAGCTAGCTAATAGGTCGTCGTAGTGTAAGCGTAGTAGCTACGCCTTTAACGCTTCGTTACTTAGGACCTAAATGCGACCCTCCCTATACTAGACGCTATGCTTAAATTCCTAGTCCTCGCTAGTGCTCTTAGGGCGCTCTAAGGCTGCTTGTAGCTTGCGTAGCAAGGTCTCTAGGTTGCCTAAGACGCCGCCTATTAGGGTCTCCTCCCGGGTTACTACCTTACAAATAAAGGCTAGTAGCGCCGCTATAGGTTGACCCTCCTAAGGCCGGAGCGGAAGCTCTATACTCCTAGCCTGCTATACGCACGCAACCCGGATATGATCTATAATAGGGTTGTCGGTCTGCCCGCCCTCTTGTCCCTAGAACGACAGCTTGTTCCTTAGAGTTAGGAGGAGCGTATTTGCCGCTTACGTAGTAGGTGCGTAGTCCGCGCGGCGAGAAGGTCCGTCGGCTAGGTTGTTAGTCCCCTTATTGTGCTTAATAGCGAAATCGAACCTTGATAAGTACATAGCCTACCGAGCCTAGCGGCTATTTAGCTACTTTACGCCTATAAAACCGCGAAGGTTGTTATAGTCGGATAGTACGCGAATCGCCTGTGGCGCGCCTTTAAGGTAGTAGCGCTACGTCTTAAAGCACTCGACGATTGCTAGCAGCTCCTAATTATAGGTCTTATAGTTCCGTTCTGCTAGAGTAAGCTTCCGAGAGTAGAAGGCGATAGGGTGCTAACGAGTAGTGTCCTCGCCTACGAAGAGCTAGGAGAGGATACCGCCTAAGGCGAACCTAGAGGCATCCGTCTCTATCTTAATTAGGAGCTTAGGGTCGTAATGCCAGAGGATTAGAGTAGTAGTAAAGGCTGCTATTAGCGTGCGAAACGTAGCTTCCTTAGGCTGTCCCTATAGGAACAGGCTACCCTTCCCTTTACTTATCGCGGTAAGCAGTGCCGCTATCCTCGAGTAGTTCTTAATAAACCGCCTATAGAAGTTAGCGAAGCTAAGGAAACTCTAGACTTCCTTAAGGGTCTTAGGTACCGGCTACTCCTTAACTACGCTAAGCTTGCTCTTATCTATCGACACGCTAGAGCCGTTAATAACGAAGCCTAGGAACTCTAGTCGGTAGGTATAGAACTCGCATTTCTTCTAGCTAGCATAGAGGGCGTATTTCCGTAGCCGCTCTAATACGAGGCGTAGGTGCCGAGTATGCTCTTCGCGTGAGTCGCTGTAGATCAGGAGATTATCTAGATATACTACGTAGCAGACATCAACAAGGCCTACAAGTGCTCGGTTAATATATGCCTAAAAAGTCGCGGGAGCGTTAGTTAGCCCGAACGGCATTACTAAGTACTCGAAATAGCTATAGCGCGTGCGAAACGTAGTCTTCTAGCGGTCGTCCTCCTTAATTAGGATCCTATAGTATACATCCTTTAGGTCCAACTTAGAGAACTATGCTACCCGCCCGAGCTGCGCAAGCGTCTCGTCTATAAGAGGCAAGGGGCATCGGTCTTTAATCGAGATCTCGTTTAGCCCTCGGTAATCTATATACAACCGCATAGTACCGTCCTTCTTAGGAACAAACAGAATAGAAGCACCCGCCTCGCTAGTGCTACGCCGGATCCAACTATTCCGAAGGGCCTAATCGAGATATTCCCGAAGTAGTTTAAGCTCTGCTCCCGATAGATTGTATAGAGAGCGAAAAGGCGGCTTCTTACTAACTTATAACGTAATAGCATGCTCCGCGCCGTTAACGCGCTTAAGCTTAGCCACACTCTTCTCGTCGGTAAACATATCGGCGAAGTCCTTAACTTCGTCGGGAAGAGGTGCCGGTCCTACTATTACACTAGTAGCGACCGCGAACATATAAGATTCGGTCTTTAGCGACCGATAGAAGCGCCTAGCGTTAAGCACGCGTATCGTAGATAACACGCTACTATAACACTACTTATCCGTGTCGCTATGCACGATAATAGCCTGCTAGCGCCTCTAAGGCCGCCCTAGCAAAACTGGCGCTCCGGGCATATCTAAGGCGAAGAATATGCCCTATGTATGCTTCTTACATCCGGTACTATCTGCTAGTCGGATCTTAAGCCGATACGCGCTATAATAATAGCCTCTCTTCTCCTAGAACGAATCTATAGTAGGAAGAGGCACGCTTACGACTCGCTTAAGCCTATGCTACAAGACGTAAGCTTAAGACACGACGTTAATATCTACGTAATTATTAAGTAACATGTCCGTCTTAACTTCGTCTCCTTCTACGACGACAACTGTGCTATATAGGCGCTTCGTAGGTACTAGGGCTACGTCTAGACCTAGGTTATATTCCCTTGTAGTCGAGGCTATAGAAGGGCTCCTTAACCGATAACTAGCCCTTACCCGACGTACTACTACCCGCCTCTTATATAGTAAGCAGGCCCGGGTATAGCGTTAAGCCTTCGTAGGCTCTACTACCTCTACCTTATAGGTAGAAGCCGTCGTCTCCTTCTTTAGGGCACGACAATCCCGCGCCTAATAGCTAGGTTTACTATAGTTATAATAGTTGTCGTTCTTGTTAGCTACTCCGCTACTACTCCTAGTAGGCGGAGGCGGTAGTAGCTTCTAGGAATCTCCTCCGGACTTCTTGCTATCGCCCTTATTAGGCTTCTTGTAGTCTCGTTAGTTATAAGGTTTACTAGCGGTGTGCTTATACGTAGTACGCAAGCCTCTTACCCCCGCTTACTTAATCTAGGTTGCTAGAGAGATTAATTCGTCCCGAGTCTTTAGCGCTTAATAGTAGACTATAATAGCCTCGCCTAGGGTATCCCGTAGCTTTACGAGTAAGTGTTATATATGTTACGTAGGCGTGTAGAGTTCTATTTGTTCCTCTAGCGTAGCTAAGTATACGGTAAAGGACGAGGTACTCTGCTTTTCGCCCTACTTAGCGCTCTTATACTATCGGGCGATAGTAAGCCCGCGATTAGTAGGATCCTCGACTACGTCTATTATCTCCTAGCAAAACATCTTCTAGGTGTAGTCCGGCGCTAGGTTCGAGACTTTATGCTTATTATGCTAGGTCTCCGAGGTGTCTCCTTCGAGGAATATACTCGCGTATATAATCCGCGCGTGCGTATCGCTATAGGCCTGGCCTAATAATGCGAACACCTTCTCTAAATAGCAGATAAAGGTTCTTGCTTCCTTTAGCGTCTTACTAGAGAACTTCGATAGAGGTTCGAGGCGTAGGCTACCTAAGCTACGCGTAGGCATAGTAGGCGAGTCGGCTAACTACGTAGATAATATAGTCGCTGCCTCTATAGCCTAGAAACCCGCTACCTATAGGCGCTTATAACGCGCTACGTCTGCTCGGAGGTTATAGAGGCGTTACTCCTTATCTAGTACTACCTACTCTTATTCGAGACGAGCTATCTCCTCGTCGACTGTCTCCCCTACTTCGAGCTAGTCGCCTCTAGCCTCCGCGTCGCGTTAGCGCTACGTGCGAGTAGGCGTAGAGCCTACTTAGCTAGGAGGGGGGACACTAGTTATTATAAGCACTCTATAGGCTGTAACTAGAGTAGAGTGATTAGAATTGAGAACGTATGCAATAGGCCATCGATATAAAGGTATGTAGCAGCGTATAGAGCCTTAGTCTTTAATAATAGAGTAAGGTTAGAAACTAATTACTACCTTCGTTTAGTTACGAAGCGAAGCGTATAGTATACGTATACGTGCGTTACGTACGGCTTAGCTTACTAGCCCGGCCGTCTGAGCCTATAGCTCGACTGTCCGGTATTAGTTAGAGAGGTTATGTTAGTAGAGAAGGGGCAAGAGGAAGACTTTATGCGAAGCTAGAGAGGCCTATAAAAGTAGAGCATTTATATAAACTAGCTAGCCGATATATATAAATAATAAACATTCTCTGATTTACGACTCCTCCTTTATATATAGATTGCCCTTATGCGAAGCTAGAGCTGCCTATAAAAGTAGAGTATTTATATAAACTAGTAAACCGACATATATAAACGATAAACATTCTCTAATTTACGACCCCCTCCCTTCCTATATAGATTGCCCTTATATAAGAAGGCAAACATACTCTAATTTATTACTCTCTCTAACAAGGACGAAGCTTATAAGGCTCTAGACTAGAGGTCAGAAGCTAGTAGGAGTGGCCTAGGGTTAGTAGGGACTATAGGCAGTAGTATATACCTAAGTAGGAGTATTAAAAAGTAATAGGCAGTCGTATACTAGGAATGTTAAGTTAGAGTAAGGAGAGTTATACTACTTTATAACTTAGGAGTACTCTAACTAAGCCCTATAAGCTTAGCCTTAGTAGGAGTATTTCTAGGGGAAAGAGAAGAGAAGATTCCTTCTTCTTTTCTCTAACCTAATACGTTTATTACCTTCCGATATATACCTAACAATACATTCCTCCTATAGCTACTTCTATTGCGTAAATCTATTGCCTAGTATTGAGTGTAGGATCTCAAAACAATAGAGAAGAGAAGAAGAAGGGAGGAGGAGAATAAGAGAGGAGAAGAAGAAAGAAATAGAGAAGAGAAGTTATTAGGTTAGCTATTAGTTTTAGATAGCAGTTATAATATCTAGAGCGAAGGAGAGGGAAATAAGTAGAGATAAAGAATAGAGTAGTAGTTAAGCTAGCTATTAGCTTTATATAGCGGTTATATATATATAATATCTAAAGAAAGATAGAGAGAGGGGAGAGGAGGGAGAAGAAACAGAGTAGTACTTAGGCTAGCTATTAGATTTTTAATATCTAGAGGAAGAAGGAGAGGGAGAAGGAGAGAGAGAAGGAATAGAGTAGTATCTAGGCTAGCTGTTAGATTTATTAGCGCTTATATATAAGATCGATAGGTCGGAAGAGAGGGGATGAGAAATAGAGGGACAGAGGGAGAAAGAGAGAGGAATAGAGGATAGGCCGCTTACTCGGGAAGGCTATCCGAGTTCCCTGTCTTCGATCTCAAGTCCACTTCAATTCAAGCTGCTCTCGGACATCGACCGCTCCCGGCTTACCCTTAGATTCCTATAAACGCCTGAAAAGAGATGAGATGTAGCAGACATTTACTACCTTCCATCCGATCGAATCTCCTCTCGGACATCTGTTCCCAGCTCGCCCTTAGATCCTAACAAAAGCCTAATAAGAGATGAGAGACAGCCGACCCTCCCACCCCCACCTCCTACCCCCTCGGCGCCACCCGATTCCTCAGCCCCCTCCCCTGCGGATTCGGAACGGCCTTATACCTCATCCAGCCCAAGCCCTCGTAGTCCTCGCGCAGCACGAACCGCCGGAACCACTCGGGCATATGGCGCTCCTTATCTAACGTGCGCTCGTCGCGCGGCAGGGCGCGCCTCTGCTCCGTGCGACGCAGGACCTCGCAGACGACGTTGAGCGCCAGGGCGAGCATGTGGTCGGCACGCTCGAGCTCCAGGAGGTTGAGCTCGAAGGCCTTCGGGGCGGCCGTGAGGTACCAGCGCAGGTGGGCCTCGAGGTCGGTGAATTGCGCCGTGAGGGCTTCGTGGCGGCAGGGCGTGCACCAGGTTATTTCGGCGCCCCAGTCGTCATGGGTGGTGGATTGGGCGACGTGGTCGTGGTAGATGGTCGCGCCGAGGTAGCGGTCGGCGCCGCGGAGTTTGTAGGAGCAGCGGGGGTGGCGGCAGGTGATGTGGGTCGGGGTGGATTCGGCGAGGATGTGGGCGCGCGGGGCGCATTTGGTGATGGTGATTTCGAGGTGGCACATTTTGGGGTTTGGGTTTGGTTGGGTGGTGTTGGGTGGAGGTTTGAGGTGGTGGGATGGGTGGAGGAGGTTTGAGGTGGTGGGATGGGTGGAGGGGCTTGGAGGAAGGGCAGGTTTTTGTAGAGGCGTAGTGGGCGCTGGCGTGTTTGCTTAGGGGAGTGTGAGTTGGTGCGAAGGGTGGTGGTGATTGTCAATGGTGGGCGAAGAATGTGAGAGGGAGATTGCTCGTGTCAAGTTGAGATTTTGATGAGCTTCGCCTCTGTGGCGGACGCTGACTCGAGCAAACCAGAGATAGCAGTCGAGGAGCATGACGGATCGCATGTCGCAAATGATATGGCGCGAGGATGGACGATGGCAAACAGCATGTGGAGAGGCTGATGGCGGCACAGCAGAGAGGGATAGCAGAATGACCTGGTGCGCTGGCGATTCCGAAGTCATGACCCGCATCAGCTCTGTGTCGACCTGAGCAACATCACCACGAGAATGGAGAGGGATACGACATGAGGTTGTGAGGCAGGTCCCCACCTCGCAGAGATACGGAGGAGTCGTCGTCCTCGGCTGAGATCCCGAAGGTTCAGCACGGCGGCGGAGCGTACGAGCAAGATGGTGCTCCCGCCGAAGTCCTCGGAGACATGATTGAAGAGGTTGCGGGAGGCCGGCGGCGGTGAGGCCTTCTATGACCCTGAAGACGAATGGTCGGATGTCGCCAGAGTGCGATGGCCGCAAGGGGGGCTGTCATTCGGTGGTGGGACGGCGGAGAGTGACGAACAGGGTCGATGGCGTGAATAGATGTGGCTCGGAGGAGATGATCGAGGTCAGGTGATGGGGTCGTCGTTGGACTGGGTTGGGTGGAGGCCGTGTCGACGTCGAGGGCCACGTGATATCGCGGTGATGGGGAGGACTTTGGATGGAAGTCTAGAGGTGACGTTCTCGAGGTGCGGGAGAGACCGGCTCGTGACATGATGGCGGCTCGGTGTCTGCCTGTATGTCACTCGTCGGGACACGTTGGGCTGACGGGACGTCGGCGAAATCATGCCTGAGGATGGGGGTTGGGGTCGGAGGAATGTTCTGCCGGACCCGACGTCCTTGGACGGAGCTCTCACCGCCAGCTTCACCTTGAACACAGTCAACTCCCGGCGGCCATTGCGGAGACAGCTCACGACGCCTTCACCCTCCACCCTCACCCGTCCCGTCGTGCCTGATCCCCACCACCGCCCGACGGCACCATGACGACGGCGGCGATGGGGAGTCCCGAATCACCGACGAAGCGGACGAGGCGCTCCCCCACTCCCGGCCACCGCGACCTCGCCCCGCCCACCTTCGACCTCGACCACTACGCCACCCACTACGACGGCAAGTCCCACCCCGCCCCCGCCGCCCTCCGCTCGGACTGACCCGTCCCAGGCGCCCTCCTCCCGCTCCGCCTGGCTCACATCGCCCGCCACTGCCCCACCCTGTCCCGCCCCGCCCTGACCCTCGCCCTCGCCGCCGCCCGACGCGGCACCGACGTCCCGCTGTACATCCGCGTCTGCCGTCTCGCCGCCCACCTCGGCCTCTCCGACCTGAGCACCCCCGACCCGGCGTGGACCGCGCGGACCGAGGAGGGCAACCGCCGCGCGTTGGCGCGCATGGAGGCCGAGCTGCGCGGGTACAAGAACAACCTCATCCGCGAGAGCATCCGCATGGGCCAGGAGGATCTGGCGTCGCACCTGCTGGCCACCGGCGGGCCCGCCCCCGACCCGTCCAACCCGCAGATGCCCGCCGGCTACCACGCCGCGTGGCTGGCCTTCGGCAAGATGCGCGACTTCTGCACCACGCCCGTGCACGTGGCCAGCATGAACCTGAGGCTGCTGTACACGGCGGTCCTGTTGGCCGTCTCGGCCCAGCAAGGGGGGCAGGTCGCCGGGGCGCACTGGAGCGCGGCGAAGGTGCAGGCCGGCCGCCTGAGGTCGGCCGGGGTCAAGGAGGAGGAGCAGGGCAAGCTGACCCCGATCGCCTGTGCCGCCGCGGCCATCGCGGATCTCGGCCAGGGCAACTACCGCGACGCCGCCCACGCCTTCATGACCGTCCCCTTCGAGTACAACGGCTTGGGTCCCGTCCACGGCGCCGATTACGGCCGCACCGTCGCCTCCGCTAACGACGTCGCGGTCTACGGCGGCCTCTGCGCCCTCGCCACCCTCACCCGGGACCAACTCATCACGCAGGTCCTCGGAGGCAACTTCCGTCGCTTCCTCGAGCTCGAACCCCACGTCCGCAAAGCCATCTCCCTCTTCACCACCGCCAAGTACCAGGCCTGTCTCGACCTCCTCCGCCACTACTACAGCGATTGGTGTCTCGATGTCTTCCTCGGGGCTTCGGCGGGAGGGAGCCAGACCCACGTCGACGCCCTGTTCGCCCGCATCCGCGAGAAGAGCATCACCGCGTACTTTTCCTCCTTCTCGGAGGTCTCCCTGACATCTCTCGCTTCCACCTTCCCTCCGACGTCATCCTCTCCGACGGCGATGGAAGACGAATTCATCTCCATGATCGAGAGCGGGAGGTTAGACGCGCGGTTGGACGTGGTGAATGGCATCTTGGTTGCGCCGAGGATGGACGTCAGGAGGACCACGCACGGAGAGGCCCTCCAGGCGGCCAGGGAGGTCGAGAGGGAGCTGCTGTTGCGGTTTCACGGGGTGAACGTCGTGATGGGAGGGTTGAAGGTGCCGAGGGGGCATCCGGGAGGCGGTGGCATGGGCGTGGCGGGTGGGGCGTGGGAGTAGCTTGATGATGATGAGAGATGAATTACGACGTGCATTTGAGTGGTGCTATCGGATGGACCTCATGATGGCGTGGAAAGCACGGGAGAACGTGGCAGAACACGAATCGAGGCTGTAGAAAGGCACGAGAGAATGTGGCAGCAGGACGAGAATGCCCGAAGCTGTAGACCTCTCTCCAGACGGTCGACCAAGTGCAGAAATAATACCAGAAGATGCCATACGATCAGACGTAGAATTCTCACAGCCGCTGGCAGGATTGCTGAGGGATTCATATTAATTAGTCGGAGTCACGTAGTTAGAGGAGCACAATTTTGGTTGCAATCTTGGTCGAGGTGAACATCTAGGCTGACGGCTTCCGAATCACGCACGATGCGGTAGGTGGTCTATACTCTCATCTCGAAGGTACTACGGACACGCTGACGGCACGGAACGGCGAGCCGGCTAAAAAGAAACCATACTTACCTCTCAATGTACAAAGACCTACCATGTTGATCCTCACTCCTCACACCCGACCTCTACCAACTCCTCACACGCCCCGATAGATCCTGCCAGCTGCTCCCTATAAACAGCCGCGAGCACCCCCAAAACCTCCGCCCTCGCCCTCGACACCACCACCTCCCGTCCCTCCCCCGCACACGCCCCAGCGACCCCTCGACACGCATCCTGGAACAACCCCGCGATCCCCTCGACGGAGATCTCGATCGCCCGCGCGAAAGGCGAGACGCCGTACGCCTTGTCGCCCGCCGCGAAGGCGCGCGCGAGCGGGTCCGAGCGCAGCGTGGTCTCCGCGTCGTTCCGTCGTTCCGGGCGTCGAGGGCCGTGAAGTCGCAGGCGTGCGTGGGCGGGACGGGGCGTCCGGGGAGGACGCCCAGGGTCCGGTCCGGGGAGGTGTAGTGGGCGAGGACGTCCGGGTGGCAGCCGAGGGTCGTCAGGAGGTCGGGGAGGGAGAAGTCCCGGTCGATGCCGCGGGCGCAGAGGGCCAGCGTCTCGACGTCCCCGGCTGTGTGGCTGTAGAGGACGAGCTGGACGGCCGTCAGCACCCAGGCGCAGATGTCGGGGTAGTCGAGGGAGCCGGCGTGCTGGCGGAATTCGATCGTGTGGGTGGAGTTGGAGTCCGGGTCGTCGCTAAGGTTGTCGAAGTTGTGCGTGGTGTTGTGGCCGTTGGCGGCGTCGAGTCAGGTGCCGTCGCGGATGGCTTGGCGTTGGAGGGCGGGCGAGAGGGTGCAGAGGGAGGCCAGGTCGGCGTAGGTCTGTTGGGATTCGATGGACGCGAGCCAGTCGTAGAGCGTGGCGTGCGGCGGGGTGTGGCCGTTGCGGGCGTGGAACCAGGAGAGCGGGGTGTGGTACCAGTCGGTGTCGAAGCGGACGGGGTAGGCGATGCGGTCTTGGCGGTGGAGCTGGTCGAAGACGCGCTCGAAGGCCGTCGCGAGCTGCATGACGGTCTTGGCGGTGCGGAGCGGGATCTTGCCCTCGGGGCCGGCGAGGCCGACGTGCACGTGCAGGCCGGTGGTGTGGTTGGTGAGGAAGCGGGCGCCCCTCGCCTCGAGGCGGGCGAGGACGTCGAGCACGGCGTGGATCTCGGCCCGCCAGTCGTCGTGGTAGAAGGCGAATTTGCGGGAGCTCAGCTCGACCGTCTCGACGATGCAGTGGGCGGGGCAGGCGTCGTGCTCGGCTCGGGACAGGGCGCAGCAGTCGCTCTCGACCCGCCAGAGACTATATTCGGGGACGGGGGGGAGGGCTTCGTCATCGGACTCGTAGTCCGTGACGGGGAGGCCGGCGTCTCTCAGGCCGTCGAAGATGGCGGTCCCGGCTTGGCTGAGGCCGTGGGCTCCGACGCGGCAGTTGGGGAAGCCGGCGGTGTCGGTGATGCAGATGAGTTCTAGCTCGACGCCGAAGGTCAGGTTGGGGTCTTGGGACATGGTGGTTGGATCGGTGGACTTACTGTGTGTCTGTTGGTGAGGGATCAGAAAGCAGCCAGCTGCTCTGTGTGTTGGGAGGATCGTACAACAGGAGAATGAGTGTGCGAAGCGTCGCGGGAGAGGAGCAGATGAAGGTCGAGGGCTCGAGTGGACAAAGACACAATGGAACAATGGGTGCCATTTGAGAGCTGCAGATGCGAATAATGGCCAGGGTCTTTGTCTTCTGTCAGGCTTTGATCATGAATTGCTGTTCCGGTAGATGGGGATGCTGTCACAATGGCAGAGTATGCTTTGCCCTGCGACCGAACTACAGTGGCTGTATTCCGGTCTCGTTGGTGATCATACTGTATGTATCGGTTGAGTTACAGCCTCCTTTACAACATCTGACCTCTACCTGGCCGTCCCGTACCGGATCCTCGCTTTGAGCCTCTGTTGCAGATCCCTGTGCTTCTCGTGGCACGTCTGCTTTTCCGCCTCGTCCGGCCCATGATCATGGTAGATGCAGACGTCGTCTCTCCAAGGCGTCCAACCGAGCATCCCTTCGCGCGGTCGTCGTTCCACTCGTGGTCGAGCGTTGAGGACGCCGGCCAGAAAGTCGTTCGGAAGATCGTCGAGGTCCTGCTCGAGTAGACTGGGGTCCCACAGCCAAGCGGCTTCGGCTATCAGGAAGCGCAGCAGTGGGGAGCCTTTTGGCAGATTGTCGAAAGCGAGGTGGATGTGTTCGTGGCGGGTGGTTAGCAGATCCCAGGCGGGCTCATCTGTCGAATCAATCTGGTCGATGATGAACGAGACGACGTCGTTGCGTAGATTGGGTATCTCCCAGTTGTCGCCGAAGATGTACAGGCTGATCAGATCCACAGGGCTGAGGTGTTGATCTTGAAAAGCCCTCCATGGGCCCGGGACACCTTCCGAGGGCTCCTGGATCTCTTGATGAACGCGAGCACCGTCGACGTGACCCGTGTACATCCAGGTCAGGAATGTCGAGAAGGTAGACACGCTTTCAGTGTCAAGACAGAGTTCTTCTGAACTACTCTCCGCGAGCTGGCCACTGATCGCATCTTCGAATATGGGCGACGAACGACACAACAATGTCTTGTGAGCACGGATTCGCTGTCGTTGGTGGCCGACGAGTACCGTCGTCATGTCGTTGAAACAATCGCTGCGGATACGGCTATCAGTTCTAGTATCGGAGAAGAGTAGTTGTGAAACGTACATGAGATCGGTATCGGGGGCGGGCGGCTGATCGTTCAGCGACCGGACACAGCTCCTATCCGACCTGCGGCCATCGGTATGATCGTGGTACGTACACGGACTCGTCTCGGGTAAAGCACTGCCACGACGATGCTCCAGCAACCAGCGGATCACGTCTCCGAGATGCTCCGACCAGAACGGGCCTGCCGAGGCCGGCATACTCGCCCCGTCGATGTTCTCCGCCGCATGCCTCACAAGAAACTTGATCATGACGGAATCCCGATCGAGATGGCGATAAGCTTTGTTGACGGCGGCGGCAGTGAAGGTCTGCTCGACATGTTTGCTCCGTGCCAGAGCTTCGGTCATGGTGGCGTTCAACAGGTCGGGCATGTCATAGCGCTCTGCGATGATGGCCAGACCGATCAGGTCCTGTTCGGCGACATGAGTGCCGTCGTCATCTGCTTCGCCAGAGTATAATCGGGCTTGCAACGCAGGATCTTCCTGCAATGGCCTTGTCCGACTCGGTGGCTGTGCCACTAGCCGACCTGTATAGAGCCAGACGAGGAAGATGCGCAGCACGTCGTGCTCTACGTCTGCCATCGGCAGGAGATCCAGGCCGAGAATGGAGTCCGCGACGGTCTGCTCAATCGACGCCGGCTGCCGCGATTTCGAGAGCAGTAGTTCTTTGTGGCATTCGAGACGCTGGACTCCGCCTGCCGCCGCCAGATGCAGAGTCGAGCCGTAGAGACTCGGTTCCTTCTCGGGGTCACGAAGAGACTGCGCGGCATCGCCTTCATGCCTATCTGCCACCCCATCGATCGGCTCTTCATCCTCATCTGCCGCCTCGTGTTGGCTCGCAGCAAGCGTTCCCTTCTTGTGAGTCTCCTTCGTGCTGCTGGCGAGCTTCCAATCGTCTTCGTCTTCTACGACGATCGTCTTCGACCGATCACCCGACGATCAGCTAGCGTCCACACCCGAGGAATCAGGAGGCCTCATCGTACAGACTCCTGTGAGAAGCGCCGTTGCACTCTGCGCCGCTTCGCCGGCCGCTTGATCTCGTCGTGCTCGTCTCCATCGTGACCGGGGAATCTCTGCGGGTCCGTCCCTGCGCGGTCCCTGGCCAGACTCGACGCCGTGTTGCCCATCCGGACTGTTCCTGGAGTGAGAGTGGCAGAGTTTCTCTCCGGCGGGTTCTGGCGGAAGAGAGCAGAGGAGCCGAGTAGGAGCCGATCACCCGGCCGCGGCTCCGGCCGAGTGCGATCGTCCGCCATGTGGAGATGAAGATGTGATGCCGAAGAGACCATCAGATTGGCAAGGCAGTCCCACAGATGCGCAGATTAGGACGAGGACGATGACAAGTCAATGTACATGCCTTGGCCAAGACTGCAGTGGAGTCCACTGACTCGAACCAAGACTTTGTTCGCTGGGCAGCCTGAGCTCGTTCATTGTGCCTCTGGGTTGCAAACAGAGAACAGGCAGGTGTCGACGCTCTGGCGATGGAGATCCAGAGTGCAGAAGCAGAGCTATCGACTTCGCGGACCGGGGGTTGTTCTAGACGGGAAAGCCTCCGGCGTCGTGCAGAAGACTACGCACACGGATGGTCGTTCATGATGTTGTGTGCCTTCAAGAAATCGCTAGGACCTACATGAGTCGTGCGGTCGTCCCGTCCATGGCAGAGGTTGGCCATTGTCCAGGTTGTTTGCGTTGTATCTCCGGCCTGCAACAACGCAGTAGCGGCTCTGTGAGATGCCTATGCGAGTGGCGAGCCCAACCTTGCGGCCGACAGGGTCTCATGCGGCGGTGGTCGCTTGGTGCTCGACGGGAGCTTCCTATGCTGTGTGTCCGTCATGGTCGGTAATCGATCAGGTCGCCGTCTATGACGAGTCCGTAGCAATGCGCATGGGAGTGGACTCGAGAATCGGCGGAGCAGAAGGTTCCGGAGCAGGAGAGGAGGTGGAAAGAGAGACGGCGGCTCAGCGGGAGGAGGAGCTAGACAGAACGCTGCGCGGAAGGACCTGCAGCTAGTAGTTGACGCCCGGGAGAGTACTATATCTGCTCTTCTATCGAGGAGTAATGCGCTAATCGAGAGCTCCCTATGGCATCCATCTCTTTCATCCGATCCTGACTTCGATTCAGTCGCGACAGGTCCTCACACTAGATCTCTGTGTGATGATATTTGCTTACAGGAGATCTTTCCAGACTCCGACTTTATGGAAGAGATATCTTGCTGTACCTTGTTCTATCTTTGCACTGTCGTCAGAACTCCGCGGTTTTCTTTCCGTCGGCCGTAGGCTCCTCACGGTCCATAGACGATCAGATCGACGAGCTATGCCATAGTGCCGCCAGCCACAAGTACGTAGAGAGGCAAGAGAAGCATGCACGCAAGAGACGTACGCATTGCTGTTCACTTCGCTCTTGGGCGGCTCTGTAGCGGTTGGAGCTGTACAGTGGTCGTCTCTGTACTGATATCGCAAGACTCATGCGTGATGGCGTCGAGCACGGCGAGAGAGACGTCAGAGAGACCTGCCCACAAGACTGCCAGCTGCGAGGTTGACGGTGCCGAGAGAAGTATTGTTCTACCCGTCGTAGTTGTAGTGACCTGCCTACCAATCAACAATGAGCCGGAATAATTTCTTTGTTCGTGCTATCCGATCTGGGCCTTCCAGACTGATTTGGTCACTGCATGTCAAGGACGGGCGGGTCACATGGACAAAGAATCCACGCGATTGAAATACCGGAGTCGCCGATGCTGTGAGCCCGAGTCAGAGCCCAGACACAGTCAACTAGCCCATCCATCACTTAACCGACCATGCAGCCAACCAAGTTCCTCCTCTCTCTGCTCCTCGCACCCCTCACGCTCGCCTCCTCATCGACCTACCAACCCCTCGGCACGCAATCCTGCCGCGCCTCCGACCTCGGCAACGAAGTCAACTACACCATCCACATCGGCGCTTACTTCCACTCCGGCGGCAAGGAAGCCTGCCACGCGGCCGTCGACGCCCTGACCGCGGCGTTCCACGGTAAGCCGCCGACGACGAAGGAGTGCAGTCTCGGGATCGGGTGTTGTGAGGACCACAGCGGTGGGGCGGGCATGACGGTGCTGAAGGGGGTGGGGGCCATGAAGGGGCGTGGGGCGATCATCAATAAAGCGACGCACAAGGCTTTCCCTGCGATTGGGTTCAATTGTCCGGATTTTTAAATGGAGCTGTCAGGGAGAGTAGCAGTGAGCTGGGTCTCGTTGTTGGTCTTCTGCAAGCGTGGAAGGATTGGTGATATGTTGGATAGCAGAACGATGAGATTGCGGCAGATGCTGTCTGGTTTCATAGTCACATGAACTCGTATTGCGCACTCAGACAATGATCGGGAGCCACGAGGACTGTCGTCGGCCTCGGGGACGGTCAAGCTGTGGCGGAGCTCAGAAAGGTAGGAGTTATTGCGATCTTCTGCATCGTCAAATGCTTCGCATCGCTCTGGTGGTCTGCACAAGTGTAGGATTGGTCACGAGGCTGTCCAGAAGGGTCGACAGTCGGATAAAGCGCCAAGATCAACATAGTATGGCCGCATAACCGACCGAATTGCTTGACCAACGCCCATGCAATCCAGAGCATTCGGTCGCCAACGATCTAGAGCTCATCACCACGTAAATGAAGAAGTGAAGTCAGAAACCCGGCGACCGACGGCCTCTGCCCGGATCCGCTCCACCTCCGCACTCCTCCGCCTCTCCCCGCAACCCCTCCACGTCCATCGTCCTCGGCTTCATCGTGAGCGGGGCAGCTCTGCCCTCCTCACGTACGTCCCGACGGAGCCGGCCCCTCATCAACATGACCAAACGGATGTCTAGCCGTCACAGCGCGGAAGATGTGCATCGGGGCCTCGAAATGGAGTCCCACCGATCTCCCTAACCCACGCTCCTCCATGATCCATCAAGGTAGTCCACATCCACATCATCGATCATGCCATCCCTCCCCAAAACCATGCGCGCCGTCGTCCTCAAAGGCGACTACCACGTCGCCGTCGAGGATCGTCCCTATCCCGCCCTCCGCCAACCCACCGACGCCGTCCTGAAAGTCTCCTCCACGGCGCTGTGCGGCAGCGACCTGCACTTCTACCGCGGACACTTGAAGTGCCCGCCCGATTTCATCTGCGGACATGAGTTCGTGGGAGAGGTTGTGGAGAAGGGGGATGCGGTGACGAAGTTCGGGGTCGGGGATAAGGTGAGTTTGTCACATGTGATGCATGGTTGAGGAAGAGAGGAGGAGGGGGCTGATGGGTGGCGGGTAGGTGGTGGTGCCGTTCTATACCGCGTGTGGAGCGTGTTTCTTCTGTGTGCGCGGGCAGGCGTCACGATGTAGCAAAGGCGAACTGTTTGGGAATTCCGCTCCGGCGAACACGATCGATGGCGGGCAGGCGGAGTACGTGCGTGTGCCGTTGGCGGACAGCACGTTGGTCCTCACGCCCCAGAATATCCCCGAGGAGATGCTGGTGCTGATGGCCGATATCTTCCCGACGGGCTACTTCGCTGCCGCGCGGTTCTTGAAGGACCTGAACGAGCGGGACAGGGAGGAGTTCACGACGGTCGTCATCGGGTGTGGGCCGGTCGGGCTCTGCACGATCGCGGCGGCCAAGACGATGGTGCAGACGGTCTATGCGGTGGACTCTGTCCCCGAGAGACTGGCGGAGGCCGAGAAGTTGGGGGCGATTGCGATCCATCTCAACGATGAGCCCGCGAAGAAGATCAAGGAGGCGAGTGGCGGGCGAGGCGCGGATGTCGTGATGGAGGTTGTCGGGCATGCGGATGCGTTCATGCTGGCGTTTGAGATGATCAGGCCTTGGGGACAGATTTCGAGTATCGGGGTGCAGTACGTTCCCCGAATATGCAAGTGGCGAGGTGTGGGCTGATGGTGGAGCAGTACCGAGCAGATTCCGCTGAACGGGTTGTTGTGCTATGGGAAGAATGTGACGATGGCTTTCGGACGGTGTCCTGTGAGGTCGATCTTCGAGGAGGCGTTGGCGGTGTTGGTGCAGGAACAGGCGAAGTTGGCGTTTCTGTGTGGGCGGACGATGAGTTTGGACGACGCGCCGAAGGTGAGTGGAGGACGTTTTGGTGCCGTGTGAGTATACTGACGGAGCGGTGCAGGCGTATGAGATGTTTGAGCAGCGGAAGGTGAACAAGATCGTGTTCAAGATGAACGGCGAGGGCGTTGGTCAGAGTGTGGAGGAGCTTGAGAAAGGTGGGAAGGCCTGAGTTGCAGTGTCCACACTTTCGACTTGTCTGGGCAGTCGTCGTTGGCGGGTTGTCTTCAAGACTTCTACTGTCACTCTTCAACGACATCCGAGATGCCAAGCGGAGTGTGCTGTGCCGCCTCGAGGGTGTCATCATTGTCTTGAATACGATGGATGACCTGGGTCGCCCGGCCAGCGTCCCGAGGCTCTAGGCGGTCTACCGCACTTCAGCGTGGCTCCCACTTGATCTGTACGTCCTCTCTCTGTTCTGCTTCACCATGTCGCGCTCGCTGTCCGAAGACTTTCTCCTTGTCGCCGGTAATAGCTATTAATGGACGCCTTCGCTTCTTCTCCCTCGCCTGCTCTTTGCAGATTCTCTCGTGGGCTCTTTGCCTTCCATAAGCCTTCCAGGCAAGCCAGGGCTACTCTCGCATTTGTTCGACTCAGCCTTCTGGCCTCTCCCTCTCTTACGTCTCCAACCATACTTCCCTCTCCCGCCCCAACGCCGTCACAAGAGGCACCGGACCCCGAATCCTGCTCTTTGCATATCTCCTCTTCTGCACTATCGTTTCCTCTACACCATACACCCTCCCATTTACCGCTCTCCATCCTACCACCCGCCCATCCAATACGCAACTTTGCCCCAACTTCTGCACCAACTTCGCCGTGAAGAAGCCACCGTGCGTCAAGATCGATTGAATAATCGGCCGCTTCGCATGGACTTGCGCATCGAGCATCTTCTCTGTGATGTCGTCTGCCAGAGGTGGCGTGCTGGGCAAGGAGCCGTAGTAGGGAATGTCGAGGTCCTCGAACTTTGCGCCGTACGGTCCTGTCCTGAAGAGCGTAATGGTGAATTGGTGCAAGATTACGTATTGGTCGTTGGTGGTGTTGCTGAGATAGTACGTGTCTCGCAGCTTCAGCTTCCTAGGACAGGCGACGATATAGTTCGGGATGGGACGTGGTGTCGTTGCAGCCGCCAGGCGATTCGTCACGTCCGCGTCGAGTGCCAGGTCGAGGGCAAGAGCGGTCGTTGCCTCTATGGCGGCGTGAACTTGCTGCTCGTAGTAGGTGGAGGTGGCGGCGAGGGAGACTGCGGTGCGGAAGGCCGCGCCGTTTACGGCGGTGAGGTGGATGCAGGTCTTGGTGCCTTTGCGGTGGACGGCGGGGACCGAGACGATCTTGATCTCGAGGGTGGAGGGGAACCAGAGGGGCGAAGATGAGGTCGCGGAGTTCTTGAGGGAGGCCGGCGAGGCGATCGACCGATTGAGTGGCCATGGTGGTGATGATATCGGTACCGGCGCGATCGAGGAGGAATGCAGAGGTTCGAAGTGAGGAGGGAATGCAGGTGGTCGAAGTTTGAGCGCAAATCTAACAAGTGGGCAGCGGTTGAAAGATATGAAGTTTTGAAGGTACCTACAGGAGCTGAAAACATGGCATTACCGTGAAAAAATACAGAGCGAAGGACCTACTTGCGGCACTTCCCGGACACTCGAGCAGTCCACGCTCGGGGATGATTGAAATGAATATACCATGTCCACGTCTTAGTTGTGCTAGGAAGAGTTGCAAAGCCACTTCAACAAGAGCGGAAGCATGTCTATCGCCCGAAAGATCACTATATCTACAAGAGGGTCGTAGTTTGCTCTACGGCAATGGAACGGCCTACGATGCAACCATCGCGACAACAACAAGCCGAGCACCTTTATACCGGTAACAAAGGCGCCTACAATGCTTGATCGCCACGGACACATCGTCAAAGACATCGAGACCACCACACCGATGGAAAAGCAACACCAGCTCGGCCTCCATAGAGCTCTACCTAAGCTCTGCTTACCCATGAGGCATGGATCACTGCCAACAGATGGAGACCGCGCTGACAATGATCGATGAGGCGTCGCGAGCTTCATGAACATCTATTGCACCGTCTAGATCGGACAGAGAAGGGAGTACTTGGCATCTACAAGCAGTTCGCACAACGCGAGCTTACACCGCTCAGGACACCCTTCTCTGACAATTCACCATTCACTGCTTGTAGCGGCAGTATCTGGATGATCAAACAACCCATGATTGTTCCTACAGCCTGAATGTCTTTGTCTTGTGGCGACAAGCCTTTGTCCACAGCGTTAGTCTAGCATAGGTATAGTATATATTCCACCTACATGCCCAACCACGCTCGACTCAAGCCTCACACGAGTTTGCACGAGTTCGCAATCGCACAAGAGCACACGAGTTCGCGCACATCGAGTAAGCACCATCTGCAGGACAGAGATTGTACGCGGACGAGAGAAGTGCGATTGAAGGCACCTGACTAGTTGCCTGCTACGAACATAACCCATTCCACCAACGAGCACCAGTATGCCGTCGTATTCCAGGAGCAGCTTAGTAGCCGTTGAGTCTAACGAGGAGAGTAGTGCTGCAAGTACGCCGTCGTCACTACGGGATGACGCAGAATATGGCTACCACGTTGCTTCCGACGGCCGGAATTATACTAACATAGGTGATGACATGCTGACGGCGGAGCAGATTGTCGCCATGTACGATCAGCAGAACTTTCAGATCGACGATCTAGGACAGGACGACGATAACGGTCCTTCTGCGGACGATATACGGACGGCGGAACACATCCTCGCCGTGTACGATCAGCGGAACAATCAGACTGACGATCTGGGACAGGGAAACAACGACGCCCCTCCCGTAGACAACATGACTGACATTAGCAGCCACGGCGTCCCACCCGTCGACTCGCTCGACGAAGATGCTAGGGATGACCGATTCCTGCCGGATGATCAGTCAGACGATGAAGGGGACACCAACCAGTACGCAGTCCTTGACGCCGGGGTGGACAACTTTGCCCAGGCTATGCTGACTCGATAGTACGATCAGGCCGAGCACATGACCGAGTACGACCGACAGCAATTCTTCGCCGCCATCAGATGCTCCATAGCGGATGCGCAGGACCATCCGTCGTATGAAGTCCGGCTCCTGGCGAACGCGGTACAGAACATCATCTCTGCTGCCAGGGCGGAAAATGCTTATATCAGGCAGCAACGGCAGGAGATCGAGGAGCAGTGGGACCGGGAAGATCGGCTGGAGGCGGAAGTCCAACGCGCGGGTCAGGACCTATGGGTACACGCTGCTCGATACTCCGGCCTGCGTGACGCATTCGACTCATCGCTCGACGGCTGGAGGGAGCAAGATCAGCAGAGTGCCCGCGCTTTCGAGTCCCATAGGGCAGATTGCGTCGCGGCAGCGTCTTCTGAGGTCCGCCAGACCGACATGATGGCGTAGTATCCCTGGCTCCCTGACCACGTCCGCCAACCGCTTACGGCGTTTCAAATTCATCTCCACCGGGAAGCATGGCTATCGTTGAGCTTCCAAGCCGCCCTGGCGCAGCGTCAAGGTCGGTACAGCCTGCTGGGTGATTGGGATGAGCGGCGCTTCGCCGTCAGTGTGACGATATCCGGCGGGTACGACCGCGTGTCTGGGTTCCCCTTGGTCATCCCGTACGGGTTTGAACTGGTGGAAGAGATCGAAAGAAACAGTTTCAGCTTCACGGCGCCAAAGGACGACCAATCGCTGGAGCAGAAGCTGGCGTTCGTCGAGGCCAACTGCAGAGTCCGCGAGATGCGGTTAAAGCTGGCGTTCGAAGCACTCCGTGACGAGCGAGCGCAGGCGCACTCCTCCCACCAATTTGTATGGGTGCAGTTCCAACAGCATTGGCTGAACGAGGCTCGACAGTATCTGCATACCCTCGTCAGTACGAACCATGGCGGAGGCCGGAAGACAGAGAGAAGGTGCTGGCAACTATGCGGTTCCTGTACATGGTGGAGTTTCCGTGGCAGGAGAGGTTCGGCTGCCAGATTGCGAATCCGGATCGAAGAGATGTTGGGATCGATGTGCTGATGGTGCAACTGAGGGGATTGAGCGCGAGTGATTGGTGCAGGAGGGCCAGATGCATGGCGAGGGGAGGGGACGGATCCAGAGGAGTGATGTAATGTCACAGTTCGATCGATGAGCCGTGCAGGCCACACGCCCGATCAGACTGGCGTTATGTAGTTCGTTCATTGTATGCTTCTCGCCTTGGCAACTCGTGACGAGCTTTCCGGCTCGCTGATCGAGGCTGCACCACATTGTCCATATTGGTGTATACCATTGTTTTCTTCAATATTCCTCGAAAAACGATGCCTTATTCGGTATGTTTCTTGCGCGAAGTAGTGCTCCACTGTTCTGCTTTTACTCTAGCATCATGTTCAGTGCTTAGGTGACGTGTCTAGACGTTGGATCTGTGCCTCCAGAAACCGAGAGAGCTATGTCATGCCATTTGTTGCCCCCAGAGACAGATCTCGTGGTAGACCGAGATGTGCGCACAGATTGTATCGATGAGGCCTCACTATAGATGCCTCATGCTGCAAGCTCCAGCGGGAGGCGATCTCCAGGAGACCGAGCCCAATGACTTTGATCCCTAGGCAACTTTTGATGCTGAGTGGCGTCTGTGAAATCATTCAGGTGAGGCCTATCGACGCACTGCCCCGACGCGTATGCTACCTCAGGGTCGAACTGGGTCGAACAGAGGTCATGATCGGACGCGAAAAAGGTACAAATGGCCCCTTGGGCTCACCAGCCGTCCACATAATTTCTCCTGTCAATTGTGAACAAAAAAGAGCGATCAACCATCAATGATAAAGGGCAATTGATACGAATTGATCCATTGCTCGTAAGTGTTCCAAAGAATGCTCCACTGCCGCTGCTGCTGCTGCTGATGGAGGGCCACAACCAGTAAGGCAGCCAGTACGCCAATTGAATGGGACCGGCCCAGTACGCCAACTTAATGGGACCGGAAGTGGCCAATAGCGTCGCTGCGACTTGCTCGATATATACTCCATTCTTCGATGCCCCGAGATGTTGCCGGTGCGTGAACTTCGACTCGCAGGGGGGAACATATTCACACAGGCGATGTAGCTTAGGTAGGTGATGCTTCGCTTATATTCGAGCTTTCGGTTCTGCTTGATGTCGAGTGCGAGAGGGGCTAGCGTCATATGTACACAACACGCTTTGACTATATCAAAGCCTCGTACGTGAGTCTTTCTATGCTCAGGATGTCACGAATATGATGCTCAACCCGAAGAACAAAGGGAACAAAGCGTGGACGCGCATTCAATCAGTACTTGGCAGTGTAGAACGCACAACTCACCGACCATCGCGTGCTGAGCTGCCAGCGTCGATACTAGCAGGCTGAGACGGACGAAGATGTGCGTTGGACAAAGAAGGCTTGACATTGTAGCAGCTTCCAGTTCCCTAAAGGACAGTGATGCCGCTTGCCGATGCTCCTTTTCGACAGAGCTGGAGCAATTCAAAAAAAGCCGAAGCTGGTGGTCCATGCGAGAAGTCCGCCGTAGGAGAAGGGGGAGCAGGTCACCGCAGAGACGACGCGATTTTGAACATTCTTGAACACCAGACGTAGCGGAATACCAACAGAGGCTTGCTGTCGATATCACTTGATGCAACGGAGAAAGACCGCTTTCGGAGCCAACTTCTAGGGGCATCATCGGGCTGTAATAATCGGTCCATAACTCTCGAGTGGACGTCTTTCATCTTTCAGAAAAGCGCAGGGAGTGAGTTACTTAGCCTAGGTAATTACGAGCAAGTCGTTCTTTGTCGCCGGAGGTGATATCTGTGAGCGTTGGAGTTCGCTCGTGAGGCAGACGATAGTGCTCTAATCCGAGTGCGCGGTCTTCGATGGAATATGTGATCAAATTTCACTCTATCGTCGACCGCCGCTTCGCTCTATCCGTCACATCTTATGCATTCACTTAGAAGGCGTCTATCTCGCCGGCGACGAGTTCACGCGTTGCGCGAGGCCGCACTCCGTCGACGCATCCGTGTACTTTCACATGTCAGCGCACCCTAAATCCTCAAATCTGCTACACGTCCCAACCCACCACCTAGCTGCACACGAGCACGAGCTCATCGCGTCCACTATGCCTCTCACGGTACGTGAGTGGCGCGAGCTCAGAGACATCATACACTTCTTCCCAACCTACGACGGGCACGAGAATCACGAAATGGCGCGCTTCTGGCAACTCTGGATGCGTCACGTCGAGCAACCGCTCCAATACGAGAACAACAACACATCGATCACCGACGAGCAGACCGACGAGCTGTTGGAGGTCGTCCAGCTTAGGAAACCACATGAGAGCGAGGAGCCACACAAAGATGGATTGGAGGAGATCGAGGCGTTCTTTGGACGTGGGGGAGGAGGGAATGAGGTGGAGGGTCGGCCGGCAGATCACGAGACCGTGACGGACGAGGCGGTGAAGCGTGGGAGGAAGAAGGACGCGAGAGTAAGGGATGGTGGAGGTGAGGAGCTGGTGGGGAAGCGGAAGAGCGAGCGCATCGAGTGTAGGGAGTAGACGAAGGAGAAGGTGAAAGGCAGGTGAAGCACATAAGCTTTGCAGACGGCGAAGAGCACGTTGTGCCATGCTCGAGAGATATTGAATGTGCGGTAGATTGATCGTTGAGGTGATGCAAGTAGAGACGCACCTGTCCACGATCAGCTCGTTGGGCGCAATGCCGTCCCGTCATGTAGACGATCAATCAATCACGGAGGCACAGACAGTGCAGCATGCTCGAGAGATATCCGCAGGCTCCATCCAATCTCTTATATGATCCGTAGCTTCCGCAAGCTGCGTGTTGTCCGTGTTATCGTGATCCAATACGTGCTCGACATCCTGCCGGGCCACAGAAGTTGGTCTCAGGGCAAAGGGCGTACTAGAGGTCTTGTTGATGGGCTCCGGGGCCTCCATATCGGCGTCAATCTCGCCTGGGACTCGTGACAGCAGCATGGACAGGTGCTTTAATACTTGCGCGGTCTTGAATGCACGAGCAGCGTCCTTCTTCTTGGCCACCGCGATTCTCTTCACGGTCTCGCCTTCCTCGTCAAGCGTCGCTGCCATTTGGATGTTGCTGTGATAAGATGATTGACCGTTGGCGAGGGCCAACTGCATCGCAGCATCGAGCTCTCTGTCTGCGGACGGCATTCTCCTCGTCGTCGTCCTCTGTCGGCTTGCGCTTTGCTCTAACGGTGACTCGGAGAGGTCGTCATCGCTGTCGCTCGATGCACCGTTGCTTGAGTGTTCGTCACCGGAATCCGACAGTGAACCGCCCTTGTCGATCATGGAGAGCCTCTTGTCCTTGTTCTTGTTGCTATCCTTCTTCTTCTCCTTGCCGGAGCTGTCCTTGCAACCGGCTTGCGGCTACTGTTCGTGAGATGAGGTCAATAGGACTGCCATCAGCGACGACGAGAGCCAAGTCTCGTTCGGGATCGCGGTCATATGCTCTTCTCTTTGCGGTGTGATAGAGGCGCCTGGGTCGATAGTGATGTGGAATCTTGATCCAAATGCTGACCAGGGCAGAGGCTTGACCTGCATTGCTTGTCGAGTCCAGGAAGGGAGCGGACGGCTAGTTGGAGGGTGGATTCGTCTTTCCGATGGAATGACGGTGCTGTCGAGGACTTTATGCACTTGCGCGACTGTCATCTCTCGAGACGGTGACCTCTATGCCTCTGACATCGTCGAGGAAAAGGATGTGTTCATGATGTGTAGTGAATGCCTAGCCCTCGCTCCGTGCTGTTCGGATCCGGCTCGAAGAGATGGTCGGGAGCCCACCTGATCTTCTAGATATCCCACGATGCTTCGTGTTGATGACTGCAGTGTCCAGCAGCTCGACGACTGCGCCCAAGCCCATTTTCGAGTTTTGCCCGCCCGAAGTACCACAGCTCTTACCCTGAATCTTGCCTCGCGAAGCAGCATGTAAGACAGGTCTTCGGGAGAGTCCTTCTTGGTTGCTACTGAGTCGTCGGGCGCGGGTCGAGCATGGTGATGTCGCGTCGGGCATCGCTGGGCGGAGTTGGTAGGATCTTGTGATGCCTCGCTCACTCGTGAGCTTGATAGAGGCGACGGTCTCGTGGAGGCATACTATGCTAGGTCTTGAGCGGTGGCCGTCTGAGGCAGCAGTAAGGCCCCTGTTGACTGCGATAGCAAGGCCCGTGGTATGGACTGCCAACCTAGGCTGCTGCTCGCCGTGGTGCATTCTTCATGGACTGTGTAGCGTCTTGCTAGTAGGTGTACAGGGGCTGTAGCAGTTACAAGATGAGTATCCTCATTAGGGCTGGAAGTAGTCAAGGCAAGCGTCTCTTGCGTTCAGTCATCAGCACTAAGTAGGAACATAAGCAGTACATGTACGCACAAACGATGGAGTCATGGATTGGTTCAAGATGATGTGGCCCACCCTATAATACCTTCTCCTGTCGCCGTAGAGCACGCGGCATCCCGGAGACCGCAATGGGCAAGACGCTGTTGTAACCGAAGCCAGACACGAAACGCGGGCTCCTGCTACGTAACGTAATCTTTTCGATCTTGGACATCAGCCCGGGGCCGCGCTGCTATGAAGAAACAGGGGCTCTCGGTGTACTGTCCGTTGGTGGGAGATGACAGGAAAGGAGCGGGGGAAGGGAGAGGTCATCGATTGCAAAAGGCTATCTACATGTATGTGAGGTAAGTACAGGCGAAGCATCCTGTCCAACATCGCCGTCAGTTGTGGTCCTGTAGCCCGCTCTCCTTCGCTTTCACAAGCTCCGCTCGCCATAGAAGTGCGGCCTCCCGGAGACATGTATCTGGGCAGTGACATGTGCAGACATGTAACCTCTTTCCTGCGTCACGTATCGTCATGGATCTGGGACCGTCCCCCCTGAGCTGCTTGCCACTGGAGAGCAAGAGCGTCTTGCGGGGACGTCCGTCCGCGTAGACTGATGACTGTATCATCCATCATGACCATGAGGGAGAGGAAGGAAAGACTCGAGGGGAAGGAAGGGGCTTCTTATGCGAGAAGGGCTTGGCGTGCAGGGGCCACGGCGGTAATGTCCGGTGTAAACAGTGCGTGACTCATAGTCAGCAGGCGGCTTTCCTTCTTCTTCCCTCATCTTCCACCTCAAACCACTTTCTCTCCATCAACATCATCCATCAGCCTCACCACCATGATGTTGAGGAAGCGCCGCCGTCATCCATCACCAGCCCTCACTCATCACACGTCGGCATCAAGAGTCTCAGCGGTCTCACCTCACTGTCAGCCATCACCGCACGAGCTTCTGCCTTGACTGGGCCATCACCGCCCGCAACGCCCTGTCGACACATATACAAATTGCACGCCGGGGACCACCATCTCAATACGACAGCGGGTAGGTCAATGGGATAGCACTCTGATCACACGAATACTGCTGACGTTCGAACAGGTTTGCGATTGCTTTCCCTGATTTTTTTGGGCATCTGGGATCATTTGATCCCCAACCGCCCCGGCACGATCCTGTTTGTGCTCCTGACCTATCTCGTCTTCCCCTCCCGCCGGACATACATGGAGCCGACGCTGCTGCAGGCTGCCTTTTGCTTCTACGCCTACCAGGCCTTCGATCCTGCTGATCATGTTTGGTCGTGGGTGGCGTTGCTGCCGTGGCAGCGCGGGACCGCGACGCTGGCGGTCCCGTGCTGTCACGGCGCAGAAGCGACAGCAGCGGCGCGTCCGATCTGGGCGAGACGGTCGGCGTCGACAGCAACTCCGTCGACATCAGCCGCCGCCACCCTACTGCTGAGTCTGTCAATCTCTGGGCCTCGGGGGTGATGGTGACACTGACGGGGATGGGCGGGGGAAGGTTCGGTCGTCTTGGTTGGTGTGTTGTTTGTTGTTGCTGCGAGATGTGCGTTCATGATGGACATGATATGGTATGGTGGGGGCTGGGCTGCTCAAATAGATGTACCCGCCGGCCGGCTTTGGATACAAATTGTTCTCATATCACGGCCATCTCGAGCTATCCTTCCACCTGCCGTGTCTCCTTACCCCGGCCATGCTGAACATTCAATGCCCGTCGCCGTCCTCGTATGTGTCTCATCAAGATTCCCTGCCGGCAGAGTATGTCCTGGACATGCTGCCACCATCGTCGGACTGGGCCCATTGAGGGCAGATACCTCACGTTCGAGTACTAGAGAAATCACACGAATCGCTGTCATTGTCCACTAACGTAGAAGTTGAGTCTTGTTGTCTCTCAACTTGCAGATGAACTGCTACCGGTGGCGATGCCTACCAGGCCTGGCTCACATGTCTGTCACTTGTAGCTACTCCATAAACACAGTCACGACCACATGGATGGAGGCGGGCTCGCGAGTGATGCGTTCCATCTCAGCGCTGAACTATGAGCATAGCAGAACGGGTATGAGATGTCACAGGAGTAGTAGAAGTAGGGGGCCAAGAGCCCATCGGTGGCCCGTCGTTGATGAACGTGTACTTTTCTTTGAGGCATAGCACTGGGTCTGCCGCATAGCATTGCATTTCTCCTGTAGTATCTGACCCATCCTCACCATCTTGATCTCGTGGTTGCCGTCGGCTCGCTAAGCTATGTATGATGTTTCCTCCTTTGATCCAGCTTCTCAGCCCTCTGCGCACCGTCCAGCGTAGCTCTGTCCTGACGCGTTGTCGGCAGGGCTTTCGTGGGATATGACTGCCATCGATGCATATTATCCTCTGAATGACTGGGCAGGTGTGGTCGCGGTGGATCGTGGTGAGTAGGATCTGCTGGGGAGGAGATTAGCGGGTGACTGCGTCTTGAGGGGTTTGAGGGTGGTGGCTCTCGCGTGCCGGGTACGAGTGGCATATCGCTCCTCATGGTGGAGGAGTACAAGAAGACGAGCCGCATGGGTGGGGCACATCATTGCATCGTCGTGTGCGCTTCTTCTCGCGGCAAGAGACCCTGCAACCTCCCACATGCGAATAAGCCTTCAGCTAGCGCGACGCTACGTGTGAATATTGCCATTGGTGCCCAGCCCCGTTCGGACCCTTTTCCTCGCTCGGACCGAACAGTTCTTGCAGTTTATCTATGCGGAGTGGAGTTCCATCGTCGTTCAGGTGAGTACTCCCCTCTTTCCTAATCGTTATAGCATGTGATTGCATTCGGCGGCGGCGGCGGCGGCAAGGTGTGTGGTGTTTCTTTTTCCATTTTTTCCTCTTGGGGGATCGATATCTTGCAATACATATACGGGAAACGTTAGGCTCGATTCCATTCAGGTGAGTGCTCCCTCTTTCCTTAGTTCATTCGGTATTACTTGCGATTGCATTCGGCGGCGGCGGCAAGAAGGTCAGTGGTATTTCTTTTTGCTTTTTTTTTGGTGGGGAGGGGATCTCTTGCGATATATATACATGGAATGGCATGCTCGATTCCGTTGAGGTGAGTATCCCCTCTTTCCTAATCGTTATCACATGTGATTGCGTTCGGCGGCGGCGGCTTCATGGCAATGGTGTTCTTTCTTTTTCTTTTTTCCTTGAAGGGTCAGGTCTGGCAGTATATATTGATGGAGCGGGGCGCTTGAAATCATTCAGGTGAGTCTCCCCCTCTTTCCTATTCGTTATCACTACGATTGGCGGCGGCGGCAGTGGCTTCAAGGTGAGTGGTTAATTCTTTTTGTCTTTTTCTTGGAGATCTTGGATGAGGAGGATTCTCAATTCGACCTTCACTGTCGCACGGGGTCTTTCTTTTTGTGATCGATAGATCTTTCATGGTTGTATCATAAGAATTACCAACACAAAGAACAAGATATTCCCCTGCTCTGCCCACGGCAAGCTCATGCATTCTTTTTGCACGCGTACACAGAACATGCCCCCGAGGAACCCCCCGCAGATCCGCCACCTACAGAGTCCGCAAAGCGCTCACAATCCACGAGTTCCACGAGAACGCGTGCCTTCGACTGATGCAAAGGAGAGAAAAGAACAGAATCTCCAGGACTGCGCTAATGCACATACGCGAGGAGTCCGTCATCCAGACCGTCCGTGTCGCGAGTAGTGCCCAAGTATATCAGCTTCACGATCATCGACAGCACAGGCGTGTCCACGAAGCTATACGACGACGACGATTTCGCCGTTGCGACCTCTCGGTCCTACCAGAATGCACAGAACAAGAATCAGGAGCCAGAAGGAGACGCCGTTGTCGTTCCGCAACCACGCCGCCGTCAGGGTTCGCGTAGTAAACGAAAAGAGCTGAAAGGGGACAAGATCGCTTGCTGTCACTCACCCACGCTGCTACACTACGCAAGGTGATAGGCAAGTCGTCACCGGTCGTCAGGCGTAGTAAGACATCGGCCGCGGACTACCGCAATCGTGATGAGTCCGCTTACAGAGAAAGGGTTGATGCTGGGGATGATTACATTTGAGTTCCTAAGAGACCGGGTAACGGGCAGTACAGTCTAGAAGGATAGCCTTGCTGATAATAGTAAGCATCAAATGCTAGCGATGGCTAACATCGCGGCCTTCTCGCCCACAATTGCGGCGTGAAGCATGCAGCGCATCGATTTGAGTCAAAACGCGAATAATAGAAGAAGATTGGGAAGTCGCTCTACCCGGGGCTCGACCAGCCATCTACTGGACCAAGGACAACCCACCATCCCACCTCAGTCACCTCTCCTCACCACCAAGACCTACTCTCGTGCTCTGAGACTGATCCCACCGCATCCATATGCAAACTTCACTACCATCGCAGATCTCTCGGCCATCTCGGACACTAGCCCATGTACCCTGCCATGTCTCACTCCCTACGCTCGTACCCACCGACGATCAGGCTCCACATGTCTCAACACCAATGATGGAGATGCGGATGATCGCCAAGCTAATGGATGGCGATGGAGTGTTTCAGATGATGTCGTGGTGTGGGGAAGGGGATGGGCGAGGGCCGGTTGGATGATTGATATGAGCGGAAAGTGGAAGCCGAAGAGGTGAGTTCTGTTCGCCAGCAGATTATGGAAGGATGTAGAGCGGAAGATGGGGGTCAGAGTATGGACCTTTTCTGGACAGTGCAGGGCTGTCATGCGAAGGTCTCCTGACTCGAATCAAATCCTCGGGCGATCGGCTGTATGGCTCCCCGCTGTCAAAAGCGCAAGATTCTTCTCTGTCATATGCTTCGTCTGTCGTACGAGTCGGAAAGAATCACTGTGCTGGTGGATGCTAGCAGCTCAAGGACGTATCTCTGCCGACCAGGACCACAAGGCACCGCCAAGACAAATCCTGCGAACGTCAAGAGAGAACCCGGGTTTCGCTTTGTATCCGGACCCCAGTCTGGATTGACCGTCCCTTGGAAAGCCAGCGAGCAAGTCCAGACTACTTAATTCAAAATGCTACATAATCTAGAGCAGATAAGGAGACGTCGCCGAGAAACTCGTCGCTGCAACGGAGCCGAACGACCTGTAGTCATTGCGACGAGCTTCAGGGCAGAACAACCATTCCCTTTGACCTCTCTACAAACACTCGCCTTATCTACCAACCTGCAACGTAGCTCCCGTGCAACCCGCCAGGAAGCCTTGATCAGGGTGACACGTAGGAGCAAGCGTCCAAGTTGCTGTTAGCAGATTTACGCCTCCTCGCTTCTTCTCCTCGCCGCCTGCTCTATACATCCAAGCATGATCACATCCAGAACATTGGATCTGGGCGTTGGAGTCACCCAGAGTCAGAAGCGGGATGCTGCGATGATAGTCATGCTCCAAACACTAAGGACTATGCCTGGCCACAGTGGAGCGTCCATCCTTAGACTGAACCCAGTAAGTTGTCTCACTGCGGTGGTGTGTGCGATGACGATACCTTGTCTGCATCTCACCTGTCCTCCGTGAGGTATGATGGCGGGTAGATGACTCTCTGTGAGGTATCAATACCGTTGATGGATGGACCCTATCGCTACAGCTTTGTGTTGTTTGCCGCCGTCGTCTCTATGCCCCCCATGCTCGATCCCCTGCTATCAGCCTCCATGACAGACCTCCATGACCTCAATCATCCTCGCTGCTTCAGTCTGGCCCAGTCCTTGTCGTCACTGCTGTATTGTCCGCCCGCTGATTCTATGCTCCGCCGGCGCCAGCCCTCGTGGCCTCAGTGCTTCGGCCGTTGGGTCTGAGACATGATTGTTGTGTCTGCGCTTGGTACTTCGGGTTTGTAGAGCAACGTCGAGCTGTTCTTGAAGTCGTATCTCGTCGTCCTCGTCGCTGTCCGATCATAGGGTGAAGTCAGAGTGGAGCGGGAGTTTCCGAGTGACTGCCAAGCCGCGTTGACCAGCACGACTCTGCTTTCCTCATCGTGAGCCACGACTACCACGTTTGCTGCAATACTCTTGCCACACGGCGACGAGGTCGATACCGCTCATCTCAACGTCCTCAGAAAGTCCGTAGGGCAGTATCTGGCCTTCCGGCGGATCTGTGGCGCGGCGAAGTCATGGCGGACTTCCGCTGTGGACTCACCTCCCACCCCCTCCGCCACGCCGGCCACATCACCCAGAAGGGCAGCGACCTGCTCAGATCCTTCTTCAGCGCCATCACAAGGTCCGCCGAAGTATCTGCTGACGCTCGCGGGCGCTGGCGGATGCATACGGGCGGTGAGCCTATGGACCCCCCTCCGGCCAGATCTCCACCTCCGCCACAGCATGACTCTAGTGGCGGTGGGGACGAGCTTATGATCATCAAGCAGCACGGTAAGCACGCTTTCCCACAGTCAATGCTGTCTCTGCTCACTTTGCGCTGAGACAACTCTATGGCGGTGCTGATAGGCGTGTGCTACCCAGATCCTCCTCCCTCACTTCCGCCCACCGCATATCAGCAGCGTGACATGGCCAGCGAGACACATACACCTTTTTAAGAGCCAGGACAGCCTCAAGGTGGCGTGGTGGCGGTCGACGATGATATTTACCACATCCTCACCTCCGCGGCAAAATTTGCGAGGAGGCGGCCAGCCGGGCATACCCACCCTCCACCCAGCCAGCGGGAGCAGCACGACCCGTGGAGGCGAGCCTGCATGCTGCCAGGCATTGCACACAGGCCCTCCGGTGCGGACTTGCCTAGCAGAGACCTCGCCGGCGCCGGCAGCTTCATTACACCACCCGCCGAAAGAGCTCAGCAAGCCTCACATCATATGCCTCATTTCGGATCGTCGTACACACAGGAGACACATGCTTTGCTTCAGGTACCCAGCAGCATGTTCACTGAGGCCGGCATCACGACCTCACTGCAGTCACTACAGCCCAGCACCAGCCGTCCCAGCACGTGACCGCAGCGACTCTACAGACAGTCAGGCCGAAGCGGACCCAGCTGCAGACTATCCTGATAGTCTCTCTGGCGAAGCGAAAGCCAGTTCATGTGTGGCGAGATCGCTGCGGTCGCAATCTGGCGAGACAGCGGTACACGCTGACAAGGTCGATAACATGCGTCATCACACCAGAGGGCCGACACGGCCTGACTGGTGCACTGCCGGAGATGTACCTATCCCTGGCTTGATGTGGATCGATAGGCTTTGGATGCGTGGAAACATGCTCCGGCCGGAAGCGGGGATGTCACCATCTTGGGTTTGCTGCAGCTTGGCCTTTTCTCAACGCTTTTGCCACGGGCGGGCAGGCCGGCAGCATTACACCATTTGAGTGATGATGGTCTTGGGACGATATCTTGTTCCTTGCACAGTTCACCGCGCTGGTGATGCACGACGAACTCCTACAGCTCGGCCGGCTGGCTGACTCCAACATGGCGGCACAATGGTCGGCTCTGCGCAGCTAAGTCCTCTCGACATGATGGCCACGGACCCAACGAACCAGGCGAGAGCGGTATACCACAGCTGCAACCAGGCGCGAGCGTGTTAACTGGATATATTGCACCCCACTCCCGTCCCGACTCCGCCATACTTCGCGGTGAGCTCTTTGGCCCGCGAGGTTTTGGGATGTCATAGTGCAGTGCAGAGCACGATACATTCGACCGTATCGTATATGCCTCCGACGATAATGGCCTCCAGGCAGAGAATGTCATCAACAGCAAGACCAGCCCGTCGCTCTTCGTCAATACCAGGTCAGCCGTCAGCGGTGACTCTTGCGATGTCGACCCTAGCACCACTGGTGTGAAAACCTCTTTCGCACCGTCTGCAGCTGATGTTTGGACTGCTAGGCACCTCCTGGGCTTTCCGTGACGCTCGACAAATTGGCCTTCACTGGAGGTTGTCGTACTGTCCCATGGGCTGCCTCCGAGCGTTTGCACCTAGCAGCGGTGAGCATGAAGCACCTGCCTGGGCTCCCTCAAGGCCATTGTGGCATCGTGCAGTACCCCACTCCGGCCGCGCAAGAACGTATCGACGATCATGCCGCAGGACACAAGTCGGCAGGACCTATCTAGTGCGTAGCACCCTCTGGCAGCAGATGGCGGTGAGCTTTGGGGCCCGTCACCCCGCCGATGAGCGCCGGTTGCGGGAGTACGATTCGACTGTCTGGGCCCAATCTAGCCATCGCCGGAAGCTCCTTGCAGTGCGTAACTGCCATGGACAGATCTTGGCGCCTGTCTCGCTGACTTTCGGCTGCATCTTGGAGGTTGGTGGTGACCAATCCTGCTCTTATCGCGCCTGTGCTGTCGCCAGTGCGCTGTTACGGCGTTCGGTCAATGTGCTTCCCCTGCAGGCATCCTGAATGCTGATAATACAGGTGTGCAGCGGAGAGCCTCTGGCCCGCATGCAGCGAAGTAAGTGTCGGCGGCTCATGGTGCTGACGTCGACAGGTTGGTTGCGCACTGCTCCTCGAGCTGCTCATGCTCGATGCTTGCTTTGCCTTGACCAGTCCGCCGGGCTTGAGTTCTATCCCATTTTCTCGAATGCATTGGCCTCCAAACAGGTGGGTGCCACAGCGGAGAGGCTATTGGAAGGAGCGAGGTGCACTCGGGAGCCCAAATTGCGTGCAGTACGCCTGGCCATTGCATCTGTCTCTGATGATCTCTGCTTGACTTTGCGACCAACGACGTTCTGGCCTGGCGGAGCGCTCTTCGACCCGCCTCCCAACGCAACAGGACATGACCCACCTGACCTCGACTGCCTCCCGGAACGCAGCATCTCCGCCCGTGTGCGATCGCTACGTCTGCCTTGATGAATGTTCTGGACAGACATTTGGTACGATGTTTCGGTCTTGCAGGGCGAGAAGGCTGCGAGTCTGGACGACCCACACTGGCCACATGCGAGGTAGGCAAGGTCCGGGATGCGTTGCAGCGGTGAGCCATTAGGCCCGCTGGCAGTCCATCTGGGTCAACAAAGTCGTGCTCGGTGTCCTTTCGTGTTTTCCAGGACTCCTCGACTAGCTCTCTTCGCAAGCCGAGAGAGCAGGGCCTCAACACAATGTCTTGTCAAACCTTCTCTCCAGATCTCCGGCCACGGCCCCGTCCAACTACAGCCGTACTCGTCCAATTACAGCTGTACAACATTACTGGTCGGGCATAGCAGCGAAGTCCTGCTCGTGGCCTTCTCGAGGCCCATCTTCAACAGTGGCTGATGAGGAGGTAGACTGGCTCGTTGTGTACCATCGGTGAGTCTTCTGGCCCGGTAATCATTGGTTCCAGTCGACCAGCCAGGCTTCAGCACATGGGTGTATGCCAGAGCATGGTCGCCTGGCTTTCTCGGTAAGGATGACCGAACGCCTCGACGCCACAGCGACGGGGGGCCTCAGGCTCCGAATCATGCTGGTGCTGTCTTGGTCAGCTACAGCCGTATGGCATTGGCTGTTCGGGCATAGCGGTGAGCCTTGGGTTGTGGCCCGTTTGCATCTGGGCTGTCCAAGCCACCGTTCGGCTCAGCAGGAACCTCGGGACATATCAGTCTTCAGGATCGGCGGCATCTCTCTTAGCGTGCTCGGCGACCTGGCTCAGGTGCAAGTATACCATTCCTCGGTCTGTTGTTTGCGGTCTGCGTCGTTGGCATGCCCTTTTCGACTCGCACGGCCATCGAAACACGTGGGTCTTCTGCAGTGCCCGTGGTGCTTGACGTCTCGCTGGCCTGTCGACTCCGTGAGAACGGACACTGTCGGCATGCTCAACTGCTCGACGGCGTTCTCTTGGCAGGTACACCTCGCTCGCTGTGCTTCTTTCTGCGCTTGACGGTCTAGGCAAGACTCACCAACTGCTGTTCAGCCCTGCAGTCATCCACCAGGCCAAGCTCGCTCCATCATAAAGCGCTGGTCACAGCCTCCCTCCAGCCCGAGCCTGACCTCGGTGAGCGTGTTCTGACAGCCCGAGTATGGTTGGATGTCGCTCGATCTTGCAACCTTCCCGTGACGCTCGTTGACCCAATTCGACTGAGAAGTTTGCCGCTATCATCTTTCTGCTTCATCCTAGCGTTGCTGGCCTGCGGACCGACACTGGCTGCCACTCAACTTTGCAGCATTCACATCACATCCTTCACCTGGCGCCGACCGTGACAGCTCTGCTCTGGCAGTGGGTCCTGGTGCTGATTTTGGATTCGTTGTGCATAAGTTCTATCCTAGTTGACATTTTCCTCGGCTGCGCCAATCGCATCGACAACTAGGAGTCGGGCTGCGTCTGCAGCCTCACCCTAGCATCGTTGGCCAGCCCGAGTCATACCGTCTGCTCTTCAACCTTGCAGTCGTGCCGCTCAGCCGGCAGCACCACCACTGACATTGATCCCAGCTCTTCCTCCGTGCCCTTGGCGTCGGCGAGCTGCCTCGACAGCCCGAGTAAGACCGCATGCTATTCAACCTTGCAGCTGTCCTACTCCGCCGTTGTAGCGCCTTTGACGACCTTGCAGACTCTGAAGTATCTCTCTCTCCTCCTCTTTCCATTCCCGTCCTGGCGTCGGAGAGCTTAGGCCCGAATAAGACCGGCTTGCCGTGTCTCTTCTATGCCTCCCTCTCCCTGCTTATCACCTGATTGGCCTGCCCGAACGACAAGATGCTCACTCATGACCGGCTCAACAGCGCATCGCGGAGAGCTTACTCGACTGGCCCGCCGCGTCCTTCGCCTGCCGTCCTCAGCTTTTCCCTCTCGGTCTCAGCGGTGCGCCTCCTCGCCTGGCCCGCTGCCGGCATCATTCGCCCCGACAATCTGGTCAATGCTCTGCGGTGTGCCTATACGACTGGCCCGCGACACGTCTGCTTTGACACCAGCGCCGCCCTCCTCCTTCAATAGCGCCGCCGTCTGGTCGATGTTGCGGTGAGCTCGGCTTATCCTTGCCCGCGCGACGACTGGAGTTCCTGCTCTGCAGTTGACTGGACTGGTACTCGGCCCATCTTGGTGGTGCTCGCGTCCAATCTCGTAGCCTTCTCGAGCATCGGCCGATGAGTGTGGCTTGTGTTCGAATTCAGCTTCGCGCAAGTCTGCTCTTGACGCTCGGGTTTCGCTGCAGCTACCTGCGTCTTGCTGACTCTTCTTGAGAGACACTTGCTCGCAGTAGCTGTTGTCCTGACCCTGCTCTTCGCTTCTTGCCCTCGTTCGATCAATGCGCTTGTTGCTACTGGGTACGTTGTCGCTATATGTTGACTCTGTGCGGGCGTGCCTGGCCTTGCGCCGCATGTTGATGCTTCTCTCTTTGCTCGAGTGGTCTTCGGTATGCAGCTTCTCCCTCGCCTGCGTTCGCGAGCTTTGCTTCGAGGGTTTTGTTAGGGTCTGGGGGCTCGATGGTGCAATTTGCCTTTTATGGTAGATGGTGTTGATCTTTTGGCGATGCAGGGGCATCTTTGCGATCCTCGTGGCAGCTGTGATGGTCGGAGTGCTCTCTGCGCTGATCTTGATGGTTCTTGTGAAAGCTCGTTGGGTGCTGGGGATGTTATATACAGCTCTTGTTGTTCGGGTTGCGGGCGCTGTGGGTGTGTTGCGGGCTTTATTCTTGTGAATGAGGGTGATGGCTCTGCTGTATGCGCTCGTTGGTGGTGCGTGTGTGGGTTGACCGTTGGACTTACGCGTGTGAAGCTGCCAAAACACGCGTTGTTGGGCAACAGGGGGTCTTGGCGAGTGGTGGGAGTTGTTCTTGATGGGTGGTGGTGTTGGATTCGATTGGTGGTGGTGTTGTGCTCGTGGTGGTGCATGGGTTGATTGATCGTTGGACTTACGCGTGTGAAGCTGCCAAGACGCGCGCTTTTGGGTAGATAGGGGCTGGTGGTGGGTGGTGGGGGGTGTGCTTGATGGTTGGTGGTGTTGTGCTCGTCGGTGATGCTTGTGCTGATCGATCGTTGGTCTTACGCGTTTGGAGCTGCCAAAACAAGCGTTGTTGGGTAGACATAGGAGGTTGGTGGGCGGTCGGGGTCCGGTTTGGTGCATTGGTGGGATTGTGCTGGTCAGTTGGGGTGGACGAGTGTTACGGGGACACCCTCTACTGCTTCTTCTGCTTCTCGTCGACGACAGTGTTGTCGCCGCCCTCCTTCTTCGGCGCGGTGGCCTCCTTGCTGGCGCTCGGCGGCTTGCCTTCGCCTGATGGCTGCTCGCCGCCCTTCTTCTTCTGCTCCTCCTTCTCGCGCTGCTCTTGCGCCTTGATGCCCTCAAGGCTCATCGGCTGCACGCCCGTCAAGTACCAGATCCCGCGGCCCTTCACCACCGCGCCGCCAAACCTGCTGCTCGTCAAGACCTTGCGCCCTGCGAAGAAAGCCATTTCTCTTGCCGTAGATGGAATTGATGTTTGTATAGTAGTGTGAGTGTGATGGTCGTTGGAAAATTTGTCAATGTCTTTGGATGAGGAGTCGCAGTTGTTGTTGTCTGAATGTGGTGCTCCGACAAGCTTGAGAGGAAAGGAATAATCCAAACGTCCGCCAAGCCGAAGCCGAAGACCGCCAGCCGCGGGACAACCCGAGATTCACTGAGGGACGCCGAGGACGATAGGAATCGCGTTCACGTTCCTGGAAAGGCACGGCAAGAAGGAAAGGACAAGCCCATGTCTGGAAAGGCATTGATGAGATGCCCCTGAGAGCCAAAAGGGCGAAAGTCACCACTCTACCGTGATCAAGCACAATGAGGAAACCAAGACAAGGACGAAGAGTCAATCCGACGCGAGATCAAGGTACTCAAAATGCCGTACAAAGACATCTCGGATGGTACAATGCATTGTCAGACTGCTATTTCGGGTCGAGGACAAAGAGCGCACGAGCAACCCATATTGCAACTCCTGCCTCTTCACACTCGCCAAAGCCAACACTCGGAGCTGTCCTTCGTATATTCCCGTCACATCCGTGCTGAGAGCGTAGCCGCAACACCCAACGACCTGTTCTAAACGCCCCGCATGCGCTGAAGGTGTAGCCATAACTCTTTACAGACGTGCAGATCTTGGTGGCAATAGCAAATACTCAAATGAGAACCCTGACCCACGTCCTCGCTCAGGTTGGAGAAGGTACCCCCTTCCTCCAACTCGCCCTTGTGGACGTTTGAGAGCAGGATATAGCGGTTGCCACCCCAATTCTGGGGGATCATGTCTGTGGAGAAGACAACCTCCTTCGCACGGGGCACCCGCCCGTCGTGCGTGCCTATCGGCTTGACCGCGCTCAACTGCGTCGTGCCATTGACGATGAGCGGAGTCGACCCGCGCCGCCCCCCAGCCATATCCAGGACTGGCGTGATGCCGTCCCCGTACGCTGTCGGCAGGCGTCCGTGGTGCGGATGTGCCTATGCTTTCGTCAGCATCATTGCTCGTGCCAGGAGGTGGAGATGCCGCATGGGGCTTGTGGCGGACGTACCTGCCCACTGGCTGCGCACAGAGGCCATGGTGGCGTGCCGGCACGGTGCCTCCGTCGGTATGGCCAGCAATCGCTGGCCGGAGCCTCAAAATGAGAGCTCTTTCTTGATTTTGTGGGTGATGGTGCATGGCCGTTCTTAGGCGGCGGAGTGATCTGCGAAGGAGTTGTCAGTGATGTCTGAGCTGGGCGAGCTGGGTATGCCTCTTACGTCTCCGGCCAGTGGCACCCATGGCGGCTTTGGTGGTGGTTGCTGCCGCTGCAGGTGGTACGGATTGGCCATGCGCGTGTTGGTGGTGGACCATCGCTGCATACCGTGATCATGTGCTGGCGAGTCGCGTGACCTGCCCATCGTCATCGATGGATTGTGCGTTGTGAATGATGGATGATGGTTGTCGTGTGACATGATGAGTGTAGTAAGAGTGATGGAAGGAAGTGATGAAGCAGTGAGAAGTGGAAGAATATGAAGAGCCGGCTGGCAGAGGCTTGCGCCGCACGCGCCATCGGGTGCAGCTCGGGAAACTGGCTTGTGAGTATATATTTATTGGTTGCTAGCGTCGGAACTGTCCTTCGGGACTGGTCAAGGTGCGTACAAAATTCCTCCCCCTTCGTCTTCGTGATTCAGCGCGGCGTGGCTCGGCATGGCTCTGGTTCGACTTCCTGGATTTACTGGATCTGGATCTGGATCTTAATCAAAGTAAGTAATTATCCCCTGGTTCATTAGCTGATATCACAGGCCATCAGTCCTCGAGCATGAGCTCGAGGCTGGAGGCCTGCCATCTTTTTGCTCGATTGTTTACTGTTCACCCATTTTTGATGCTGCGGCTTCGCAAAAAAGACGATGATGAAGCCCTGGTCTTGGACATGCTCATGGTGCTTTTAGAATTGGGATAGCATGAGAATTGCATTTTTGCCGGCGGTCGAAGGCAAACATGCTCGTGTTCGACAGAGAAGCGCAGTCAGCGGCTCTCGGCAAGCGCAGCGCGGCAACGCCGAGCTGCAATCACCCACACACCATTGAAGCTCAGAGAGACTACGCACTTGAGCCTGAAGACCGCGACGAAGCCATGCAGACAGCGGAGAGCTCGGAGTACATGTTGCTACCAACTAGTAGGCGAGTGGAGCAATGTTCTACTTAGGCCTGCCAACTACGCATTCATTGATCTCTCGCCAAGTGAAGCCATTCTGGTACTGGAGACGCGTCAGGCGAGGCTCGGAGCGCGGATGCACTCGAGGCCGCCCTCCTACGATTGCAGATCCTTCCCCTTCCTCTTCACCACCACAACATCCACTCTCACATCGATCAACATGCATCACCATCACCACCAGCGTTATCCCGCTGGTTGGAGAGAGCAACCATTGAGCACGCACTGCCTGCCGGCGGCGGGTAGACCGATCAGGAGACTTGCGGAACACCGCCGACACTTTGGTATGTCGAGGACAAAGTGGGCCAGTAGTGCACTCGAACTGACCAGACTACAGTCAGCCTTGCTCCTTGGTGTGCTACGCCCAGATCAGTGGGTTCACTGGGGTCTGGGCATCCCTGGAGAAGCGTTCAAGAGTGGGCTTATGCTTTGGTCGCCTACGCCTCTGCGGCACATCGTCGACCGGGAGAGGCCCAAGGACGACTCTCGGATAGAAATGGTACGTGAACAACCATGCGTTCATCCTTCGCTCCCTACCACTCAGACACTAACGACTTCTGCAGAAATGGCACATCCACGCGGACGAGCGAGCCTCCGGCAGGCCATCATCGGTCGGGGGGGGTTCAGAGGCTTCCTCCCCGTCAAGCACGATCAGCGAGCACTACACGAGTCCGGTCGCTGCCCTGGAGCATCCTCTACAAATTACAATTCGGGCTCGCGCCACGGTTTTGACGCTGCGAGCGGTGCACCGGCGCCGAACAACAACATGAAGCTGCAGCGCAGCCATGACAAGCCGTCGGCCGCGTCGCGACATGTCGGCACCGCTGCGCAACGCCAAGATCACTCGCAATGGCCTGGCGACCACGACGTCGAGGTCGATGGCGGGCGTTCCACCCTGCTGGTCATCCCTCCTTTTGGGACGATCAGCAGGGTCGAAGGCTTGCTATCGACCTCGACATCATGGTCGAGTTACGTCGCCGACGACGGCCTTCGATTGATCCAAAACTCGGCACCGAACACAATTCCAAGCCTCAGGGGTAATTAGACCTTCTCCTCTTCCCAGAGCCCTCACTGACCACTTCTTCTGCAGTTCCGGCGCCCCGACCAACCATTCTTCTCCAAGATCGATCAAGCGAGCGAGCAGAGCGTGAATAAGAAGAGCTTGAGGCTGTGTGAATGGTTGAGGGTCCCTTTAGTGCGATTGCAGGCATAGCAAAGATTTGATGGGGGTTGGAGGCGTAGGGAGGTGGCTGCGTTGGCCAAGGAGGCTTTGAGGAGCGATCATGTCGAAGTGCTCGCGCTTTACAGACACATGGCGAGAGGACTCGGGCGTTGGCATAAGTGTATTACATACATTGCTCAGATCAGTGCCATTAAGAACAAGTCGCGTCTCAGGTGTTGCATTCCCCTTTGAGCTCTCAGCACTACTTTCTCGAGCTGCGTTTAACTTCTCAGCCCCTGACCGCCATGCCAATATGGCCGCCCCCGTGACCGACCTCCCCTCTTCCCTGTTTCAACCGATCATCATCACAGGAGGACCGTCTGGACTGCTGTAGTCAGATTCCTGTCGTCATAGCAATACCGGAAGAAGCTCTGCTGTGGCTCAACACCCTGCTGTTTGGTTACATGGGATTCCTGAGATGAACTTTCTCAAACCAGATATCAGGATCGTACTGTAGCATGACCGCGTCGATAGGGAAGTATTCCACAGAACAGATCATGGAGGCACATGAAGAAGATGTCGTGATCAGTGTCAACATATATACTAGACGTCGTACTTTTCTCGAATTGCTCAGCTAGAAGTCACCGATGCTAAATGACTTGGGCTCGGATTCCCAACTTTCTTGTTCTATAGACGCTTTTCTCCCTCTGACCGTCATTACAGCAAATCTCATACTATCTGCGAGACCATAGATCCTCGAGATGTGTCCCAACCTTGCTGGAATAGGGTTCTCTGCGAAGTGACAGGGATTCGACCTTACTCAAACACTAACCCTATTCTGTACCGTCTCTTGCCCCTTTTCTTCAATTGAACGGTCGGGTACGGGGAACAAGGCTTCGTAGAGCAGCGCGAGAGACAGAGGATGTAGGGATACAATGCAAAGGTAGGGACCTGTCTCGACTATGGCGGGTCAAGGCGCTTTCGGGGGACGGTGACAATGAGACAATGGCATTGGCGTCGAAGTAGATAGTAGTGTAGCCCGAAGTATCTGCCGAGACCTGATTGTGTTACTCTCGATGTAGCCCAGGTCAGTGGCTCTATCTATGATTGTCGCGTGGAGGCGTTGCTCGATGCTTCCTATTTGCCAAATAATACCTCCTCGCTGCTTGATGCTTCCCATTTGCCGCATGAATACCGTATCCCTCTTGCTCCTTCTTATCAGGCGTATTCCAGCGCTCAGTCACCAGCCTGGCGGCTCTGTCCTCGATTCCAACTTCGACTTTGGTGCCCAGGTCGATGCCGTCGATTGATGCTACTGTGAGGTGTATGTTGCGCTTGTCTTGGGTCGTTCTTTTGGCTTGGACTGAAGGTCGCTGCCTCGAGTCCTACATGTGAGGTATGCTCAATCTGTATCTTGGGGCTCCAGGCAGACTCCTGTGGTCTGATCGGTGGTGGATGAGCTCTGTGTGGAACCGATTGGGGTCTTCTCTTGGGTTGAGTTGCAGCTGTGATGCTTTGGAGGGACCTGTTGAGATCCATGATTGATTCATCGATGCGTTTAAGTGTTGCTCGCTGCTCGTGGTAAAAGTGTGAATGCGGGTGCTTCGCTGCATGTGAATCTCGCCGCGTCGGCTCTTGGAGCTCGGCGTTGCTTTTTGCATTTCTCGAATTCTCTCAGTAACAATACATTCAACTTCCACAATTCGACATCTCTCGCCTTCCACCACAACATGAAATCAAAAATGGCGCCATTCACGGATGAAGAGATTGACCAGGCGATTGAAGAACTCGTCTTCTTGCCCAGAGCGCACAAGAACCACCCGATGGTAAGAATATGATTGATCTTCGCACACTGTTCTTCGTCACTGACACAAATCTAGGCGCAGCTCGACAAAGCTGTGGAGGAGTACCTGCCGGTGAAGCTGGTAGCGATGGAGAAGAAGAAGGCGGAGGAGGCCAAGAAGGCCGAAGAGAAGGAGGAGGCGGAGGGGCAGCAGAAAGAGAAGAAGGAGGAGGAGGCGGAGAGGCAGCAGAGAGAGAAGAAGAAGGAGGAGGGGGAGAAGGAGGAGGAGGGGAAGGAGGCGGAGAGGCAGCAGAAAGAGAAGAAGGGGGAGGGGAAGAAGGAGGGGGCAGAGGAGGAGGAATGGGTGCTAGAGAGCGAGGGGATGAATGTGCCAAAGGTGCACACATATGAGGGAGGGCTGAAGTGAATGCGGCGAGGCGGGCGCGACGGTGTTTTCGATTGTCTGCCCAGTTGGCGACGCGCCTATATCACGCATGGAGACGTGATCAATAGCTTCATCGCCCTCGAGTGCCAGCCGGGGCTTTCTCGACAGACTGGCCGATCGTTAATGTCACAATCAAATCAATGATGATGGCCCCCTCAATACGTCGATCGCGTCAATGAGGCTTGACTGGGAGTGTCGATGGTGACAGAGCTCCTAGGTCCTCACTTGCTCAGTCAACCGTGGATTGGGAATGGTTCTTTTTAATTCAGTCTGCTACATACAATGCCAGTCATACCTCCAACGTCCCCATGATCCCACACCCTGGCTATGCCCTCTTTTTTGGACAGAGCCACCACGCCTCGCGTTTCCAGAACCTTCCGGCCGTTCGGGGGACCCTATTTGCGCCCTGAGCCAGCCAATGATACCCGCATGTGACGCCACACGCAGGGCAGTGCCTACCCTTTGCGGTCGTCTCCGCCGAGTCGCCGCACTAGCGCCATTTCGAGGGTATAAAGATTTGGCTTCTCCCCCCGACTTCCTCCCTTTCTTTCTTCTTCAGGCGAGCTTTTTTCAAAGCAGTCACTTAGGTAAGGAAGCTGTCAGCAGCACCGGCCGATCTGAGCTTTCAGCTTCTCCCTGTGCTGATTGGGCTCGATCGGTTGGTAAAGATCACAATCTTGACGAGTTGAGGCCGTGGCTTGCTGTGAGGCGCCTTCTTCATAGGTGTTCTCGGGTAACCCGGGGCCAACATCCCTTTGTCCCAGATAATGTGCTGTGAGATATGTCCACCTTCAGGTAGCGTGCTGTACCAGGCGCGTTCGACTTTGCCTGTTCAATATGTGCCTCGACCTCCCGCGCTTGCCCTCCATCAACTCTGAGTCGTGTGGCCTCTATCAACCCTGAGCCGTGTGCCCTCTAGCAACCCTGGCTCGTGTGCCGGTGACTCCCGTACTAGCGTGTATTTGAGAGGTATAAGTACTTCTCACTCCCGCTCTTTCTTGGTCTTCGTTTACATCATGGGCACCTCAGCAGTAAGTAAATGGCCACATGATCATCAGAAGCTTGCAGCTCGCAACTGCGCTGTGTCTGGCTTGGTCATCCCCTCCTCTATACCCCTTCGTGCCAAAGATCAAACGAAGAAGTTGAGGCAAAGTGCAAGACATCTAGAAGCTCATTGATGTATTGTGTCGGCCCAACCAACATTTTTTCTCTCAGATAGTGTGCTGTACAATATCAAAGTCTCCTGCGCTATTGCCTCGTCCTCACCAATGATGCCACGCAACAGCCATGTCCGCTACGACGTAGATCCATGCCGTTGACGCGTCAGCCAGCTCACTTGGGGCCCTGTCACGGCGACAAACCACGATAAAAGCAAGCAATACCTCCAGACTGACCGTATCAAAGCATCAGTGAGGCATGAAGGCGAGTACTAGGACGCTTGACGGAAGATCAGACTCAAGATATCCCCCCTGTGCTTTGCAAAGCGTCTGGCGCCTGGCCTTGAAGGCTTTGGTCATGCGGCGACGATGGCCCCAGTGCGTACCTCAACACACCAACATCACGTATTCAGAGCACATTGAATTACTTGGAGCACTGCCCAGTCGCGCTGACTTTGAATAGGAATTTACGAGCTGGCTACCATCGCCGTAGTCTCGGACAAGTCTGCCGCCTCGAGCGGTCATCGCCAGACAGCTCCGTCGATGCGACACAAGCTCAATCAAGCGTGGATCCATAGCGACGACACGGGCGGTAGCAATACGAAGCAAACTTGTACGACATTCGGCCAATTACCGCTGTGAAAGAGATGCACGAAGGCTTTGAGGCAAGAAAACAGCAGCAAGCGGAGGCAAGCACTTAGCGAGCACGTGTTAGACGGCGAGTGGATTGCGGGAGTCTTGGTGGATGGGTATATATGCTCGAATCAGGCTCCTCTTCCAATCAGACAGGGTGTATATTTTGGTAGTTCCTGAGCTTCTGCGGGCCTGCTGCCCCGAGGCTGGCTATGCTTTGACGACACTAACTGTACATGAGCTCGCGAGGATCTGATACCGATGACTGAATGGTGGCGCCAAAAGGCCTTGACAAGAGGGTCACGGGCCGTTGCTCGGTTGTGTCCTCGAATGACCCTAAGAGCATTGCAAAGATCAGGGAAAAAGGCAAGAAGATCGACACCACCGCGGTCGACCGTGCTGTGAAGGAGTTGCTCCCCGACATCACCTTCCCGATGGCAGACAAAGGCGAGGAGACAGGGGACGCGCTCTAATAAGCAACCTAGAGTCGGTAAGGAAGCTGAAAGCTCGCTGACATCTGCCCACCTCTCCGCTGCAGAAGCAATGATGATTTTGAGCTCGCGACACCCTGCGCCGTCCGCTGCACAGCCAAGTATCCCATCTGTGGCGAAGCCGAATCACGAGCATCTTGCCGGCATGAGCCTTGATCGACGCCACCGACAATCGTCAACTGCTCGTCATTGAGAGTGCAGAACAGTCACCTCGCACAACGGCGGCGGAGGCATTGATCGATCTGTCCCGCCCAACCCTCACGGCTCCGCAGCACGCTTGTCTCCGATTCATTGCCGCCTACTTTTCCTCCCTGCATTGACCGCCGTCGATCCCACGACAAGCCGCCTACTATGCCTAGCTACTGTAGCCCAGGCTGCCTCGTCCTCGATACCGTCAAGGACAATGCAGATGCTATGGATGTCTGGGCTTGGGGCGAGGCCGCAATGGACACCACGCGCCGATCTACTTCATCATCTGCTGCAGGTGGCGTCGGCACAGCACTCTCTTGCCGCGTGTGCAGAAGGTCGTGCGCAAAACTGATGCTAGGTCTGGGCTTGATGAGAACACGGTAAAACCCCTGCTTTCGGTTTACGACCAAATGACCCACAAGTCAAAGTCCACACTCGAAAAGGTCGACTCGAACGACATCTCGCCGTATTCCACCCACCACTCTCGCTTGGTCCAGTCGCGATGAGGACCGCCGTACCCTCTCCCTCCGACTCGGTCATCTCCGTAAGGGTGATCCTATGCTCGAGACAGTGTTGGGACGACCTGTGCCAGAATCGATCAAGTCGCTTGATCGTGATCTGTAGCTGCCGGGTCGCCGCTGGTTGACACAGCAGGTGAGGACCACGATTGCCTAGAGAGGAGCAATTCGAGGCCACACTTCCACGGCGTAAACACCGGAGGGAGGGAGCATTTCTGTAAGCAGCAACATGCCAGTATTTACGCCGGTCTGGCCAATGGCGGTATCCATGCCAACGGGAGTCAGACGCTGGCCGAGATGACGTGATCAGGATATTGCTGAGCGTAGCACGAACTAAGGTCCAGATCTAATAATGGTACGGTTGGTGGCCCTTGTTACAACTCTCTATTCGCGCTAGATCATCGGTGAGGACCCTATGCGCGATGACTGTAAGCATTGTACGTAGTACAACGGAACCCCGGATATGTACCGCCTGCTCGTTGCGGGCGTTGCGCGTATCCTAATGTCGCAGACCATGCGAATTGCGACAGCAGTTTTGTCGACGGTCTCAACCATCACCCCCATCGGTACGTCCTCCGCGTGTCGATTATGCCACCCTTCGCGTTGCATAGGCATCGCATTCGTGTTGTTCGGGCTAACTCTTGTAGATGCGGCAAGAATCGTTACGATTGCATCGCGCTGAACAAGATCATGGGTAAGGAGTACAATCCCGTGCTCTGCACCATCGAGGCGCACGAGGTGCTTATGTGCCACCCCGGCACGTCTCCTGACTGAACACAGGCCTACTCTTCATACCACAGAACGCTACCCTTTTCAGCCAGAACTGGACCTCAACGACCGAATCACATTCAAACGGTACAAGCACAACCTCTGCACCTGTACCGCCGCTCAGTCTATTTGGAGGCCGGCACGCAGAGATCCGAGAGGACGAGTATGTCGCCATGACTCTCACTCTGGAGGAAATCATGGCCCTTCGCCATCTGCTCGAGGACTTCAACGAGCCTCGAGCCTATGTCCCGCTCGACGAGGACAGCCAGCCAGCTATTGATCTCTTGAGCAGGCCCACTGCCATCTGTAGGAGCCAGCATATTGACGTGCGCTACCATGCCATTCGAGAAGACGTTGATGACGGACTGGTCAAAGTGACCCAGATCCACGCTGACCGACACGCCGCCGACGGCCTCGCCAAGCAGCTCGATCGAGTCAAACTCGAGCAGTTCGAGAAGCTTGCCGGCATGGTTGACTGCAGCCACCTTATCGACACCGATACCGACGATTGGAGATCTTGGATTGAAAGAGGTTGGATTTTGACAGAGCTGAGATTGAAGAGCTTGGATGGAGAGAGCTTGGATCAAGGGGGTGCTTAGAGAGAGAGACTCGGTGTTAGCGTTACTAGCACAGATTGGCGTTCCTGGCAGGGATTGTGATACATCTCGATTAAGAGTGATATTTCCGAATATAGTATGGCGTGGGAGGCGTCAGGACATACGTAAGGGAAGTGAGTGATGAATCCTGTTGGCAAGCAAAGTATGTCTATCGCTCGGTTCTATATAGATAGCGTTCTCGTCAGCAGAGCGATCACCGGTACTCCTCGTTCACAGAAGTCAGATCTGCTGGCTACTAATCTCTCAAGTCTTCTCGAAGCGGATCTATTACTATCCCGACTATGTTCACGATCATATGTTCTCTTATACTATAGCATAGACTAAAAGCCTAACATCGCACATAACAGTGCGGTCAAATACAGTCACATATGACATAGTATTAGCTTCCTCCAGCGTATGTTCTTCGCAGTTGTCGTAGTGTCAGACTTGCTCGATCGATTTGAAGAGTTTGATGGTCTCTACTGTCCAACGGGACTCGCGCGCCTCTAGATCGGTCGACCGCATCTGCTCCTACACCTATAGCACCCTCCGATACTTTTCAAATGATTTGATGAATCGCCCAGAGTATTACTGACGAAGGGGCAATACCCGGAGACGACATATTGTCTGATCTGTTACCGTGATAGGTATCGAGTGGCGGGCGTGGCTGTAATTTAGTGATGATATTCGTCGATCCAACGTTTGGTTGGAGTCAAGTCGTTAACGAGAGATCTACGCCAAGATCTGAAGCAGAGGTAGAGGAGTCGGTAGAACGTAGGTTAAGGAGGCGAAGGGATGGGGAGCCGGGAGATCGAGGGAAGAAATGTTTTAAGGGAGAAAGAAGGGGAAGGGTAGAGGCGATCTTGAAGGCGAAGGCGAGAGCTGCAAGGAACCGCCAAGTCGTGAGAGCGAGGAAGTAAGGAGCCTCCCAAATGAGAATTTAGGGAGGACGGGAAGTCAGGACGTTGTCGAGTAGTTACGTTGTCGGGTCGTGAGGCCGTGAGTCGTAGAGTCATGAAGTCGTAAAGTCGTGAAGGCGAGGGCGAAGGGTCGAGAGTGAGGGGTCGAGGTTATTTAGTAGGCGCAGGTTAGAGGTCGAAGAGGCGGGAGCAAGACGAGGAGGCGAGAAGGCGAGCAGCTCTTAGGACGGAAGATGCGGCGACTACGGAGAGTAAGGATGCTAGTCGTAAAGCCGTGAAGTCGAGGGCGAGAAGTTGTCAAGTCGAGAAGTTATCAAAGTCGAGAGGTCGAAGAGGCGAGCGGGCGAGCGGCCCCTACGACGAAGGATTCGGCGAAATGGATTCTACGTGAAGGACTTGTTGAGTCGGGAAGTCGTAACGTCGTAGAGCCGTGAAGTTCAGGGTCGTGAAGTCGGGGGCAAGAGGCGAGGGAGCGGGAGGTGTAGGCGCGAGTCGTCTCCCGGACGAGGGAGTCGGCGAGGATAGAGGAGAGGGAGGTCATAAAGTCGTAGAGTCGTATAGCTATAAAGTCGTATAGGTATGAAGGCGAGGAGCCGTAAAGGCGAGAAGCTGCAAAGGCGAGAAGCCGTAAAGGCGAGCAGTTATTAAGTCGAGAGGTCGTCAAGTCTTCAAGTCGTAAAGCCGAGGGCGAGAGGTAGGCAAGGGGAAAGAAAGGCGAGCGAGGAGGCGGGAAAGCGAGATCTTTCTTTAAGGCACCATCACGTCGGGGAGGCGAGGAGGTAAGCAGCCTCTAAGAGGAGAGATCCGGCGAGTACAGAAGTCGTGATATCGTCGAGCTAAGAAGTCGTCGAGTCGTAGGGTCGTATAGCCGTAAAGTCGTGAAGTCGTCAAGTCGTAAGGTCGTCAAGTCGAGGGCGAGAGGTCGTCAAGCTAAGAAGTCGGGAAATTTATTGAGGCGATTCGGCAAGGTAGGAAGGAAGGGATTGGTCGAGTCGTAAGGTCGTAAGATCTAGAAGTCGTGAGGTCCTGGGGTCGTAAGATCGTCAAGTCGAGGAGTAAGGTCGTGAAATCGAGGGGTCGAGGAGTCGAGAAGTTAAGAAGTCGTAAGGTCGTGAAGTCGAGGAGACGAGAAGTCGTGAGGTCGTGAGATCGAGGAGTCAGAGGGTAAGAAGGCGAGAAGTCGAGAAGGCGAGAAGTTGAGGGCGAGAAGTCCAAAAGTAGAGAAAGAGATAGAGAGACGGAGGGGCAGGGGCCCAGAAGGTGAGAAGTCGAGAGTGCGAGAAGTCTTAGAGCCGAGAGGTCGAGATCTTCAAGTCGTGAGGGCGAGGAAAAGGAAGCAAGTCGCCCTCCACGGAGAAGTTGTCAAGTCGAGACGTCGAGGAGCTCAGGGGTCGAGTCGGTCGGAGAGGTCGATGGCGTGCGGGTCAGGTCATCGGAGGGAGGGAAGGGGGTTGGTGTCATGTTGTAGAGATCATGAACAGTGCGCGTATCGATCGTTACCGACGATCACGGCACACTACTGGAAGCTGTGCGACATCATCCCGATCCTACGCCATCCATGCCAGGGTATCAGATCTGTCCTCCATCATCTCTTTGAGAGTGTCTACAGCAACAACGCGCCGGCCACGACGGCCACGACGCCGGCCGCGCTGCCCGCCCAGGCGAGACCGGTCGCGGCGGCGCCGGAGCCGGCGGTGGTGGTGCTGGCGCCGGAGTCGGAGTCGGGGGAGCCCGTGGCCTGCGCGAGCTTGATGCCGTAGCCGGTGGTGGTGATGGTGGTGGTGGCGCCGGCGGTGGTGACGGTGGTGGTGTAGACGCTGGAGGCGGTGGTGGACGCGGTGCACGCGGTCCAGGTCGTCCAGGGGGCGGTGGAGGCCCAGGCGCCCGAGGTCCAGCCTGCACGTCAGTCAGAGATGGAAGACGACAGCATCGGAGAGGGAGACCCACCCGACCAGGTGCTCGCCGGACAGCCGCTCGTGCCCCACCAGCTCGTCCAGGGCCCGGAGGTCCAGGCGCTGTTGCTGCCCCAGGGGCCCCCCCCGGCGGCGGTGATGCTCGACCACTCGGCGGTGGCGGTGGGGAGGCCGCGGGCGGAGGCGAAGGAGGCGTCGTCGGAGGCGTCGGGGGGGCCGTGGCCGCCTCCGCCGCGCCAGCCCTGGGCGGTGGTGAGGGGGAGGGGGAGGAGGGCGGTGAGGAGGAGGGTGGTCTTCATGTTGGGGTGTATGTGTGTGTGGAGGGTGGAGAGATGAGGGATTGCCGAGGGGTCATTATTCTACGGACTCTGGCTTTATCGCCGGCCGTAAGCTAGCGGGTTACTATATCCCCCTATAGTCCTACAGACGGACTTATAGTCGAGACGACGAAAGCACGACTGTACCGCATCTAGTAATCCGACCCGAGAAGGTCTCCTACTATACTATATTGTTCTGTCGACCCGAGCCGATATCGTTATACGTAGTATTTATTATATGTCCCTTGTATCTATCTCTTAGTACGGCCAGATATACTTAGCAGCTAATAGTGCTAAGCCCGAGTCGTTCCTAACAATTATAGTAGACAAGCTCTCTTATAATATTAGGATTAGTATCGCCGTGCGGCACCGCCTAATTAGACGCGGTATTATACGACATACTTAACTAGAGTCCCTCGTAGGTAGTATACGTCGCCGCCGCCTTATAGTATATAGTAGAGCGTCGTATAGCGATGTTCATCTCATGGGTTTTGACGGCAGGCTTTTGACCTCGGAGACCTGTCGCCCGCTGGAGTCCAGATCTTCGTCTGTTCCACGACGGCGCTGTGCTGCGATGAGATACTCCCGGGTTCTGGAATCAGGGGTGGGAGGTCTTGGGTGGGGAGCCCTCTGCACCGTGTGCTGAGGAGGTGTACGGGATAGAAGTCTTTGTTCCTCTGCCTCGGGGGGGAGTGCTGGGTGAGGGGTGGTGGAGGACTCTGCGTCGCTGCGGAAGATATTGCGGATACGGCTGGTACTTCAGGGATGCATCCGTGGTTTGAGACCCAGGGGAGGTGCTCTCGGCGGTGTGGTGGGTTAAGGCGGAGTGTGCGTGATGTTGTGGATGAATGGGGTTTTGTGGTAAGACAGGCTGTAGTGGTGTTTATGCTTCGAGGAAAGGGTGTAGAGATGTCTGGAGGCGAGGATGTTTCGTCGTGAGCGGTTGCGATAGCTCGGTCGGGAGAGGTGCAGGGAGGGTTTGTAGTAGATCGAACGAGGTCTGTCCGTTGCTTTGTATCAGAGGAGCTCGATATCTCTACGATCTACGAGTGATGGCCACGTCCTGACGCTTTGAGTATTGCGTACTGTGCCCGGCGACGGCATCGATCTTGCTTCCTGCATCCTTAGGTGCCGGGTTGGTTCTGCCTTGTACGCTTCCTCGACTCTAGGGTGTGAGAACCCAGGGCAGCCTACGCCCTCAACATCATCACCGTCTCTGCCAGAACATGCCGCTATGGAAGCTAGAGATGGACAGCCGTACTCTCAATTCGCGCCCTACAGCTCGACATACAGCTTCAATGCCCAGCTCATGACTCTTATGGACCACCTACTTGATCCGCTGCAGCCTCACGATTGGCATGGCATACGAGACGATCCGGCGATCTGCTCCCGGGACCGTCATCTCTCCTATGCCTATCGTTGCGACCACCATCAGTACGGCGCCAACGACTGCTTTGCCCTCGGCAGGTCGGCCACTCGATACTGGCCTTGCACGGGAAGGGTGTACGTCGCCGAGTGCACGTGCTTCGACAGGACCGGTCCGTATATGATCCTTTGGCGTATACGTCTGGATGCGCATGCCCGAGACAGCTTCCCTTTCATCACCAGGCAGGAGGCATAAACATGGCTTCTGCTCTTCCAACAGCGTCCGGGTGATCGACTGTATAGCAGCGGCAGAGAGGGCAGTCTTGTGCTTGTCCGCCGGGACAAGCGTCTGCTGCAGTTGCCGTCGACGATGGAACAGACACGCCAGTATTCCTAGAGTCCTGACGAGTGACAGTATTGCTTCCGATGCAGTGACCAATTTCGTGGTCGAGGGAACTGAAGGAGACTGGACACGGTCTGCGGGATCATCACAAACGCATTGGAGAGGCGAAGTGGTGTTTGTTTGGAAGGATAACCTAGAGTCGTCGGAGAGGACTTCTATGTCGAACACTGTATCTCTAATGATTGAGGCGTAACGAGGAGATGGTGATGAGTCGACCGAGAATGATCAGGTCGACAAGATGACGATGCGTTGGGGGTGAAGTCCTCAGGGTTGTCTCGACGAGCGTATCATTAGCCGAGTGCGTAGGCTGTCAACCGAGACGTTAGAGCTCGAGGAGCTGATGTGGGTATGACTGACGAGGCTCATTCAGGCTCAGCCCAGAGCGTGTGTCGATCCCACTTTCCCGTTCTTGGCAATGTTCGGCATGCCGAAGGTGGCCTTCGGGTGATCTTCAGTGGGATGACAACCCAAGATCCGAGACTCAGAGAGTACACCTACGCAGCAGGCATGAAGACCGTTCAAGGCGATCGGCATCGGCGATATAATGCTGAATACCTTGCCGGACAACACAAGGGCGACAAAGGGGCTCGGTGTTCGCGCTAGGCTCGTCACTCTCTGCGCTATCAGAATCACGACCAAACAAGTAATCCGTTACAAACAGACCTGCTTCGTATCCCATTTGCCAATGATCTGGTGGGAGGCAAACACCGATCATTCTCCCTTCAACCACATCGAGATGATATTTGCGTATGGTGCTTTGTCCGCTCGTCGCCCTATACATTGGACCGGACAGGCGCCAAGCCACAGCTGGTCAGCATCATCTCTCACGATCGTGGTTGGGGCCGATCAATGCTGACCAACTGGTCCTGTCCCATAGCTCGAGCTCCATGTTTCCGCTTACCTCGGCGCCTCTCGTGAAGGCTATTCTTTCTTACCACTCCCCGGATGTTCGCCGACTTTCCTGAACGGGGAAAGCGCCATCGACAGACCCGGCTCATCGTTGAGAGCGTCACACTTCCCCGGCCATGGGAGGTGTATATTTCTTCAAGAGCAATTCCACCTCCCAGTTCTTTTCTTTCTTCCATCATTTCCACTCAATTTCGCAATCCAGCTTCACCAACAACATTCTAGACTCCCACCAATCTGATATATCATGGCCGCTCCAACCACCTTCACCTACCTCGATGAGCGCACCTCGCGCATCATGAATCATGGCCCCCGCACCAAGCGCCGGTTCATGCGGAGCTGCCATGTCCGACTGTCCGCCTCCCCAGGCGTCTGCGCCATCTGCCAGTGCGATCTCGCCCCTGCCCTGGACGACTTGACCGACGGCGGCGACCTTCTCGCCCGTAACCGCGTGTGTGCCCACATCCTGCATGTCGGGTGCTTGCAACAGTACCTGCAGCAGGAGCGGAGTGCGGACTCCGGCGACCCGACGCTGTGCCCAGCCTGCCGCACGCCTTGGTACGACACCGAGGGCGACCTCTATCACGCCTGGGTCGCTCACAAGGCCCCGGAGTATCTGCAGGTGCCCAGGTTCAGCCTCTACAACATGTACGGGGCTCCCAGCGTGGACGTCCACCTGGACGCCAAGGAGCTCGTGTTCGCCATCCAAGTGGCGGCCGAGTCCATCCTCACGTCGCCTCTGCCGGTCCACGCCGCCCTCTCCCGTACCGCAGGGCAGCCGGGTGGCAGGGCGTTGGTGGCCGGCATGATCGAGCTGGTCAGGAACATGAATGGGGTCGTCCGGAACCTCAACACCATCTGCGAGCAGCTGTTCTGTCGGAGCCTGAAGAAGATGGTCGGGGACTACCCGGAGACCATGGAGTTGCTCGAGTTTGCGGACCGGGTGGCGGCGCACTCGACTTGTTTGTATTTTCTGATGCATTCGGGGCGGCGATGAAGGAGGGACATCTGCGCACAGTCACCATTGTCGAGTCTTGTACCATTCAACTCCCATACCATTCAGCTGTCACACCATTCGACTCTCACACCATTCAACTCTCACACCATTCAAGTCTTATACGATTCTCAAGTCTCATACCATTCTCAATCTTATACCGCGACAACCCGCGCCGTCTAACGATGATGTGATCGACTACGATTACAAGACTGGACAACCACGATTCACCTGAACCCTGCTCACCACGGCCTCTGCCCAACGCCGCCCCCTCATCTACAGACGAGTGAAAGCCCTCGTGCATCGCAGCATCTGCGTCGCAATCGCCACGCTCTCCCTCTCCTTGTCGTCGCCCCCTCCGCCAACCGCATCCCCCTCTGAGCCCGGCACGCCCCATGTGGGGTCCGCATCGATGATGATGGGACTCATTCCCTTGCTCCTAGGGGGATCTCGAAGCGTCCATGCTCCGATCCCACACAACTTCTCCCTCACCCGCAACTCCCTTACGGCCATAATGACCTTTGCCACCACCTCCGCCCGCGTCGGCCTCCTATCGCTCGGGTGGTGTCCTATAAACTGCGTACCATGCGTGATCCGGAGCGTCACTTAGAGGGTTTGGAGGGCGCGCACATCGGTCAACGTTGGCAAGTAGTCACCAGCATGTATAGGATCTGCGGATACCACGGGACTTGGTCCGGTACCACGACACGGAGGTCGAGCTTCCGAAGGTGCTGCACGACCCAGCGGCTGAAGAGCGGATAGACGGGGGCATAGAGCTCGCCCGGCCCGGGGTCCATCCACACGTGGCGGATGACGCCCGCACGGAGGAGGGCTTCTTCGGCCAGACGAGCGCACTTCGGGTGGCCGGGCCAGGTGGCACACGTCAATCTCTTTTGCATGATGCGGTTCTTGGGGATCTCCGGCATGACCTGCAGGACGAACCTGTTCAGTTTCTGGACGGAGGTGATGGGCAGACTCTTGGTCCCGTAGAATCCCTCGTACACGTGCTCCAGAACGAGCCGGACCAGCTCCTCCGGCAGACGCGACGTCTCCAGCTGATGCAGGGTCGTCCACGCCTTGCTCGCGTTCAGGTAGAGCGCCTTCATGTACTGCTTGTACTGCTTGACGTAGCGCTCGACCAGCCAGTCGCGGAGTTGCCCGGGATACTCGTCGGATAGACTGGTGCGGCGGAAGTGCATCGCATCCGTGCTTGGTGTTAGCGGCGGCAGCGGCATCTAATAGTTCTCCACTCGGTATGTGAGATATTCGATCAGGTCATCGTTGACGAGGAGGTCGCGATAGCCCAAGTTGGTCAGGTCCGTTGCGATATACGCCATCGTGATAATCTTTAGGAGGAGTTCAGAAGAGGTGAAGACTTGGTGAGGAGTCCGAAAGATGTGGAGTTGAAGAAGTGAAGATGCGGTTTGTCGAGGTTCGAACAAATATGACCTTTCGACAGAGTGGGCCCTATCGTCACATGCTCCCTTTCCACGGACAGGGGCGGCCCGTCGCCGCCCCTCTCCATTCACCAACCACCGCTCCCGACCGAACCATGGACCATTCGCAGTACCGCTCGCTCAAACGAGCCTCGCCCGCCATGACGAATGTGCCACCGCAGACCAGCCCTGAGCTGCCCCCTAAGGACCAACCTCGCGAGAGCTACGCCTTTGGTCAGCTCGATCGCGCTCCGCAGCAACACAAAAACGATCTCCCGCACCATCAGAGCGTCCCGAGCACCGATACCACCTGGTTCATCGGCAACGCCATGGCGTGGGCGCCATCATATTGTCTTCCCCTATTTGTTGTCCAAGGGATCCAGCAGCAGTTGAAGATCGAATATGGATCAACCTCTCCTTTCGGCAGACTCCCACACATCGAACAGCAGTGGGGAAGATACATCTTGCAGCACCCAGACGCATAAGACGAAGACTTCGTCCAGGCCTACGTCACAAATATCAATCACATTCGCTACATGGATGCTCAATATCGTATTCCTCGCCATGCAGAGACGGTATTGCGGCTGACATTGCAACGTCTGCCGAACGAAGTGGTTGATCTCATCTTCGAGGAGAGCGTGAAGTGGAGCCGCGGCGGCCCTGCAGGTTACATCCGCAAGATCTCGAGGTTGGGAGATGATGGGATGCGACTCATTTGAGCCCAAGATTCGTTGCTAGAAATCACCTGAGCTAGTGCTTCAATCTCCACACGGCGCCACAGCCTCGTTCACGGAATTGATCAAATCAGTCTTCGACAACTAGGTCACCTGCGCCTCTGTCAGCGGCAATACCTTGGTTGTTCCACTCCTAGCATCCTCACCGCCTCGTAGGACCAGGCGGCATGAAAGCACGTACGACTGCGGTGGTTAGTGCGCTGCCAACTATCAGCACTCTTGTGCCGAACCTGGAGTTTCTCCACCTCACGGTGCGATTCACAACAGGCGAGAGCGCGTTCTCACGTGTCAACGTGATCGCTGATATCTCATTAATCGTCAAAGTCTCGACCATCAAGAAGAAGCGCCTGCGCACGGGTCTATAAGCAAACAGCGGCGGCGAGTATAAGGTGGAGGAACATGTGATGGACGTGAATCTTGGCACGTACGGCGCCAGCGAAGAAACCCATCCGAAGAACGAGTTTGTTGACGACGAGGAGGGGTGAGAAGATAAGCAGGATGAGCAGGATGAGAATCCACTTGCCGCCATAACCGAGGGGAATGACTGGGAGGACGAAGAGGAGACGACGACGAGGACAGGGACAACGAGGATGATGAGCAAGAAGAAAACCAACTTCCTAGTGCTCGGATCTGAGACTGCTTCGTCGATGTCATGCTGGAGGCGAGTCCGATTAGGAGGATAAAGGTGATGCTTATACCGGCGAGTCGCATAGTAAAGACATGGAGTGTGATTGGATCAACGGTCTGGGCGGTGGAAACGATGAGGATAGAGACGATGTGGACAAGGAGATTGTGGTAATCCCTAAGCAGGTTGTCGAGAATGCTAGCTGCTTTGTCCGCATCGCGTAGATCGAAGACAAGAAACTGTTACGCGAGACAAAGGTCATTGTCTCGTACGTAGTGTCTGCTTCCGGGTGGAGCTCACTGTCACTATTGCAGAGGAAGCCCAAGAGGCCTAAGAAACGATGATGACGATGGCGACGATGACGACGATGACGACGATGAGGTCGAGGGAGGCAGCGTGGGTGTTCAGGCCAAAACGGTCATAAAAGCTGCACTCGCCAACGGTCAGCTCGCATTTCACAGCAATATGAACATGGCAGCGACCCTCCGGCATGAAGCAGAGCACCTGAAGAGGATGGCAAGTGCGAAGAAGAAGGACGTACTGCGCGCATACAAGACAGCGTAGGTCTCAAAGCACCTCGTTGACCATCTAAGAACCAGCAAGGATTCCGGGCACAGATGGTAAGATAGTGGTACTACAGTCTCTGGACAAGAGGACCGTCAGCCATTACACAATCGTGACGTCCAACAACGAATCGACTATCGCGAGCATCAAGGACGCCGCCAAATACGACGGTGACGAGGATCTTTCCCGACCTGAGGTTCCCTCCAGCGGACGCTGCCATAGAAGAGGAGGCCGCAATCAAGGCCGGTCTCGCAGTGCCAACGCAATGAAGGATGACGATGACGGTGGGGACAAGGTCATCAAGGCTCTAGTAGGCAAGACCAGCTGATAGTTGTGTGACCGAAAATAGATACTTATCAGAGTGAATTATTATAATCCCTGATCCCTTTATGCCTCGACTCTTATGGAGCGTTTCATAAGACGAGTACATACCAGGCTGGCTGCCATTACTCAATGGATGGCTCCGCCTCATTATAGGACTGGAATCCTAGCGACTTCAGCACTGTCTGTCTGATCAGGTCCCTCTGCATGGCGCTGTTCCTAGCAACCTTCCTCCTGCAAACTAATGTCCGCTTGCATCGCGATGTAATACCTCCACATGTCTGCATTCGACATCGACAGCACGGCAGAGCTGAACAGTCTACGAACACCGAGCAGGTAGAACAGATCTATATGGCTTTACAGCGCACGAACGAAGATGCAGACTATCGACAAACAGCGTACTCATTTCCGCCGTCACGGCTGGTATTGCGCAACATCGAGACATTCTCCAGAGAGTGTAGCGTCTTCGCGGCGAGAGCTGAACTTGTCTATATATGATTGCTAGTGGTAGAAACTAGGACTTGGGGCAATAGCTCTCTATCTTCACCTCCCTGTCACCTAGCTGACAACTGACTCTCGCCGCCAACTTTAGTAGCTGCATTCTACCTTCCGCACTCACCCAGGCGACCAGCCTTGGCTCCGACGTGTATTACTTATAGATCGGAACACTCCGGGGAACAACGAGACTACGAGCGCATCTAGGGCAGGGAAAGCGCTAGATAAGACGTGAAACATCTCTGCATCGAATCTCCAAGCCTAATGTCGGTTAGCGAGTCGTTGACCGCATCCTCGGGGGCATAACAACTTGTTTAACACTTCACAGCTGCGTTCATTTTCCAAGAGCCTAGTCTCGACTATTCCAGACTACATGCTGCCTGGTAACTTCGAATGCCATCAGATCTGGCACTGCAATCTGATTGATCGACTTTTCGATGATGCGCAATGTGGCTATCAAGCAAGCGATTATGAAGCATGATATTCAACGACCGAAATGGCTCCCCAAACGACCCTTGAAGTGGCGGACAAGGACGCTATGAGAGTTCGGTGTGTGCGATGAGTACAAGCAACGATGTCTCTTGCTTTGAAGCAAAGTGTAGACGAGGCTGGGTCTTTCTACTGAATCAAACGATGACGTTTTCATTTTCATTCTGGTGATGGAGCAAGTTCCTGGTATTTCTAACACATTCACGATCTATCCGTACATAGAAGGTTCCCTGCGCATTCTAGCAACGATGCCTTTGTGTAGATCGATATAAGATGAGCCCCATCCGCAACAGCAACCGGTCCCAAACCACTCTTACTGTCTATCATCATCTGGATCATCAGTATATATCTCCAACAGTCTTGCTCTTCGCTATACTCCGATCTTCCTTTTGGGCTGGCATGGCCTGCGAGCGCGTTCTACTGCTTGTTTGGCTGTGTCTCGCGGGCACATGCGTTTGCTGCTGCAATTCCGGCGCATTGTTCAATGACTTTTGTCTGCTTCAGGAGTCTTTGAGCAATGTCGGGCTCTGCCGCTCGATGTGGTCTTTTGACTGGCGTTTGGGGATCGCCGGCTATCGTCAGGCATATGTCTCGCGGACGTGCAGACCCAGGAGTGAGACTCCAGGCCTCGTTGGATCTGAGCAGTCTACGAACAGTCTCTAGACTGTGGTCGCCTTACGAGACGGGCGGGCCGACCTTCCCGGTGGTTGTGCACGGTGCAATCACATGCAGGTCGAAAAGACTTGCTTGGCCGGTACCTTCTTCACTGCTTCCACAACCAACACACACCAAAATGCAGAGCCCACAACAGTGGCTCTTCGCCACAGTATCGAGGGCAGCCTGGTCAGCTGCCGTGCTGCCACCAAACTGCTTTGACGACTTCGGGTTGCTACATGGATTTTCCGGAGAGTTTGAGCTGCGGCCATTCTTCTTCCAGCTGGTATGATCACTTCCACGAGCACCCGACAGCGTTGCTGACAGACTTACAGGCGAGCAGAGACGCAAGGAGAGATTGGGAGGAAGGCGTCGTTGTGGCGTGGCAGCAGGATGCCACGTCCAACGAAGGAAACGTGTGGGTGCTCACCATCACGGGGCAACACAGTAAGTAATGGTCTACTCGTGCACAGTCCGGCTCTGATCTAACCTCACATAGCAAAAGACGAGTACAAGATCGTCGGCCTCGCACCAGAAGAGGCGCAGACCTTCATCCTAGCGCCGCCACCGCCACTACTATCACCTCCACCTCCACCACCACCGGCGCCATCTCGCCCCGCCTTTGCTCGTCCGGCACGTCATCGTGCGGCCTTCGAGCAACCCCCCCGTCCACGGCGCCCGGCAGTGCCAAAAACCTGCCGCAACTGCGAGCGGGTCGGGCATACCCAAGAGTATTGCCCGTTCGCAAAGGTGCTCAGGTGCGGCAACTGCGGCAGCCTCGAGCACTTCGCGAGGCACTGCCCGGAGCCCGCGGACCGGGTGAGGTGTGCCGCGTGTGGCCGATGCGGTCACATCAAGCGGGATTGCTTGGAGGCCGCATGAAGGGGGCGGGATGAAGAGAGTTAGGGCTGGGCGAGCTAATTCTGGGATGGCTTTTCTGGCGATGGGAACGAGGAACGAGGAAAGATAGAGAAAGAATGCGTACACGAGCTCAAGTCGAGAAATGACAAAGTGTTTTTAGAAGAGAATAGATACATCCAACAGCCAATGAAGCATGAACGCCACAGCAACACAATCACCTATCTATCTCTTGATGCCCCTCTCAATGCAATTCAATCCAACTCCCCTTCAACTTGCCCGGCTCGAAATCGCTGCTCGTGTCCTGCTAAACTACAGCAGCATCGAGCGGACGCAACATCCCACAATCCTCCCGTCCAGGTAGAACTGCACGCCCCCTATGCCCTCGTCACAAAGACCCTCATCAATCAGCTGCTGCAGGAGGTTCTCTCTGGTGTCGAGCGCGAAGCTCCAACTCACGATCTTGCAGCCGGCGGATTCGTCGCTACATAGACGGAAGTTCCGGCCTCAATACAATCACTCCTGCTTATATGCGAGAAAGAATGTGGCGTTGAATGAAGCTTTTCGACAGTGACAGTCGGTGGCGGGCATTTCATGTCCTCAATCCCTAACGCGCGCACGCCATCAGTAACCGCCTGGATCTAGGCGGCGCGGACAGCAGTCCTTCGAGCCAATTCCTGTTAGCCCGGCTTTTCTTGGTTGTCGTGGCGCTTCTAGGATTGCCCTCGTCTCACGTGGAAGCGCGAGGAGTATGTATCTCTAATAACCTTGCTCGAGACGTTAGTGCGCAAGCTTCTTCGTTCTGCGTCTAGGAGAAGATAGAGGCGACATAGTAGACAGGGCTTGATATATCAATTGAGAGCGGATGCTTCGGTTATATTGGGGGATTACTGTTGATTATACGCGAGCTATCGATAGAACGAAGGGAAATAACTGGGCTCGAACAATCTGCTGTCTACGGAAGCCGGGGCTCACATACAAATCTTAAGTCTGCACGAATATATTGAATAGGTCAAGTTGACCTGCTAATTGCGACGGATCCTGCTCCGGCCAACAGGCAAATAGCAGCCTCAAAGACCGGTCATATCGTAGCAGTTATGATATCAAGGACTACAACTAGCAATCACTTGCTTTATTCCTACCTTCAATGTTTTCTAGAATAGCAAGCATAAACATCGTAGCTGTTATATATAGGTCGTTGTCTACTATTGTTGCTATCGTAATAGTGCATCATTTTTATATCTTGTGTCGATAGCTCCTGGTATAAGGCTCCGATGCTTAACATCAGGCATTCTTGCGTCATGTCTTTGAATCATTCACGTTTTGCCGCGGCTTTGCTATGTAGCATTCGTCAAAGGGCACGCGTTACGTCCTAGACGTGTTGCGCACTTCTCAAAATCCGACTGTCTCTTCCAACACTTTCTTTATCATAAACTCTACTTCTCATCTTTTTTTCGACTTTATCGAACAAGAAACGATCAAGCTCATTATCCGACGACCCGCGCAGCGCCTGCAGTCTCCTCTCCCTCCCCTGAATATCAACCCGCCATTCCACATCAGAGACGTGGTGGCCGCCGTCGCCGCCAATCCACAGCCGCCTCTGCGCCTTCAGAAGCGCTACCCCAGGATGCCTCCAACGGAGCGGCCGGATCCATGGCAGACCCCTGAAGCCCAGGCATGGACGAAGCGGGTGGTAGACGATACGACGAAGCAGGTGCAATGGGACGAGGAGCATCCGGAGGAGGTGGCGAGACTGAGGAGGGAGATCAACGCTCCAGGGGGGTTAATGAGGTGGATAGGACGCCATCTGACTACGGAGCAGAAGGGCGAGGTTGCCGATGGCAACGCCGAGGATGGGGAAGTCAGTGAAGATACGGCGGATGAGGCGTCTGTTCTGCGTTCAGAGCGCGAGGACGAGGGTCTAAGCATCATGGGGCGGCTCGAACGCCTGCGGGAGAAGTGGGAGAGAACTGAGATTGCTCGTGCGCGTGACGGTGATCGATTACGGGTTTCCGCAGCCGTACAACACCACGCATCCGACGTAGCGGACACCACCATCGCAGACGCCGCACAGCCTCAGTCCGACACACAGGCCGCAATAACCGCAGACGCCTTCCCTAGTCGCAACGACGGCCTAGATAGCGCCGTCCGAAACAGATATCGCCAGGGCTCGGGCCTTCCCTAACCCTCCGGCATAGGAGACGTTGTAATGCCGCCCCAATCCGACATCCAGCGGCAGTACAGCCTCCCTTCCACCGCGAGGACAAACGATCGCGTGACCGAAGTCACATTACCGGAGAGCGTAAGCGGAAGGATGCTACACCGAGCATCTCTGACGCCAGCCCATCGATCCTAGGCAGCCGTGACTCCGCCACGGAGACACCTACCAAGAAGGCGAGGACCGCCAAGAAGGACACGCCGAGTAGCACGCCCCGACCGGCAAGGCTAAGTTCCGCCGACAGCCCGCAGCCGGTACGTGTGCCGGCGTCACTAGTCGGCCAGGTTTTGGGGTTTCCAGTTTGGGCTTGGATCGATATAGCGTAGACGGTCGTGGTTTCTCGATATATTTAAGTAGCAGCATTGGGCTTCCTGGTCATCACAGCATGCTTGAGCATTATAGCGTTAGATCCTGGCGCGTTGAGCTTTGTACAAACAGCGGATCATATGTTTTGAAGCGAACGCTGCATTAATTTATTCATACTGATCTCTTCCCTTTTGTAGCATCGCTACCTCCTTAACATGATGCGTCTACCGTCGAAATAGTAGCTGATGCGATCTGCAATTGGTATAGAACGTGCGTGAACATGAACGATTAAAAGGCGTTTAAGACATGATCCACTGTTACGCATGAGATCATAGGTAGAATAGGAAGAAAATGTCTCAAAGTAGCTACCAGAAGAGGTTTGTGTTGTCTTGCCTTCACTCTCTCGCTACTCTATCGACCCAATTGCCAACCCATTTGCAAACCAGCACCCTTCATTCTGCGAACCGAGCACCTCTCATACCGGGCGCACATGCACAATCCTCCCCTTTAGCTTCCCGGGCGTGACATCGTTGTCGGTGCCCTCTACGCAGACCAACTCGCTCACATCCCTCAACTCATCGCAGGTGCCGCTGCCGAGGTGGAACGTGGCATCAGTAGTGGCATCGTCGAGAATGCCACCGCGGATCAGCTCGGCGATGAGCTTCTCCTTTGAGTCCAGCGCGAAAGTGAGGTCGGCAATGGAGTGGTCGCAGTAGGGGCCTTGCTGGTCGGGACCGAGGCAGCGGCGGAAGTTGCGGCCTATTTGATCGTTAGTGTCCGTTCGGGTATCATATTCTGCTCGTGAGAGTGCGGTGAGTACTCACGAACCGTGATGAATGGCCGCACAGACTGATCTTCGATCCCTTTGCGCCGCATCCAGGCTTCCACGACCACTCTCTGCTCATCTCGGATGGTCCTCCGCCTGTCTTTCTCGGCCTGATCTGGCTCCGACCAGTTCCCGCCCGGGGCGAAGCGATCCTCGTTCGTGATCTTCCACCACTGCTTGCCGCGGCCCTGCAGCTTGCGCGAGGTCCAGGTGTCGCGCAGACGGTGGGCGGGATAGGATGAGCCGAAGATCGAGTTGAACAAATCGGCGCGCTGTTCGAGAGTTGTGGCGTGCTTGTACTCGTCTTCGTCGAAGAGGAGGGCGAGGGTGAAGCACGCCGGGAGGTTGGTGGCCCATGAGACCGACATGTTGACGGGAGGCGAGGGAGCGAGGGAGGGAGGCGGTGGAGTAGAGTCGGGGGAGAGAGATGTTGGTTGATCGGCTGTGGAGGATTGAGTTCGTGGTGAGGTGGAATCGCTGTTCATGTTGAAGAAGAGGATCAAAATCCAGCAGGAAAGAATTGCTTTTATAAGCGATACGGCTTGCGGACGAGCCGGTATACTCCACTTCACGACAAGCACGTGTGAGCAGGTTGGTAGATGATCAGGACGACAGCAGACCTGAGAGACGAGCGCCTATTATATGCAGATCATGTTGTTAGATCTGCTTGCTTGGTGCAGAAAGCCTATTGAAGGAAAGCAAACCTCACTTCCACATGAAAGAATCGAGAGCATTCAGCATGGCGTCAATGTCCCAGCTCTAGGTTCAACTCCATGCATCAAGGACTTTCGGACAATTGACCAAACAGCCAACGAAAGAGCATTATCATTTCATTCCGGCTCACGCTCTCCGAAGACCAGGGTAGGCTCCCTCAAAGCCTACGCAATCAAAAAGGAGACCAGCAAGTTGACATGGAAGGAAGTGTAGACTCAAACAATACAGTCAAAAAGGAGCTGCCCGTCTTGGGTCAGCACTAGGTCGGAATTGAAAACGTGGACAAAAACACCCAAAGAGAAGAAGGCGGGAACGAGTTGCGCCGAAGACGAAGATCAGGGGCTTGACATTGAATGACGAATCGGAGCATCGTCACGAATGGGGCGACTACAGAGTTGTGCGTATCATTTGGGCGGCCAAGAACACTAAAGAGATACAATACGCTCCTCTAAAGCACCGATCCGTTGCAATCAAAAGGGTGTTGCTGAAAAGTGCCTGAGACCGAAGCAGATCCTCTTGCTTCTCCATTATTGCGTGCACAAGCTCCAGCTACAATATCTTTACAGTTCAGAGCTACGACTAAGAAGTCTGAATGTTCATAGCTAGCTTCAGCGATTTCTTCCTGATGACTTCTTCGCTCCATGGTGTCAAGGAGAGATATTGAGTCTCAATGGTCTTCACAGACGCGAACGGGAGATGAAACGATGCCTATTGGCCGTGGATACGGTGAAATCAATGAAGACGGCGGTATAGAGAGGGGTGCGGTCCAATAGGTGTAGAGCTCCGACTGGGATACTTGGCGTCCGACAGACGACATTCTCCTGTCAACAGCTGACGGTTATTACGCAAGGACAACTGGTAATCGAAGGGCGGGCAAGGTATATCATTTGGCTGTCTATACGTAGCATGAGACTTCAACGGCTTCGTCTTTGGTCGATGTTCCGGAATCATAGGTTGGGCCGTGATTTAGGACGGTGCGGGCTTGGAACTGCGGTAAAGATACGTCTGTTAAGCTCGATGCCTCCCAGGCTGCTAATAGCGTCTGGATCAGGAGTCTGCTGCTAGAGCTTTTTGTTCTAGAGCTAGACCTACTACTCGGGCTGATGTAGCGCTTACTCCAGGCAAACACACACCGAAGTCTTCTCTCGCTGATGTCCCGTCGTTGCTCGGGAGTGGCAGGTGGACCACCGATGCTGGATGCCGGAAGGAGATGCGACTCGAGGAGCTGGACACGGATGTATCGCCAGAGAGGCCCTCAAGCCCTGCTTCGACGATCTTCTCGTGCTTCAAACGGATAGGGAGAAACATTGACGGTGAGTCTCCATGTCACGTTCGTGGCGGGCAGGATGCAATGCGCGTGTCTGTAGCACTCGTCTTGTGGCGCAAGCACACTGCTATGATGGTCGTAGGTGCAATCGGCACTACTGCTCGAAGAATCAGAGTGCTGTAGTCGATGCCATCGACGTTTGCAAGGTCTTGGGTGTCTCTTGTACCATGATTCAGACAGTCTGTGATGGAGACGAACGTTCTAAGATCCGGGCCTTAGACGCACGCGTCGTATCATGTTCTGATACGAGTATCCATACTTTAGAGACCACTCCTTATCACCGCTTCCATTGAGGTCTTGACAGCCGTAGATGCCTACTTTCGGCTGCCTCCATGGATTGACGCCTAGCTGCAGCGCAAATCCCAATGCATGAACGGCGTGCACAGGTCGTCGGTTCTAGCCCTAAGTCCACTGCCATTTGATCTCCAAGATACACAGGGACCACGAAGAATGAGAACGAGCCGACACCACTATAGTCTGTACCACGCCATTCGCCTGTATATCGGCAACAACCTATGCCTTTCACAATTTTCGTGATCAGGGCACATGCATTGTGTGAGCAGCGAGGGATAGAGGCGTCATCGGTATAGAAGCAGCCAAGAAGTCGGATCCCTTGATTGGTCTTCCAGATACGGCCCAGTCGATGAATGCGGTCTGTCCTGACTCTGGACCCGAAACCCAATAAACCACAATGTCCAGGCTTGATGTACGCATTATCTACTCTTTCACGCGAGGAGCGTCGGTCTAGGAAGGATGGCGGAGACTTGTAGATGTGGCGGGAGCATTGCGCCATTCCGGAGCTTCTGAGGAGTGTCAATGCTGTGTAGGTCCTATACGTATACCCTGAGGTGCTCGTCGGTTGATTGTGGTGGTGTCTCGGGTTCGTATCGGGTTCATGTAGTGCTGCTTTGAGCATTGAAATGCGCGCGCGTCGTCGCTACCGGAAGTCAAGAGTAGGATCAAAAACTTGTCATCGGGCTGGTACTAGGGCGTGTGCGGTATCTCTGTCTGCTTCTCAAGGGCAGACTCGGTGCTGCTTCGACAAATCAAATGGATATCTCTTCGTCAGCTGATCAAGACCTGCTCCTCTCCGTATATTGTGTGTTTGACGAGTGTGTCTTTCGAGCTTACCTTCCCCATGTAGTCGGTCGTGAAAGGAAGATCTGTCGAATTGAATGCTGCTCCAACGAGCTCGGCTCCCTTCAGTGCGTCTCAAGGCTTCGACCGACCTGTCGCTTGGCTGAAGGTGTCGTGGGTATGTTCTAGAGCCGGAGCCAGAGGTACTCGAGGACGTAGCATCCGCCGATTCGAGTCCGCACAAGACACAACAATGGCGCGCTGGAGAGCCTGCTGGACTGTATGGTTCAACCACCGCATAGACTCTGCATAACCGCGTCACATCGCGAGGAGAAGAGTGACTGTAATGCCGACGAGAAGCGATTGATCCGTTGCAGGCACCGCCTAGACGTTCGATGCACCTTGTCGACGGCAGCGTATTTGGTCACGGTACACGCGTGTCTCGCTGCATTGAATTACGTCCTGGAGACAACGAACGCGTCTTCTCTCCAGCTCACAGCGATCGCTGCGGCACTGATGAAAAGATAGCATTGGGTGAGCGGGCAAAGCGACCATGGTCGAAAGCCATCGCTCGGGTAGACAACAAAAATTGTGCCGCCACACCATCGCCTCGGAAACGGCCTGCAGGTCATGGCCGCCGCCGCCGCCATGACAGGGAAGGAATCGACTTCGAATTCGATAAAGGCTTCAGGGACCCCCTTCGCGACTGAGTGGGCTTTCGAAGACGCACTCGTAGGTATGAAGAGAAAAAGAGAGGAAGTTTGGGGGAGAAGCAGGGTCTTTTATAACAACGAGAAAGGCGCTAGTGGGGAGTTCTCGGATGGAAGCGCATGGAAGATACTGACTCGATGGTTCTTTGCCATCGTCGAGAGCATGAGTCAAGGGACATGTGTGACGGTCAGTATACCGAGCTCTCGGTAGCTCAGGGGTCTACGTATGAGCTCGATGGCCGAGGATCGATACATTGAATGGTATTTATCAGCACCGGCGAAGGTCCAAGTGACATGGCATCGATGGAGGCATGGCGGCACGGTAAGAGTCGCAAGGCTGAGAGTAGGTGGGAGCATCTGAACCTAGAGGGAGGACGTGAAGACATGAGCGATACATTCGGGGCAGAATCGAAGTGTGTGATTGTTGATATCAATTATGACACCGGCTCAGCTACTGCATCTCGATATTCCGCCAAGACTGACGTGAGCTACTTCCTGGGCACCTTGACAGCCTCATGGGAATGACTTTGACATGAAGTCGCCTTTCAACGTGTCGATAGGACCCAGATATCAAACAACCGCGTAGTGAAAGTCAGCGCTTTCGTTCGTATGCTCCACTATCTACCTCTTTGCGCCCCCCAATGAGGCCCTACCGTCCTTCCCCTAGTCACCCTCATCCGGTATGAACCTCCTCTCCGCCCTGCATCAACACCGGGTCACCAAACGCAATCCACGGCATCATGTCCTTCACCGCGGACACCAACCTCCTGCCCCTCTCCGTTGCCATCTGCCTCCCTTCCTCATCCTCCATCCACCGCACATACCCCCCTCCCCTCTGTCCTCCCCTCTCCCTCCACGATTCTGAGCTTCACCTTGCCAAAGGAACTTGGCAACTGAATGCCCACCTCAATCTCCACCCTCCTCAACAGCGGCAGCTTCTCCCCAAATCCCACCAGCCACTCCGCCAGCCTCGTCAACTCCGCCCCAGCCCATCCGACTCGCGGTTGGACCGGGCAGAGTCGTACGCGAAGCCCTGCCTCGCGTAGTACAGCTGTCTCGCTTCATCGCGGACCAGCTTGTACGTGCGCAGCAGGGCCGGCTCGAGGTGAGCTTCGATCGACCCGCATCCGATGGTCGAGATGGGGAGGTGGCAGCCGCTGTGGGCCGGGCAGAAGGCGAGCCGGTGCTCGGTGGTGTTTATGACCGGCTCGGAACGGAGCACGGCCAGCTCGTAGATCTGGTTGCGGAGCTCGGGTGACAATTTGATGGCCGGAATGGCCGCCGCAGTGGTGTTGTGCTCCCTGCCGGCATGCACTTCTTCTCGCCGAGCTTGCCGCTCATTCGCACGTGTCGGCACATGCCGGATCGTGTCTTTCTTGTCTTGATGGAGGAGAACTCCGATCAAGTCGATCTTCGCGCTCTCTTCGACGCCGACCGGGCCAATTCTTCTCTTCGCCACTGCCTTCAATTCTTCGCCGCTCAATCTCCAGTATATGCTGTTGATGGCTCGTGAAAGCTTCTCGCGACGGAGGGCGACTGGGATGTCCATGGCTCGTGTTTGTTGGGGTGGTCGTGAAGTATGGTGTGAGGAGCTTGAGGAAGAAATAAATAGCAAATGAAAGTGAAAACGGAAGGCACGAGACCCCAAAACCACCTCATTATAGGCGCTAAGTGACGTTCGGCAAGGCCATATACAGTTATGACACCCATAGAATATATAGAGAATCGGCCAACGAGGGTCCCGCCTCCAAGATGGCGATGTCAGGAACTTCAAGTAAAGATCAATGCTTATAAGGAGCTGTGAAAATATATAGAACAATTCGATGCAGAGAGCAAGGGATTTGCGCCTCAAGAAAGCGTTCATATATAGTGGCCTGGCTGACTGCCAAAGACCTGCTCGAACAATCTGTCCTTTCATCCACTATGTCTCGCGGAACTTCTCGTTCTCGCAAGAAGCTTGGGACTGAAGTTGGTGGCAAGTTCCAGAATGAGCGGGACAAGTGTCGGGAGAGACTATTGCCCTCTCTTTTGCGAGAATGTCATGCGGCTGCCCGAACCAACATATTAACCAGAGACCAGCTTATATTGAGAGAAAAGACGATTTAGCAATCACGGGAAGATCATGAAGTTTGACATGAAGCTATACACGGACAATTTGTGACCTATGTCATGCTAGTAGGAACGCTTCTCAACTCTATTGCCTCGAAGCAACACGAATAGAGTCTATTCTTGCCCCTCGCATACAACCGCTCTGCTTTCCACGGACAGCCGCATACTAGAATCATTAGACTTCATCAATGTCCTGCGCCCTACCTAGTCGACAGTAGGCCCGTCCTTACAACATATCCGACCATCTACTGCGTGAAGCTCTTCCAATCTAGAGATCTGACGTGCGTAGTACCCTTTCGAGAGCTTGAGATAGACTTCTATTTCACTGCGCTTGCCGACAGGTTATATAGGGGTTATAGCTGACAGGGTAGGAGAGATGCAGCTCACGAGGCTGCCGGGTAAGGTCGAACAGACGTTCCTGTACTAGGATGTATGAGAGCTCCTAACTTTCCTATACATCAGCTTCGTAAGCTCGACGGTGTTTACACGGCAGTGTGCTGACCGACGCAATCCTTCAATCTTTGACGGATGCCGTCGGATCAGGGCATGGTCGCGAGAGGGTGAGCTCACAGTTCTGCGGAGTACTGTTCTCTCCTGCTCAATACTCGCGGTTTCCTGGTCAAAGCCGTGGAGGAAGGGATTGTGCATTTTACCGAAGTGGAAAGATGCCTCGAGCACAATCAGCTTCCCCCTTTCATTTCCCGTCACACATGCTGCTGTGGTTTGATCTCCCTCGGTAATGCGCCAGCCTGATCTCCTTCGTCTTGACCCTTCTGCGGCCGGGACTGTTGTGCCTGACGACGATATTCGTGGGAATCTTGCTCGAGTGGACCGAAGTCTCTAAGTGCCCGTCAGATTCTCTCGTCCGGCCACGCATTCGCTACGCGTCGCAGAGAGCCAAAATTCCTTGATTCTATCGTCGAGTTGCTGACGAGCTGTACGGTCACACTCATCTCTGTATATTAGCTTGTCTCAAATGCTCCGTCTACTACGTTGCCTGCCCAATCCGTGTCAGCTTGTGATCTTGTGGGTAGAATAGGGAAAGAGTAGAAGTCCGGGCGTGCCATCGGGCTTCAGTGTGATGTAGCAGGCCGTTGCTTCAGATCAGGATTCTGATAGCCTTGTACGTACGACAGCATTGATATCGAAGCATACGAGAGTGGTGGTGCGGACGAGAAGAAGCAAGCACGGTCGATGAATCTTAGTCTCAGTCCTTCTGCAAGTGTCATTTGGCGCTGGTATGAAGATGATTCGAGCATGTCACTGCCTTCTCGACTTTCTGATCAAGCGAATCAAACGACTTGCAAGGACAGTATGTTGCAAAGAGTGTAGTCTGCAATATGTGTGGCAGGAGGAACGCGTGGTATGAGGATGATTATACCCGTTACTAGCCAACGCTCACCGTCGCCCCAATGCCATCTCCTTCTCGTCCTCCTCTGTGATCTTTCGTCAAGAGTCTCAATATGTCGCTCCTCGTGGTATGCTCATCGAGAACCAGAAACAAAGAAAGTCCTCTCTAAACTTGAGGACGACTCCGCACTTCGCCTAAACAAGCTTCTTTCGCCTCTTCCCGAATCCACTCAGGATCTTCTCCGCCATGACCTTCACTTCTGCCTCTATGTCTGCCCGCAGCTCTGCATTAGTATGCGAACACATGCGATTGCCCATCACGACCGTGAAGTAGTACTTGTCGCGCACCAATCTGAACTTGACGACAGCAAAGTTTGGCGTATTGCGGTGGCAATCGTGCTGGAACGGGATTTGGCACTCGAGATAGACTGCGCGCACGTGCTCCACCAATAGACTTGCCCGGGTATCGTGTGCGCGGAGCAATGCGTATAGAGTTGTCGGAGTGATCGGTGGCTCCCTCTATCCGAAAAAGGGTCGTGTCGTAGTCGTGTCGTGCCTAAGGCTCTGTCGACTGTAGAATATGCCGACAGCTTCTTGGCGGATCTGACGGCAGGCTTGGAGCAGACCCGGCTCGCTAAAGGTCCTACGCTCTGCGTATCCGCTGACATCTAGACCAACGGAATCCGCACGAGCAATAAGCGTTGTACCGCCTCCGAACAAGGCGAGCTCCCAGATGTAATTGCGGATCTCTGGCGGTATCTCGAGCAGCAGGATCTGCGCAGTGGTGTTGTGGGAAGTGGCTGCGGTAAAGCGAGCATTCTCTTCGTTGCGGGACTTGAGAGGCTTGGACTTAGTGTAGCGAGGCATCTTCCAGCGGGACTCGTGCGCTTCGCCGCTTTCTAGTATCCAATGCGCCTTGACATCCTGTCGACGGAGAGTTGCGATAGCGATTTGTTTGTTGAAGTCCCAAGGGTGATCGTTCGGCCACCCGCGCGCCTGTAACAGGTTTTTTAGCTACTTCACCGTCATTTCCTTGTACTTAATCATGGTTGCTGGGGTGATTTGCTCAGAGAACGTTCGCGCGACAGAGATGCTTGTGGATGACTAGTCGTTCGTGCTGTGGTGGTCGAACGGGAGATGTTGTTGGTAGAGGTAAAGAAACAAAGGGAAACAGAAGTATCTACAACCGAGCACCGCTCGCTTCAAGCTTTGGGGGGCTGACGCTCGGGGCAGTCGATCTGCGGACTTCCAGATGCGCGCGGCATAGCGGTGCATATTGTCGCGACTTGGGGGATATTGAAGCAGCGCGACATATACATTCAAGATCGTCTTGTAGTAAAGCAAGAGAACTGTGAGTCCATAGGCACCTGCACAAGCCACAAGTGGAACAAAAGCGTAGCTTTGTATTGCTGAGCCCTGGCGATGTACTGTCCGATAGATTTGTTCAGGACGCTTCTAGCACGCGCTCGAGCACGTTGAGAGGACCGGTTCTGCATCATGGCATTGAGCTGTCGTTCTTTGTAGGATTTCTGGCTTTCATAAGTCGATGTGTGAATTGTTTGCTACGAGAAGCCAATCCTAGAAAAGGTTGGCTGGAACTACTACAGCTTACGATGCAACAACTCTTAGTAGCATTGCATCTTCTTCATATTTCCTATATCAGAGCGACACAGTCATATCTCGTATATTACTCTTAATTGGCGCGCTTTGTAATTTGCGCGCTCGACGTGCGGCCGCGTTCGCGACGCTTGAGATGCGCTCCTTCCTTATCAGGCTTAGCGTGGCAGATCGTGCCAGGCTGGCAGGTTTAGCGTTCTGTCGAGCTTCATAATATAACTTTCACCTTTCCGCGCCGACTTCCTCTCTCCCACTACACATAGCGGTCCTTACCACCGCGCGTGTAGCAGGATGACGAAGTGGAATTACGTCCTCCGCCGGGATGGCTACCTCATCCTGCACTTCTACGACCTGAAGAACAGCGAGAGGCGCGTGAAAGTCTTGAATTAGCTGCACGGCGCACCTATCAAGACCAGCTCGTCGTACGGTTCGGCTATGTCTGAGAGGTACCGCAGTGACGGACCGATCCACATCAACTGGATCGAGATTTGCAACCTGAACAACAGTCGTCCCGCAGGTCACCTGGACACATTATGGTAGGGCAGGCGCGGAGCAATCGAACAGGCTATGCGAGCCTGTGGCGAAGCGGTTGTGCTGCGACAGGATCCGGTAGACTTTGCAGTGTAGAGATTGTTACAGTCCTGGCAACAGCATGGCCGACCGGAATTTTCATTAAAGCAATCACCCATCATCACGTCCACCACGATTGCGGTACCCATGTCGAATGCTGCATCAGCGCCTGGCGCTTCATCGTCCCCTGCGCTCATAGGTCAGACAAACACCTCCGCATCTCAAGCAAGTCCTGCACTGCAACGCTCTGGCGCATATCAACGTCATCCGGGCCAACTAGCAGTCTTATCAACTTACGCACAGCCTTACCTGCCAGGTCCGGTGACTACCGCTTCCCCTGCCAGCTGGTATTCACCTCAGCAATCTCGTTCAGCAGACACTGACACAGCAGCGGGGATGGTGCTAACGGAGCATGCCGCCGCGCTAGACCGCACGACGCAGTCCCCTTACGTTTCAGCAAACTATTCGACCAGCGAAGTAGGACACAGAAATGGTGATGGATGCGATACCGTAGGGTTCGCGAGACCCAAGTCTGCACGCCCGCTCGTGCCTCCAACCCTGACGACAGGCCCTGATGCAGCAGTGATGATTCCCGGCACGGAGAGAGAATCGCTTGCGCTAATGCCTATTCAAGCGGACCCTGCGACCTCAATGCTTGGTTACCCAGCCGCCCCGTCTTCCTCGAACACGCTTCATTCGCGCTCCAGTCTGCGTGCCGAGCTAGGCGGTCAAGGGCTGCTGCCAGGCAAGAGAAAGCGGCAAGGCAGCCAAGGCTCCGCCGACGCAGATGGACAGCCGATACGTAAGAAGCATATACAGTCTATGCAGCCGACCCTCCCTACCGTCGATAGAGGTCTGACGAGCTTCACGCAAACAAAAGTCGACGGAGCTATTGCGGTCATCGCAACCATCTCCACAGGTTCCGCTCCTACCACTACTGCAGGCAACACCATCGACACTCGAGCGAGGAACACAGTCTTAGGCACTCCTTCGGCTTTGGCTACGGGCTCCGGAAACCAGGTCATCCCTCCCATTCTTGCCTCGACGGAAAGCAACGAAGCACAAGCAGGGAGATCAAAACACAGCTTGCCGAACGCGATCCCGAGAAGTAAGGCTTCGTCGGGACAGATCGTGTCTCGCAGATCTGGAGACATCAAACAGACATCAACGGCCATGGACCCAGTCGCTAACGCTGGCACAGAGTCGGACCCGATGGGTAGTGAGACTATCGATCCACGGACGATCGTGACGACCAGACGCAGACCTAACAATCAGAGAATCCGCGAGGCAATGACGGAGATCACCCTAGAGTTCGAGGGCATGGAGATTGAGCAAATCATGACCCGCAAGATCTGGATCCCAATACGATATCTTCCAGAGGATTTCGAGTACGAGGTCGGAAAGAGGTGCAAGATGTACTGATTGGGTAACGGACTAGAGAGAATGATCTGACTACGCTGGAGGATATGGAGTCGAGATTCCGGATGGTGCATTAGCAGAGGGCATTTGGCGGCATGATCGACGAGCAAAGATAGGTGGTGACAGCTGAACATTGCCGCAGGAGGGCGTCTTTGGCCGTAGTATCTGGGCGCAGCATACCAATCGATGCGCGGCTTGCCGTAGCTCGCGCCCTGTTTACAGAATACAACAGACTTACGTATGAAGCAGTAATCCGCCTTTAGCCTCAAGTATCATTGTACCTCAACCGAGCATAGAAGTAGTCAAATGTGATTACATTGCCGAGTATCGCGTGCTGGAGGGAGTTGCAATCAGCCTCTGCTGATCTCTGTAATGCGATGACGCCTTATCTGCACTGAGCCCTACAACGTATCTGTGAAGTACCAGGAAGACAACACACCCTTCGATTATGCCCATTCGTCCCGAGCAACACGTGGACTAACATCTGCGTACTCGGCGTCGATGCTAGAGCCGCTCGTGCTTACTATAGGCCGTGAAGCTGTGAATTTGTTGCCTTAGATCGAGCTGAATGAGCATGGTGGCGCAACATCGGGCTTGCTACCTACCGTTCCCAATGTGTGTTGCTGCGAAAATCGTTGAAAGTACGCAATTGATCTTGAAGCTTTGCGCCAGCAACGATGGAGGCAAAGGCCAATAGTGTTTTCGATGGAGGAGGGCGCCAACTGGTTGATAATATCGAGGAATGTCAGCTCTGTAGTCATTCATCGGTTTATGAGCGGCTCTCTATCGGCCTTGCAGGTCTGGATACAGGCACAGAGTGCTGGCAGGACATTGTCAAGTTGTTGATGCGTCGCGAGACAATGAGATGTAGCAAGGGAAGCTAGGAATACACCTTGGTTGATAATCCAAGTGCCTCAGAACTTCTCTGCCTAGCTGTCGTGGTGAGAGTCGAGTGTTTAGCGTGGTCTCGGGAGCGATGATGGTGTCTACGCGTCCAAAAAGAATAGCAGATGCATTCTTGCAGCATTTGCCATGGATGATATCCGCATAGGAAAATTGCAAAAGAACCACCCCAGGCCTTGCGGCTTGAGATGGCAGAAACACATTTAACCAGAAGGCACCCGCAAGCAGGCCGGTTTTAATCGCTCCGAGAGGCCAGTCAAGAGAAGGAATGGGGGGGAGGGAAGATAAAGGAAAGATTTCCACCTACCTGCCAATGGGGGCCAGAGGCGCCCCCATTGGCGGAGGCTCGACGAGAAAAAAAAGAATATATACTGGCATACTTTCCGTGGGCTAGTGGGTAGGGCAGGGCATTGGAAGGGGTCACGACTGGAGGCCCGCCCCGGGAGGGCTCAGGGTTCGAGGCCGGGCTGAGGAAAACTCGCAGACTACGATCGGGAACAGCAGGAACAGTCTACTGATGCCGAGAAAAACTCTAGATCTCTTCTACCATTGCATCTGGATCTTACTAGATCGTAGCAGATCATTACAGAGCTATCACTCTGATATTGACCTTTCCACCGCACTTCTGGAGCAAAAGCCAAGCAAGACCCGGTTCGAACCCATGGACCCTCCGGGAGGCGAGACCCTGCATTAGTCGAGACACTGTATCTGCCGGGCTTTCTCACTAATACAGCGATTGCAACCATGCCCAAGAGCCTCGCGAGGTCAAAGGCGTTGCTCGAAGCATCAACACCGACAGCAGTTGCCAGGAGCAGAGATTCAGCAAAGGCGAAGGCAGGATAGATCGTTGACCACAGATGATCTACCCTGCAGCCTGATCCAAGTACGGAACACTGAGACCGATGGAGAATGATCACTAACATCCAGTCTCGCAGAAGGCTTTTGTCCCCTACCAAGACCGGTTATACTCGAGAAAGGCAGTCTTGCAAGTTACATCGGCCGCGAGTCGACTTGCCCACTCAACTATCTGCTTGGCCATCGCATATCAGCGCCGATTATACGCAAAGCTACAGATTCACCAGGATGTCAAGCATAACTCCCACGCGCGTGCGAGCCTGGTCTTCACAAAGTGATCGTGCAATACGATCGAATTCTCGAGTCTGCGCACAAGGAGCATACGGCCACATTCAGACCTTCCGGGTCTCGTAAGACAGCTTTGTTCCAATGCTGGGAACTGCGCAGGGTAAATGGGCACGAAACAAGCATCCTCTCGGCCCGGGGCTCGTCGGATTGACTGGAAGAGGGTGGCGGTGCTACGATCATACGAAAAGGAGAATCCAAGCCGTCCTCGTTAGTATCGATCTCGGAGGCAGCCTGATAAAGGAGCCCAGCAGTGACTTGCGAGATCAATCACGGGGGCAAAGCGTTGCTCTTGACATATTTTCCGTACAAACAATGGCGGATCTACATCTGACGCGCTACACGATGGTCGAAACATACCATTCGAGTCAAAAAATGCCATGCACATGCAAGCAACAATCAGCTCGAGGTCCTCGTTGACAATACAGCGGTGCGCATCGCGCTACAAGCTTGTATCTTACCCCTGACAACACTCGCTAACATCCAGAACCTCAGCGCGCGCCTTAATCAAGCTCAAACGCTCCAACACGTTCTGGTCGTCTCTCGGTAGATGCATATGAGCCCTCCATCGCGATCAGCTGATCAAGATCGGACTTGGTTGGATCCCGCAAGACCATCATCCTCCAGCCGTCGACCAGGCAATGACCGAGGACTTGGTCTTGATGTGCACATCACTCCAGTCCTTGTCAGAGCCCTGCTTGCATGCTCGACTATGACCTTGTCTGCCGCACCAATCTCTGCCGTCTTCGGATTCAGGCTTGGACGACCGGCCTACGGCAGCGATCAACGAAGAGTATCAACGACAGATGGTTCGTTCGAGGTCAAATAGTTGATGCTAGTCTCGAAGCGATATTGGTCCTAGAGAGCCAGCTAGTCGCGATATAATGGTCAATCCAGAGGCTTGGCGTATCTTGGGAGACACTATCTTGGCAACGGCACCGGCGAAGGTAAGGGCACTGAGAGCTTCGAGTGAATCTATCGTGATGGCGCATCAAGATTGCTTGCGACGAGTGCGACGAACCTTTGATACTGAAGATGAGAGCGAGGCTGGTTGGGACGTGGCAGAGATGCTACGCGAGATCGATCTAGTGTGGATCCATTCGATCCTTGGAGGGTACCGGGCAATTGTGTCGAAACCGCTGTTTGAATGGCTACTAGCATAGATAGCCATGTATGCACTGCTCCTCATTCACGTAAAGCTGAGCCCTTTGGATCGTAGGTTGATGCCTAGAAGATTGCAGCAACATGCGAAAGCAGATCCCGCACCTTCCCTTTTGGGCCAAGGTTGAACTCATCGGCTAGACGCGTCGTCGTCAGCATCCTTCACATCTCTGTTGTTTCACAAATGCCAACCTTACCAGCAGCAGGTACTTAAGCTTGGACCTGTTCCGTTCGTGCATCGTCATTCAATTCTTCTTCAGACACATTCATCTGCGTTGGCACCAACGAGTCTATCCGCTCGCCGTCGTTTTCTACCAGAAGCACGAACATCGCTTTTCGATCAGCGAGTCCGACATTAGTCATGGGCCTCTTACTATCGCGACTCCTCGACTCCCCGCCCTCCGTCGCCGCTGCAGACACCAAGACACCTGCATCTCCGCTCCTCAACCTCCCCACCGAGCTCCTTCTCGAGATCTTCACGAACGTCTTCAAGGACCATCATCTCGTCCTCTACCTCTCCTCCGACCCTTTCCGCTCCCTGCAATTCGACTACTCGATCGATGAGACTCGGCGCTCGATGTTCGACTACCTCGCTCTGTGGGTCGCCATACCACCGCTCCAAGACCTCGTGGACCAAGTCTTCTTCACCTCAATCGCCCTCACGTTCCGCAGCACCGAGCGCCATGGAGGCGACGAGAACAATGGTAAAGTGATGTATGATCTCCACGCGGGGTCGACAAGGGCGATGGAGAGATGGTGTCGCAAGATTGTCGTCGAGGTGGAGGTCGGGGACTTGTGGTTCCTCAAGGGCATCTTCGCGTCTGCTTCTGATCCCGGCTTGTTTGGAAGATACGATCATTGGGTTCATGATGCACCGGATGGGTATGGATACTTGCCGAGGACGTTTGCTGCCGGCGTTACTCTGCAGGCGTCAGGGACACAGTTGAATGGGTTTCACATGCGTCAGGCTGGTGTGTGGCTTTACGATTGCCGCAGTGGAAGTCAGAAGTGCGTCGAGGCGTCGGAGAAGCGGGTTCAGGAGATCAAGGAGGTGCTGCAGGCGGTGGTCGACGGACGTGGGAGTTTCTCGTTCGACGTTGCTCAGTCCATTATGGCGTTGGTGAACGGGTGGGACTGGAAGGTCGAGAAGGGACGTGAGCCTTATCTGGAGTGAAGTGGAGTGCTGGAGGATGGTGTTGCGTGGTGTGCTTCTCGAGTGGTGCTGCTGATGGCGTTTGGTTTGTTCGAGGGCATCCGGTCTTGATAGATGCCATTACAGTGTATTATGTGGGCTTTACGTGACATAGCTGCTTCCTCTCGTCCTCGAAGATACTTAAGTGAGCTATCTTGCCTTACCTTCTGATCCGAGCCTGTGTTATGTGATTGTAACATTGTGTTGTGTCTAACTACAACATTGACCCGTTAGTCTGGCTCGTTCGAAGCTTTGACCTATACATGGATGTGGAAGTGATATTCTCATATTTTGATCGTTCTGCCCTTCTTCTCCTCTTCCAGGACATACAAACACGCGAAATGGCACCTTTCCAGCTCTCGCTCAAGCGCTTCATCAAGCGCGATCGCTCGCCCTTCCGCTTCCTCGACCTCCCACCAGAAATCCGCAACCGAGTGTACGAGTATGTCTTCGGAGACCTCGACCTCGCCATCGCCCTCCTGCGCCGCAATGGCTACAAGCAGAGACTTCGCCGCGCTATGCGCACCCAACTGTCCCGCTCTGGCCCGCAGCTGAGCCTCCTCGCCGTCTGCCACCAGCTCCGCCGAGAGAGCCTTCGCTTCCTCTCCGGCGTCATCTCTGCCGAGTTTCGCCAGCCGAAGCAGTTGTTCCTGCTCGGCGACGACGGTCTGGCGGTCGGCAGCAACCTCAAGCACGTCGCCACGATCCGAACGTGCCTGCAGACGACGAGGGGGCTCGTGCCACTCGTCAAGCATCTTCGCCTCGGGGGCAAGGACCCGTTGCATTTCGTGCAGGCGGCCGAGTACACGAGCCTGGTGCACCGTGGCACGCGCCCGGCCAGGACCATCATCAACGGCGTGAAGCTCGCGCTCCTGAACAATGTCAGGATTCTGACATTGCAATACGGAGACTTCGGGATCGAGAATTGGCCATTCCGGTTCCAGTGCAACCATGCCTGGGTGAATTCGGTCGTTTGGCCAAGGATCGAGGAGTTGAGGATGGAGGGGGGAGACGCGGTGTTGAGGCTCAGGAGGAGCGGGCATAGTCGGTGGCAGTATTGGTATAGCGGGAGGGAGATACCAGAGCAGTGAGAGACGGCGAGGGGGCCGCAAAACCCCAAAGCCACGTGTATGTAGCAGGAATGGCAGCATTGTACATGAAGAGTCTATCGTAGTGTTCACTATCATCACGCCGCTCACTGCCATCCGGGTCTCTGGACCGATTGCTCATCACATGCTCGCCGCAGCTCGCCTTGCCCCGAGAGCACCTGGCTCTGCCTTGCACATCTTGCAATCGTCCGCAACACAGATCACCACGTCTACGGTCAACTCACTTTCGCTCCCTGAACACCACCTTATCCTTCTTCTAACGCGTACCCTCCCTGCCTGCACATGCTGCCGTCGAAGTGATGCTTTCCAGTTGACGAGATCATGTCCTAGTAGTAGAAGACTGTCTGTAGAACGATGGACCGACGGTGTGCCATTGAGAGACTATACAGCTGAGGAGAAATTGAATCAAACAGTAGGCCCAGACAGGGCGCCAGCGGTTATCTTTCTTTCGCACTCGGACAGCGACACGCAAGCGCTATGCTATGTCCACCCCCTCTTCCTCCTCCTCTCTCTGCTTCTCAGCTCTGACGACCTCAATCATCAAATCGAACAAGAATTCATGCTGCCTCCACTCCAAACGCCTTTCATATAGCATCTCAAGCATCTCACTCTGCAACAGCCTCCACTGCTCATCTCCCTTGACATCATCCGCGATCTCTCTCACGCTCTCATAAACCCCCGGTGAATACTCCCCCGCCACCGTCCGCTTGCAAGCAAACGCCATCGCGATCCAATTCGGATCGTTGAAGTCGAAATCGAACAAGTTGTCCGCGGCGCGGAGGTCTGGACGGCGGCGGCGCTCGTGGGCTTTGATGATGTTGTTGATTTGTTTGCCGAAGCTGCGTGAAGCGCGGACTTTCTTCTCGTCGTCGTAGCCAAGGTCTTCTGGGTCGGTGGACCGAGTGTAAGGGTAGGCGAGCCCAGAGTCGGGAGAGAGAAGAGGGGGGAGTTCCACTGACGCCAGTACAGTAGAGGCACGAACTGATGTAGCGGATTGTCGAGCGGCCAACCTGCTGACTCTTCTGCTGCTCGGGCTGCCCTCGTCGGCGGTCGACATAGTGCCGTGGTCTGTGTGGTGGTGGGATTGAGGATTGTGTGGCACGGATGTGATGTGTTCTCACCGACTATGAAGCGAGTTTGCATGTGTTTGCCACTGGGTTGAGCTCGTTCACTGCATTTTCTTTCCAGCCTTGCGTCACACGAGTCAGTCCCGAGAGTACAGATAGTGGAAAACTGAGCCGCTACGCAACGGCGACAATATCTCAATCGATTCGAATGATTCCGGTATCAGAACAGGCTACAGTTCTGGGAACAGCGAAATCATACAATCAGTGTCACGAAAACGGGAGGAATCATGTAGAAGATATGTGTGTTCACTTGTGCATTTCTCTAGTACACAGTCGCTCTATCCAAAGTTTGATATCATTCACCCGCTCCAAACAATGCCCATGAATACTAAGCACAACGCGAGTTGATAAATAATGCACTTTTCCGCTCCATCCTATCCCAGATAATCCGAGCGCCAACTTCGCAACAACTGCTTTACTGTCCGCCCGCATCAGGCATGTCGGTGTCTTCCTCAGCCGGACCGTAGAAGCCTGCCGCCCGTCTCAGATACTCGCCATGTTCGCTCTGGGCGCCTAGCGGCACAAGGCATTGATTGGCGGATACTGAGATGTTGTCTAGGAGACCGAAGGGGTCGCCCAGATCCGAAGCGTCTGGCCTGATGTTGTTGGCTGGAGTCGCATCTGCGATGGCGTGGATGTTTGCCTCGGTCAGCTGCTGTGGACGGGTTGCGATACTTGCCTGCTCGACGTCTGCTATCCCGGCTTGAGGTTGCCTTGTTGCATTGACCGTGGGCCTGCGAACAGCTACAACAATGGTGTCTCCTTCGATATCGTTTGGATCGTCTGGGACTACCACCCGGGGACGAGGCCTGCTGGCTGTAGCGACGACGATCACCGAGCCTACATCTGAATCGGAAGCATCATCCATTGCTACATCCTCGTCCTGCTCCTGACCATCTTCTTCATCTTCCGCCTCTCCATTCGTCTCTCTCTTAAATTGTCTGATGACCTCGATCACGCGCCGAATCTGCTCCTGCTTCTCGGCCGCCAATCTCGCTTTCCCCTGCCAAGCACCTCTTGCCAGGCCTTGGGCATCTTTCTGTCCACGCGCTCGCGGTCGGTCATTTGCGACCGCAGCCTCTTCCACTCCAGTGGACCTGAGCGCTCGGCCTTCACGTCGTGGAGACGATTCCAGATCGTCGCGACTTCATCGTTGCTGAGGTCGTGCTCGGTGCAGCCAACGTCGTAGAGGTACTGGAGAGACGCCAATCTGTGGAAAGTCCACAGCCTAGTCCTACCAGTAGGCGCGCCTGATGTAGTCGATGGAGTGAATGGTCTCGACATTTCGTTGTTTGCTATTGGTGAGCGGCACGAAGAAGTAGTTGGATACTTGTTAGGGTTTTCTCGTCAATATCGATCTGCTGGATGCTGTAAGATCAATTAGACTGTTGTGTCTAGGTCGAAGGAAAAGTCGGAGCATTGTCGATGCTGTCGTCTTCTATATAAGCCAAATGGGTTGCTGAGAACTAAACCCGTTATAGAATTGAAGGGATTGCGAATGCGATTGTTGAAAGTCAACAAAGCGGACAGCAAATGTCAATGCTGGCTTTCTTTCACCAGTATATTATTAGACGGTCGATTCATAATTGGCTCGGACAATCGCATTGACCTATGCTGTTCATTGTCCCACTGCACTTGAAGGCTTCAGACAAAGACTGGAACATCAGTTGAGCCTTTCAAGCCGCGAATGGCTGAGCTGCGCCGCATATTGCAAGACTCGCCTTGCCGCCTGTTATGCTAGGGAGACATCTGTATTGAGCCATGGTGCATGCAGCGTGACTTTGACAATCCGGGCCTTAGTGAGCCCGACGACGTAACGGGTGCTTCGATCTTTCGGCAAGCAGAACGCGAGAAGCTTTGCGGTTGTGCAATGGACTGCGGTGGCTGATCCAGCTCTTTGACGGCCCTTGAAGGAAGCTTTCAGGTCCATCTGTCCGGGTCTTGTCGTGACTGCTTCGCTGAGTCTGGTTCAAGGCATTCGACTCGGATTTGCCGTAGGTCGCTAGGGTACCCGAGTTGCGGAATGCCTTCTGACTCTATGCAGCGTTGCTTGGGTGGTTATGTTGCCTGTGAGAAGATCATGTGCAGGTCATAGGAAGTGACGGCAGTGATCTTAGACAAGCTGGAGATGGTCTCGAATTTGAGCAGTCGAAGCGCAAGTATCGCAATGCGGTCAGGGCAGCGTTTTCCTCTCCTCCTAGTCCCACTGCACCCTGGGATTCATACAAGGCATTTTGATACCTCAGTATGTTGGGCTGAGGGCAATATAATTGCCGCGAAGATTATGTGAGGCGGACTCTGTTCTCCATAGCGCAAAGTAATGTCCATGTCGAAGTACCAAGCGAATCTAGTCGGAGTAGCCGAGATAGACCTGTATTTGTAGGTGCCGACGGTGGGAGACTTGGTGATGGTAGATTGATATACTTGATATGTGCTCGGATATATAGTCGCTAGGATTGGAACGGTACGTAGTGGTGAAATGATCGCAGCATTTAGATACGCATCTATCCCTAGAGGCCACGAAGAAGTCGATGACAATATGCGAGGAGGTGTCGGGAGCCAGAGAAGTCGGTAGGTCGCTTATGTCCTCTGAAGCATCGGAACGGCAGTTAGCATGTGCTCGAAGCCGGCAGGCGTCGATCTAGCCCGTCTACCGCATTGTATAGCAGATGAAGGGATTTGACGAGGAAGAGAAACGATTGATGCGAATACAGTCATCAGCAAGTCAGGAAAGCGCTAGTGTAGGTACATAAACTATAAATTGATCTCTAGGAGCACACTCCAACTAGAGGTCTTTGTCTCATCGGTTTCATTGTTGTGAAGGTAGGCTGCGACGCCATGTCTTGCTCAATGCAACAGCGCTACATGCCCCTTGCGCACCGATATGATTAAGACCTAGACGCCATGCTACAACGCCAGATGAGACAACTGCTTTGCGCCATTAGCTAAAGGACTATGCAATTCTCTTCTCCGTCTTTCTATGTCTCAGGCCGCGCCTCTTTCCTGCACCGCCTCAACAACCACAGATCTTCTACCTTATCAGCAAGCCCCATCTGTGGATCAACCTGGCTGGTATCCGACCAGCAGAGGATACGGATGCTGCGCAGTCCTAGTCGGGGACATATAGCGTTGTGGAGCTTTCATGGTAGTCTCAGGCGGCTGGAACGATCCGAAGGTCTCGAGAGCTGTCATCGCAGCTATAGATCCCTGAAACAGTGCGGAAGTAGGGACCGCCGGAACAGACGAGGGCGACGAAGTCTGAGCTCGTTCGTTCAGCCTCATCCTCTTGGATGGTGATTTGTGAGACTGAATCCTGACTATCGGGCCTCGCCCTCTTGCGGGACTCAGCCAACTTCGTAGCATCCCCCCGCTGTCGTCTTTTCTGGTCGTCCACAACTCCCTGAGCAAGGTCGCCAACCATGACCTCGTCTCTTGGTTGGAACTTGGTGAAAGGGATGCCAAGGTGGGTCAATGCATCCTCGATCTCCTAAACTCTGGTGTCTTTGTCCATGCCCTGTGTCTCTTGCCACGTCTTCCTCACTCCGACATGCCGTTTCCACCCCTGCATCTTGCCGCCGATAGCGTTAATGGTGATTGTCTTGCAGAGGAGGTCCTGCTGATGTACGCCCTTAAAGATCTCCAGGATCTGCTTGTTGTTTGAACGAAACGCTGGATGCTGGGGTCCTTGAGGAGTCGGAGCGTGAGGACCATCTTCGGGCTCCACTTGACAGCACGTCTCTGATCTCGGCATCCCGACTGGTAATTATCAAGAGCTGGTCAGGAAAAAGGCTTGCGGAGCTGAATGCCTGTATTGGGATTCGAGGTTTAGCTTTAGGGCGCGAACAACGCTCCGATGTGCTAGGACCCGACAAGCAGCAGCGCTTTGCGAGCTGCTGTGGTGCTGTTAACTATATATGTCGCTGGTTCATTGCAAGCGTTGGTGAAGGATGAAGATGGATGTCGATCAGGGAGTCTTGGATGTTCAACGCGAAAGTTTTGAGACGGGGCGGATCAACAAACATAATACGCGGCAAGGAGACTAGCTCGTCCCGCCGTTGTCACATGCAAGACTCACGTCTGGAAGGCACGGAGAAGCTTGGCAGTGTAGCACCACCTGCTAGAGAGATCTGCCGGACTTCGTGTAGTGGGTGGATAACAAATACTAGCTCATGGATGATATTCGTGTTCTGTATAGCCCAAAGAGACAATCAATGCTGTATGCTCGATCATCGTCGCTATTGGCTCTTATGCGGTCGACGCTATGCACATTTGTGTCATCTGCGCAGAACGCTCACTGCCATTGCTACCGCCTACTCCTCCTACTCGGTGCGACCAAAGTTCGCCGCACAAGACGCCGGAGCAGGCACACCTTCCATCAACGTGCTCGCCGGCACCTGGCTTGAAGCCATTGGGTGCACCAACACGATGCGGTTTCGGACCGACCCAGGCGTGAATGCGGCGGTCAGTAGCTGCCACAGAGGACGAGCAGCGCTGCAGTCTTCATCGGCGAGGTGGAACATCGCCTCCTCGCCGTCTTGGAGGACTGGCTGCTGGCCTGGCAACGGTGTTTTCAAGACCTCGATCAACTCCTCGTAGCTTTCCACCCACATCGCATTGATCTTTGCGGTGGCGTCTTCGTGGCCGCAGCGTTGAATGCGCCAATGGACTCGGCGAGTTGGTTGTTGGTTGGAAGAGCTGCTGGCGATCTCGAGCGCCCCCAGGGCTTGCTCGATCAATCTGACCGCGCGTTCACGCTCCTCGGCACGATCTTGCATCGTCTTTGCGTCCGGGTTGTCGCGATTCTGAACCAGCTTCCACATTCTCGGCTTCTTTTGGTAATTGCGGTCACGCCACTCGGTGATCCACTTGGAGGCTGTCATGTTGAGCTTGTCGATGGGATCTTGGAGTATGTCGCCGATGATGTAGTTGAGGACTCTAGCGACGTCCACGCGGGAAAGGTCATAGTCCAACATGATGATCATGAGGCACATGCGGTGTATGAACTGCCATTTGTGGCCTGGAGCCATTTCTTGGTGATGATGGCGTTGGAAGAGCAGGCTGCTGTAGGTATACGTGTGCTGTGGTAGTATAAGTAATGATTCGCTGGCTGTTGTAATACTAGAAGGAATGCAGAAGGAGAATAGAGGGAGATATGCAGCAACTTATACGGAAGCAAGCTTGCAAGCACTGAACAAAGTTCAGTAGAAGACCCGTAGCAAACAGGGGTGGCATCCAGCACATGCCACAACGGACTCTTTCAGAATTCGACAAGCAGATTGATAGAACCAATGGAAGCGCCCCAATGATCTCACCTGAACAACAATGAACCCATTTAATGTGTCTTCTAGCAACCTCTCCGCTAGGAAACGCAGACCATTGCAACCACTATGAGACCTCGATGGAGCCCACGCAAAGAGCAAAGAAATTCACTGCTTGCTCTAGCAGACGAGGCTCGAGGCATGTGAGCGTAGATCCGTCAGTCGAATACGATCCTGCACTATCGGGTTCCCGGGCTCCATCTTGCATAGCGCAGAGCCGCTATAGAGAGGGCTCGATACAACAGATAAATTGAACCATCATCTTATTGACGGCTCTGTACCACACTTCTGTTGACTGATGTATATGGCGTTTATTCTCTCGCATTCGTGCATTACCCTAGCATATCATTTTATATAGTAATAACAGTCGTAGAGGCTCGTCTTTATTCCTAACCATTCCAAGCACTCACAGCTACTGTGACAGCTCCTAGTCCAGACACTAGCGGCTACGGCTTCATTCCCAAAGCACTCCTCGATGAGGGTGATAGCTACGTCTCAGAGGACGTCATGCTCCGTCCTGGTCCTCCCTTTTGTAGTTTCTGCAACGATAAGTCGCCCTCATCCAACAAGCCACCTCTCATCCGCATCGTTGGTCTCTAGAGCGACAATGACCTGCCAATCGTCCACGCGAACGATTGTGCATGGCATGAAAGAGGCTGTATGCCTGGCAGCCCTTACTACGAGGGCTGCCGGGCCAAAGCAGTGCGGTCTAAAGGCAGGACTCACGCGGTGATGCAGATGGTCGAGGCTGCGGGAGATGTTGAGATCGATCCACTGTTGAGCCTGCTGGATGGGTTGGAGACGTAGAGGCTGTTCGAGAAGCTATATTGCCCAACGGAGCGAAGTGCAAAGGGCGACTGCTCGATTCTGACGGCAATACGGCACGAGCAGTCAGAAGAGCAGTGCATTTAGGCGGAAATTTCGTGCACGATTTCCCGTTTGAGAATCATGGCATACTTCGGCCAGAGATGATCATTGTGGTACTTGCCTCGAGCTCGGCGTCATGATGCCCCTTGTTCTCGTCGTTAGGGAATCAGGGGACTACGACAGCGACGTGAAGACTAATGCATCCTTCGAGTCCCACTAATGGACGTCGATCACACGGATCCCACAGCGATGGGCAGGCACCTCTCCGCTCCGCCGACGACCGACATCTCCATCGCCTTCCGGGAGGAGTCGAATGGGGCGAGCGGTTCTCGAGAGCGGACTCCGTAGTATGGGTGGAGGTGGAGGGGGGAGGTGGAGGGGGGTGGTGGTGTCCGGGGAGGCGGAAGGCGTGTGACGGTATCGTCGTAGAGGAGGCAGATAAACGAGCGACATGACTACGTACACACGGTAGACTCACAACCATCCCTCTACATCTATACACGGACGTCACGGTCCGTCCCGCCGGCGCGGGGGAACGACTACACCGACATCCCGCCCCCCCCCCCCCCCCCCCACCCATCACCGGCCCGACGAGTCCCTCCGACCCCCCACCCATCCGTCACCGGCCCGACGGGTCCCTCCGACCCCCTAGAAGCACTTGGCCCGGTTCTCATACCTCTGGCGCTCCTTCACCCAAATCGTCTTGAGATTCGGCTCGCACTGGCCGTCTTTCTTGGTACACTTGTATTGCTATCGTCGGTCCGTCAGTCCCCCGAGTCCCACACCACCTCAGGGAGTGATGGGGGCAGACATACCGGGTCGCACATCTCCGAGGAGCCATAGGCGCCCTCCTCTTGGGCGTTGGGGTTGCAGTAGCCGCCATCTTGGCCAGTGGTGCTGGGCTGGCAGGTCCACTGTCATATGTTGTTAATAGGAATCCGGGGTGCGGAGTGCGGGGGCGGGAGCGGAGGCGGGAGCGGGATGGCGTACGGCTAGGACCGCCGGGATGATGTAGAATAGGATGGCGACCTTCATCTCGTTTCGTGTGTTCGGTTGGTTTTGTTTGTTTGTTTGTTGTTGTGGTTGATGATGATCAGGAAGTGATGGTCGCCCCTCATCAGCCGGCGAGGACGATGAATTTATATCCCTCGAGGACGACCACCGATCGGGTCGGGAGACGTCGACGCCGCCGAGACCGGTCTCGTGTGATTGGCAGGACCTGGACTCCACGGTCTGGCAGCATGCAGGTGTACATGGACTCGAGTGGTGAGACGGTCACATGTCTCGGGCCTACCCGCCTGATATCGGCTTAGCATCTGGGTATACCATGCTTACCGGCCTGAATCTCAGGCGAGCACGAGACTGATCCAATGAGTGCGGGATCCGACTGCTGGTTAAGTCGCGACCGACCTATTCTGCCACCCTAAAGTCATCCAATCGCAAAGATCTGACTGGTCCTGATCTGTGATACGGACCCTGCAAAACGACCCGCATTTCGTATTACGGTTCGTTCCTACGTCCAGAACGACCCCAGATCCCTCGTCCCCTCCCTTCCGACGGTCTGAATCGGGCGCTCTGGACGCTCGTCTAGGCGCGACGACGGCAGTTGGGCGGACGTTTTGGGGGGGGGGCTCGGAGTTGGGGGAGGTCTCGGGTCGGCAGTTGGTTCCTGAGGCAATAAATTGGGGGCGAAGGTTGCGAGCGAGCGCGAAGGTTGGCGACGGGAGCGCGAAGGTTGGCGACGGGAGCGCGAAGGTTGGCGACGGGAGCGCGAAGGTTGGCGACGGGAGCGCGAAGGTTGGCGACGGGAGGGTTGCGGAGGGTCGGCAGTTTGTCCCTGAGGCAAAAAAATCGGGGGCGAAGGTTATGAGGAGGCGCGGAGGTTGGCGATAGGAAGGCCGCGGAGGTTTTAGGAGGTGATGTGGAGGGGAGAGATGCACATGGAGGAGGGAGAGGAATGGATGGGTGGATGTCATTCGCCGACGGGACTATCCGCGGATACGGTCGGGAGTGGGTTGTGCATATATGGTGCCGGTGTCGTGTCATCACGTGGGATGCACGAGGCCAGAGGTCCCACGATGTCTGGTCTGAACAACACTTCGACTCTTCACCGTCTCCTCGACATGAGTTGCCGGCGGATGTACAACCCCTGCTCACCTTTAACCTCGGCCGACTCTGACAGCTCACCGGTCTTGGCGAGCCGGGCCGACGGCAATGTTTCATCTGCTTACATTCTAGGGGTAAGCATCGAGGCCGATGGCTAGAAGTCGTGCGGTCGATAGCAGGGGGTCCTTTCTATCGCGAGGAGTAAACTACCCGTATACGCCTCGGTAGGCAAGGAGTAGACAATACGATCACTCCCTCTTTACCACCTATTTTGAGCAACCCTGCGACGACCATCCCTTTTATGTACAATTCATACTACGACTACGTGGAGTAAGAGAAGATGTCGACGATAAAGTGATTTTAGACTGGCGGCACGACGGCGACGGGAGATCCTTCCCGGTTTCTGAGCGACGCCGCAATTTATATGCCGTATACATGTTGAGTATAATGATCGCGAATAGTCAGGCTGAAGATAGCGAGGGGACCATAAAATTGAGCAGGGATTCAGCAAGAAATCGGACATCGAGCAAGAATAGGAACCGCTACGCTCGACGCCTCGAGTAAATCGGCCATTCGAAGCTTACCCTACTCTACGACCTACCTACACATACATTTTCAAACCTCTATCTCACTCGACCATCCCGATCTCACTCACGCCGACCCTTCTCTCTACTTCTACGACCTCGACACCAAACCTAGCCACCTCTACACCCGCTCCGTCCTATGAAACGCCGAGACAATCCGCGACGCTGGTTCGACTCGGTCGGCCCGACCTCCCACTAAACCCGAACGCTCCATTTACTTATAACAACCAAATTAAACATCAAAAATGCTACTTTTCCTCTCTTTCCTCCTCCTTCTCCAAAAAAAAAATAACTACAACCTACTCACCTCAACCGAAAATGTACCTCCTCCTCGCCCTCCTCCCCACCCTCTCCCTCGCCTGGGTCCGTCCTCCCTACCCCCCAAACCACACCACACCGCTAACCATCCTGAGAACAAAACAGTACAACTGCTACCGCACCCCCAACGGCGACGGCGTCTGCGGTCCCAGCACCGACGAAATCGAAGCCTACAATGCGTCGATACAGCTCTGTGCGCCGGTGAGACCTCCCAAAAAAAAGGAAAGAAAGAAAGAAGGGGAGTGGATGCTGATTCGGGAAAAGAAAAACCCTTGTTTGATCGAGGGGAACGGGTGTGTGAAGGATGCGCAGGCGGTGTGGGTCGAGCAGTATGCGGTGTGGGAGTTGCGGGCGAATTGTAGTCCGAATTTGGAGCACCCGTAGAGGGAGCCGGGGGAGTGGCTATAGGTAGTAGGCTGGAGCTGTCGGGTAATTGGATGGGACTGTAGGTGGTGGGATAGAGCTGTAGATGGTGGTGTAGGACTGCGAGTTGCGGGTCAATATCTTGTGTTTGCTTCGTAGGGTTGAGTAGGGATAGAGATCGTGTACTGTGGCTGCGGCGTCTTCGTAGGCTGGAGCATCGTCGTAGATTAGAGCGTCTTGGTATACTAGAGCGTCGCGGTGTACTGCAGCGTCATGATACGTGTAGCGTCTCGGGATACTGTAGCGTCTGCGTATACTATAGCGTCATCGTACACTGCAGCATTCTCGTACACTCCAGCATTTCACACACCAACTAAACAGACACTTACACAGACATACTTCCCTCTACATACCTCGCCTCCAACCTCTCGCAGCGGTAAACGACCAATGGCAGCCGGAGACCGTAGTCTTCACTCCTGTACGGCAGGCTTCGCCGAGTTTCCCCCTCCTCCGATGATCTTGGCGATTCCGCGCGAAGAATACCGGTTTCGTAGGACCTTTCGCCGTCCTGGTTCCTGTCTGCCCAGATAGAGACAAAGACGAGACGTGGATGGCCGTCTGTTGACTTGGTTGGTGGGTAGCCAGAGAGGATGTCATCTCACAAGCGCCCTCCCGCCGGGTCCGGAAGAGACACAAGTACATAGCCGCCGCCGAGCCCGGAAGAGTCATAAGTACATGCCCACCGCCGAGTCCGGAAAGAGACAGCACAACCGCACCCGCCTACCGAGACCAGAGCCGCATCCCTCGTCCCGAGCGACCACACCCGGTACTGCTACCCACCTCCACCGCCTCCTCGCAACCCAAGAGCACTCTACCCACAGCCGCCATCCACAACAATGCCACCACCCTGCTCCTCGCACGACCCTCTCGTTAAGTCTGGATTGACCATAGAGGACGTATCGACTACAGGTCGTCTATGCTGAAGCCTCGAGCTATGGACGTGGAGCTGCGCTTTTGCCTGACGGCGACGGGATCTGGACGAAGCGATAAGAGGGAGAGAGTCTGCGGGCCGGTCACCGACCTTGCTTCCGGCTTGTGCTGATGGGCTGTTCGGGTGTGTGGATCGGGAGGAAGATGTCGAGTCGAGTGTGACGGCTCCGCTGTGTGAGAAGGAATGACTGGGAGGATCGCAGTCGGATGAGGGTGTGGGTATAGGTGATGATGAGGAGTGCACGATGGATGATGATGTCCGAGTCGATATTCCCGTCCATTCACACCGCAACCTCCTCCAGACGATCCCAACCCTTGGTACTCTTCAGCTCCCGCTTGATCCGTCGTCGTCGCGCCTGTTTGCTCTCGCCGTCCAGGCGACCGTGGAAGATGGCTTCCTCGGCTCGGATGCCGGTGGTTTGATCCTCAGGGTTGATGCTCCACCGGAGTGATTGGCCGCCCTTCGCGGTGGTCGTGAGGGCTGCCCGGCGGGGGTTGGAGGGATGGCGGGATGTCGTGGTGGTGGTGGTGCGGACGATGGTCCGGGTGGTGCGGGTCGTCGTCGTCGTCGCGTCCTTGGTCCTCCATGGGGGTTCGGGAGATTCCGGGATCTCCTGGAGCTGCTCGCTGGGACTGTGCTCTCGGTGGCTGTCGGGTCTCCTCTCCCAGAGCCATCGTCGGAGGCCGTTGTACCGTTCCACGAGGACGGAGGCTCGGCGGTTCAATTTGGCCATGGCACACACCTTTGCTGCCAGCCACTTCCCTCGCGCGTTGACTATGGAGCCCTCAGACAAAGGACAGACCTGGTAGCCTTTTCTTCGAGCGGCTTCTCTGGGTCCGGGAAGAGATCGCGGGTTGGCGGAATCTCGGCGGGTGTACAGAGTAGGCGACTTCGTAGCTGCTGTGGAAGACATCCGTGACCTCGACGTACCATCGCCCAGCATACTCCCCATCCGCCTCTTCACAGCGACCCCACCACACCCATCCTCCCTCTTCCTCTTCCTACCCGCACCCCGCTCCCCCTCCGCCTCCAACCAGTCCCCCGGCTCATTGCCCTGGCACTCGTACACCGCCCCCCGCCAATGATACACCTTCCTCGCGCCGTGATCATCACCACGCTGTCCACTCAAGATGGCGTCGTGCGCGTCGATCTGGAGGGACTTGAGAGCTGCTCGTTGCTTTCCCGTGAGCTCGGCGACGTCGTCGGTGGTGGAGGCGGCGGGGAGGGAGTGTCGGGTTCTGACCATGTCTGATTGATGAATTGATTGATGGGATTATGTACAAGAAGTAGAATCGATGGAGGATCGATATGCATTGCAATATTACATATTCGCGATCGATCGCCGGCGCATGTGAGACATTCCCGCCGGGATCAATCAACGGGATGCACGAGCGGTTGACGCTAGCGGAGGTGTCCGCGAGACAGACGCCACTCAACCATGTTTCACCTTCTTGGCAGTCTTGGGGGCTTGGCATCGGTCTCTCTCATTGTCAACACCCGACATCGTCAAGTCCCACGATATAAGTGTAGGTCGTCGACGAGGGATCGACAGAGGCTTCAAAGGAAGTCCACATCGTGCTCCACTTCGCCATATAATACTGCATATGATCGCTCGTATACGGGATTCATTCCTCCCCAGTGAGAAGGTCTCCTTACCACCGCTATCGTATAACACCCATCACCCCCAATCCCCAAACCACCGCATTCACCACCCCGATAACCCCCACCGCAGCCACCGCACTCCAAATCACCCCCTGCACGACCTCCCCCTCCCCTCCACGCCAAGACGCCGCCTCGTGGATCCCCGCCGCGATCCACACCAACAGCAATGAAGTCGCCCCGACAGCCCGGGCAGCTCTCCGTCTCCTCGAGTCTGTCACTGCGGGATCTCCTGGTGGGACGACCTGAGAGGCCTCGAAGAGGTGGATGACGAGGTTGTCGCGGGGTTGACCGAGGTGGGCGCCGACGAGGAGGATGAGGGTGAGGGTGGTGAGGAGGAGGGTGGCGGAGAGGATGAAGGTGAGGGCTCGTTCGGGGGCGATGGACATGGTGGTCTGGGGTGTTCTGCTCCCTCCTATGTTTGGACGGACGGAATTGTGCACCAGATCATGCTATGCAGGTCGTGCACGAGCTCCCCTTCTACCTCCTAGCGCATGATCTGCGTATGATCTGCGTACGTGTTCGGCCGCGTCCACTTTCCCGCCGGCTTCTCGACCAGTGAAGAGACCTGTCGTCTTCTCTCTCTATCCATCACATCTTCTTGCGCTGACACATTACCGTGTTCATATCCCAAGAATTCTACAACTCCACAACGTGATGCTGGTTGCCGACGAAAAGACGCTGCGGCTGAACCGAGACCAGCGAATGTCGTAACGCTTGGGGCTTGCTACTCCAGATAGAAATGGTCAAAGGCACCCTAGGAGGTAGCACATGTGCGATGCCTTCGCCATCCCAGCCGGAGCCAGTACGACCGGTGGCCAACGAACCGATGAGACTTCCCCTTCTTCTGTGGATTCCTAAGGCTGCAACGAGGCTCCGATGGACGCCCTCGTCGGCCTGCAGGAAGCACCATGCAGCCACCCGCAGCCGGACTGCAACATCGTCCGACTGTGCTCAGCCGCATGGGCGGAGCTGAGATGGATGTGCCTGGTCGGAACTGTCTTCCTTATGTCTCACGCTCCGACACATCCCCTATCCTTCTTAATGTGGTAAACCAGAGCGGTGCAATATTCCGGATGATTTGAGAGCATAGCAAGTGGCTTTTCCCGCTTCATGAAGGCCGGACCGAACTACACTCGTCCCGCCGAGTTCGATACTGCTGCGAGGTCGACTTAGACATTACCGACTTGCTGGAACACCCTCGCCCTCATCTTACCATGTGGCTCCTCGATGTACGAACCTACAATCTTCGAGAGTTCAACGTGCGAATCCCACCCTACAGTATCCTCTCCCATACCTGGGCAACCGAGGAAGTGCTCTTCAAGGACATGGCCGATCTGACAAGCGCGCGCAGGAAGTCGGGATGGAAGAAGGTGCAATACATGTGCCAACAGCCCATCAAGGACGGCCTCAGCTGGACCTGGATCGATACGTGCTGCATCGACAAGAGTAGCAGTGCTGAGCTGTCGGAAGCCATCAATTCCATGTTCCGATGGTATTGGGAGGCCGAGGTATGCCATGTGTACCTTTCGGATGCTTTCGCGGAGTCTAACCGACCGCCGTCTCCGCCTTCGAGGTCGAGTCAGCATTGCTGGGGCTCGCAGGATGGCTCTGGCAGATCGCTCGAAGCCAACATTTCGTGGTCAGGCTTCGAAGCGCGCGGTGAACTCCACGGCCCACCGCAAGGTACTTCCGCCGAAGTGGGCGACCGCCGTCGACGGGACTCTCTCGCTGGTTCTCGATGGTGGAGGCGTGGATGGTATGAGCTGACCGATCGTTCTTACGTACTACTAAGCCAGTATGGGCGGCTGACGATGCCAGGACTCTGCAGGAGCTCATAGCACCATCCACTGTGGTCTTCTGGGACCCAAGCTGGAACTGTTTCGGCTCTCTGGTCAACCTTATCGACGTCATCTCACGCATCACTGGCATCGAAGAACATGTGCTCCTCCACGTCAAGTCCTATAGGGAGATATGCGTCGGGAAGAGGCTCTCGTGGGCCGCCAATAGAGAGACCACGCGGGATGAGGATGCCGCTTACTCGCTCTTGGGCATCCTGGATGTCAACATGCCCATTCTATATGGCGAAGGTCAGCGAGCTTTCCGACGACTACAGGAGGAGTGCATGCGAACTTCCACGGATCTCTCGAGATTGGCATGGTCTCCCAGGTCTCCTAGTATCACCGCGTCAATAACAGGCGCATTAGCCAGCGGGCCAGGAGACTTCGCATTCTGGGCTACGCTGCCCACGACCGACTCATTGTACCCGTCGAAGCCCTTTGAATTGACCAATGCCGGACTCAGGGTTGAGTTGCCTTGTGTTCCCGTCCTTGATGCCGCCGAGGGAGCGATTCAGCTCCCATGCGGGGATGAAGGTGGTTCTGAGACGGTGGACAAGACTACGTGGCTGCTCGCTGATGCTGGTCTTCGTGTGAAGCCCAGGTATAACGAGGCCGAGGTCTGCCGTTGGCTGGTCCTGGTCCCTCCGGTGGAGTCCACCTCGACGGATGATGATCACATCGGGGTGTACCAGGCTCGACTAGTCGAGTCTGTATGGTGGAACAGCTACTTCAGAAACAGTGTCTCGACGAGACTAGCTGCGATCCCTCCGTATCCATCTGTCATCCCGTCCTCCAGGCAACTATATATTAAGACGACATCAGAGCGAGACAGCTTTTCGCGATCTGGTCGGCGCATGCCGATCGACGTACGAACGAAGACTGGCGGTCCACCGCAGATCCTGAGGGCTCATCCACCTGAGCAGTGGAACGATAGGCTTGGCATCTTCTTGCCAGCCAAAAACAGTGATACGTTCATAAGGCCGGAAGTCGGGGTCGCCCAGGTGCAGATAGGAAGCTCTGCCGTGTGTCTGTGTGTCCATCACCAAGCCTGGTACGAGACTTCTGTGTTCATGCCTCAGGATACGCTAGACGAGGCTTATCATGCGGCATCGAACTCTCCCTACTTCCACTCGAAGGTCCGTTGCCGCGAGCTTCTGGTCCACGATACGGTCCTGAGCCTGCAAGAACGAGTTCATGCAAACACCCTGGTCGTTACGTTAGAAGAGACACCTTTGGGTGAGATACCGCTGCCGACGCAGCAGCGGTGGGCTTCTGATCCTGACCTTTATGCACCGTTCGATTTGGCCACGGGAAGGCGGTCCGTCGACCAGGACATGCAAGCGAATGGCGAACAAGAGCTGGCCAGTCCTACGCCGCCGCCGCCGCCGCGGGTCTCCGACTCTGAGTTCTATGGCCACTTCCATTCGATTTTCGGCCGAGAAATGCAACAGAATGACGGACCAGAGCTCCCCAAACTGACACCGCTGCTTTGCTCATGCATCGCTCATGTGGACGGACAAGGCGGCACCCACCATCGCGACGAGGACGACCGTTTACAGGACGTAAGATCAAGGACAGCAGACGCCCCGGCAGATTTGAGCATGTCACTGAGTCCGAAGCACGTCCAAGCCGCCAGTCACGACCGGGTTCAATCGGAACATACGCAAGAAGCGACGTCCGAAGGAGCTTATAGGACTGGAGCTGGAGTTCTCGGTGATGCTGAAGGCAGAAGGCGTCACGAGTCTGGCGAGAAGAGTCCCTATGAAACCGATCTCAAGCATCCCCACCGTGCTTGTCGCCGGAGTCCACGTATGTCTCGTACCAAACATCCTTACGAGACGAGTGCTAGACGTCCGGGCAATGCCAACCGGCATCGCGGTCGCAGACGTCGTGGTGGGTTGATGTGACGTATCCTGGCTACTGAGGATTGTTGTCGAAACCTTGCTTCCTGCTCCATCCGCACAGCGTTGCGGCTATTGATATCCTTTTCCCTGCCGCCGGTGACCTCAGCCGCAACCCGGGTGGATACGAGTGCAGCTCGCTGCTTTGCACCCCTGGGCCGCGGAGTCCATCCATACGCATCACCTCTATATCAGCTCCAGGACAGGCATGGTAGACGTTGAATGTGGTATCCCGCCTCGTGAACAGGATGGTGGGCAGGCGACACCGAGCGTAGAGCAGGCGAGGTCGTCGGAAGCAGTCTGTGGGGGGGAGAAAGAGCATAAAGATGTAGATATTTTGGTTTCATGAAAGGCCGTTTGTACCATAACATTTATTGATCAAAGCCGTTCTCTCAGCATCGAGGTCGTTCTTATGTGGATGGAGCACCAATAGCTGATTCCAGAGTGAGCCGAGCGGCGAGAGAGCGAGCGCAGGTCCTATGCACGACAGTTTGTATAACATCTTTGACTGATCGATGACTCCAGGACGAGATAATGGTGCTACCATCCCCGTTTCAGGCGTTTACGTGCAAGTCATCCAGAGCTACATTACGTACTGACGACGTTCGGAGGGAGGTGAGTAGCATGAAGAGGTGGCGTTGAAAAGGAGGTAGTATGGAAGGAGGTGGCGTTGAAGGAGAGGCATGACAGGGTTAGATTGGAGAGGTAGTTAGGGCAAGGAAGATCAAGTCATAGCGCCTCGTGCCATAGGTCAATGAGCGTGACGTCTGGGCGGGTAGCTGTCGAGTGGGCAGACGAGAACGAAAGAACATCCAGTCGTGATCTGAGACTCGTGAGCCTCCGACCCCTTCCTCACAAAGATGAGATTACTATTCTTGACCATGGCGTGCTGTCCACCGTCATCTCCGGAGCAGTCGGGGCCAAGTGCTACGTGCACATGGCTGTGCATGCCGACCCAGACGCACGCACCCAATCGGGCGGGGACAGCAAGGAAACAGGGGGAACAAGCATCGACATTCAATGAAGAAAAAAGTCCGGACGTACCGCCCGTATCTGATCGTCATGTCTACAGTACAGCACAAGGGCGCTCATCGACGCCGCGCCGCCTCTTGGGCGGCACCAGAACCGAACGACATCATGACATGGTGGTATCCTGCGCCTGCGAGACATCCTGAATTCGCGGCCGAAGACTCCTGAGAACGCCCTGACTCCCAACGCCCACCGGCAACAAACTCGCCGCAGGGCAGAGGACAGCCGTGCTCTCGCCGTTTTGATGGTATCCCGCGAACGCCCCGTAAACACACCCGCTCGTCAGAAAACCGTATCCTTGCCCGGCGTCGTGCCAAAGGAGGGCATCATGTTCATGTCCATCTTGATCGTAGCATAGCATAGCATAGCATCGTCATCGTCTTTGTCTTCCCAGCGTCTACCTCTCCGAGCTCCTCAGAGTGCTCACCCCACTCCCTCTCCGCCCAAACACCGCGACGTCCTCGAACGGATCCCCCAGGCTCAGCGCCGGACTCGCCGGTGCCGATCTCCCTTCTCCACTCATGCGATCCAACATGATCGGCACCACGCTCACCCTCTGCGCTCTCGCAGAATGCACCGACGCATTGTCCGAGTACAATGTGCTGCTGAACGAACGAGCGGAGACCGTCCGCGAAGTCGTCGGGCGCAGGGTGTTGCCGAGAGGGCTGTCAGGGAGAGGCGAGACCTCCGCTGCGTCGGTGAAGGGGCTGTGGTTGTCTTCGCGGGTGATGGTGGGGATGTCAGGGAGGACATAGTTCGGGCGGTTGTTGCGGGACGGGTCGAACGCCACGGCCAGCGGGTCCACGGTGGTGGAGGAGGTCCTGCCCGACGCGTTCATGGGCTTGTACGGTGGTGGTGGGTCAGAGCCGACGGTCGAGGCGTCGGAGCCGCTGCGGCGGTGAGCCCCAGCAGCAGCAGCGGGGTGGTACTCCCCGCTCACCGCCCTACTGTCGTCCGCAGAAGCCGAGGTGTCGATGCCAGTGAAGTAGGCGCTGTTTCTCTCGTGGTGCGCCACAATGGGAGACAGCGGCTGCAGGGAAGTGCGGGTATCGCCTTTCTCGAAGAAAGCAGAGGCGCTCGGCATGCGGGTGTGTTGGTTGAGTTTGCGGTTGTGGCGGCGCCGGAGGAAGAGGTAGGCCAGGAGCAGGGCGAGGATGGCGAAGAGGACGGGGACGCCGATGGCGGCGGCGAGGGCGCCATGGGACATGCCGGAGTGGCCGGCGTGGACATCGTCCGTGAGAGGGAGGAAGGTGCCCGTCTCGGTCTCTTGGCCGGCGGTCGACGTGGAGGTGGGTGTGTAGGCGGGGGAGACCCCTTCCAATGGCGCTTTGTCGGTTGCGGCCGTCGGGACCGTGGCCAAGTCGGCGGTGGTGGTGGCGTTGAGGTCGACCCAGGTTGTGCTGGTATCGCCTGTCGCCGTCGCATCGTAGGCGTCGGCACTGGTTGCCGAGGCGTATGAAGCATCCAGCTCGCTGGCGGCGCTGGCGGCGCTCTCGGCCGCGGCGGATTGGGACGCGAGGATCGAGCGGACGAAGGAGGGGACTGGATAGCCTTGGCGGGCGAGGAGGAGCGGATCCGCCATGGTGGTGGTGGAAGTGGTGGCGGCGGCGGCGTCGTGGACCTAGCGATACTAGTGGAAGTGTTGTTGCGACTCACGGCTTGAAGCCCCGAGAGCAGTTCGCGGCTGATAGCTCAAGCTGACTGCATGTGCATACGCGAGCGCGGTAGTAGTGAGCTTGGCGGATGGAGCTCCGAGTGGGGATGCCGGCGTGAACCTTGATGACAATTCGGGCAGTGCTGGTACTCCCTGATCGGGACAGTTTCGTCCTCGAAGACCCCGATGGCCGGACTGTGATGATCAGGAGTGAGTCCACCGTGATGGCTGACAGATTCGCAGGGCCAGTTCGCTGGTGGAAGTGTCAGATGTGGTCTTGGCGGCATGTGAACAATATCACTTTCCCTGGCGCCGGCCGGACCCGTGTCAGTCGGCCGACAAGGGTCGCCCGGTCTCCTTCTTCCCACTTGAGCTGTCAGGTGTTTCACGTATGTTTGGAGTCCGAAGTCTGCCGGCCGGATCGAGCACGGCGGCCGCGATGACAAAGCCTTCCTGGGCACCGTGCCAGCATCGATGGCATCCGCCGACAGGCATCAGCGACGGTGGTGGTGATCGAGGCGGAAGTGCAGGGAGCATTAGGCAACAAGTCACACTCTTCCCACCACCGCCCGAGCGTCGTCGATCCACCAAGCAGGCGCGAGGCCATATCATGACCAAGATGGCCTCGACTGCCGGATCGTCGATCACGTATTCCGAGACTGTCTCGTATCCATCCAGCACTGCGCCCCATCCATAGCATCTTGGACGTTGGACGGTCATCCAGGTCGCTCAGCTGGCTCTCCATGGCCCTCGACACGTTGCGGGTCCCACCGATGGCACGGCCTCGACGGCTGCTCGGCATCGCTGTCCAGGTTGGCCAGTCAGGGCTCCCGGAGGCCTGATCCCAATGGCTCCGTCTCCTCTTTCTTCCATCGACCGGGACGACAGCGAGTACGAGCTGCGGGACTGGGTGTGCAGCGCAATGGCTTCAGCGTCTCCCGCTTGCATGTCTGATCCGCCTTTCGACCTCCTCGTGATGGTGGAGAGCTGGACATTACAGGACTGCATGCCTCCTGAGCTAGCTGAGGAGCGATGCTCGCGGCGCCTCGAGGTGCCATGAAGTCGCAGAGAGACATGAACACGAACGGATCAGTGGATATGAGGACCAGTTGTCGCAACGACGCCTGACATGCACACTGGCCTGACTGGGAAACAAAGGACCCAAGTCAACGGTCGTGGATCGCCGCATCGCGACGCGCTACATGCTTTTGGGCGGCACGGAGATTGCTGCCCCGAGCTACGACAGCTGCCGGCCCGTTTGCTCATTGCGTGCCACGGCGAACTCCGCGCATATCGTCACTCCCAACCCGCATACAGTACTTGCATAGGAATGCCACGCCACGATCCAACGCGCTGCTTGCAGCAAAAGGGTATGTATGCATGTTGCAGTGCTGCTCCTAACCAGACCACCGAGATGTATCGGTAAGTATCATGGTCCTCTCTCTTTGCTGGTGGGACTTTGATGTACTTGATAGGCGTCGCGAACACACGCTTCACATTAGAAGAAATACTTCTGATGTCGGGCAACGCGGCCCTGTACGACTTCTGCGGTGCATGGCCGTAACGAGGACCTAGCTATGTCATGGAGACACTGCCAGCATTGCTGTGTTGACCCACACTTGTACTCCTCAGCCCGACATCATAAGAGGACGACCTCAAGGACAGGAGTCTCTGATCCATACTCCTCACGCTTCTCAACACCCCGATCTTCATACTCTCAAAGTCATCATGCCTACCATCACAGCCCTCAAGGTCACCCACGCCCTCCGCATCTTCCAGGTACCCTCTCTTCGTCCCATCCGCGACTCCCTCATCCCCCGCTGACACCCAATGAAGGCAACATGCGGCGCCCTCCTGGTCGCCCTCTCCATCGTCTGCTTCACCAACAAATCCCACATGCCTCACCCCGACACCCTCCAGTCGCCGGCTTTCTACGCCATCACGAGCGGCGTAGGCGCTATCGTTGCGGCGGGTCTCGGGGGTGCTTCGAGCAAATGTGAGAAGGTCTCTCCCTGGGTCGTGCTAGTAGCGAATCTGGTCGTTGCAGTGCAGATGAGCTTTGCGTTCGTGGTGAGCCGTCCTCCTCCTGCACGATGAGAAGTACGCTGGCGGACTGATCTGGGAGGTCAGATGTCCGTCTGGGTCGAAGCATGTCGAGACTACGACTGGAACTGCCACCTCGCCAATGCCAACGCCGCTTTTGAGATGATCGGGTTGATGACGGCTCTGACAATCATTTACCTCGATGCCATGATGTGGCAGAGACACAGGAAGCAGGTGAAGAGGATGGCCAGAGGTGCGGAGAATGATGCCTGGTTCGGGCAGGATGGTGAGAGAGGTGGATCTGAGCAGTGGCCGGGCAAGATGTAGGATCCGTAGGGTTCGCAGGATTCCGCTAGCTTTGAGGTGGCGATGAGGCTGCCGGGTGGGCTTTTCGGATCGGCAGGGGCATGGTGTGCGAGAGTTGGGGATGTGTAGGCGGTTTGGGCTTGGAATCTGACGATTATCTTTGGTGGTTTGACGATTGATCGTAGCAGCATTGTTCGGGGTCGACATAAAAAGGTTCTTGTTGTCGCAGACCGACTGCTGTCTCTTTCTCTGTTTTGGATATTCTCCTACATACAGAGTCATTCAGATCGTCCACTCTTGTCTCCAACTACGATGCACCAGACCATACCGCTGTTGTGTCGTTACATGTATCTTCAACTTACCCCAACACGAACCCTATAGCTCCCCGGTATCCGCTTGCCCGGGCGCCGAAGGTTTCCTTCAACGCCCGCAACTTGCGTCTTTCTTCGCCAAAATCCATCTAACACGGCTCGTCTGGGTTCAACCCCAACAGCAAAGATCATGTCGAATCGCGATCTGCCACCATCTTGGCCTCCGACCGCCTGCCCTCGAGACTCTGAGGACTTCGTCATACCGCATCTCTCGCACCTAGAGCCAGACCATCTCGCGGCTTGGCGACCTCACTGCTCAGTCCCACCTCCGAACGCTCCCGTCGCGGTGACCTGGGAATCATGATCATGCCTTACCTCATCACCAGAAGCATTATTGAGTACTGCGCTCCTGCCTATTCCGGCAATAAGCCAGACGGTAGACCCTCAACGCTTCGGCATAAACATAACGCCACACCGGGTGCGCTTGGCAGCTACATGATCGGGCAAGTCTCATCGCATCCTGGGTCTAAAACAACAACACTGGGGATTTCGGTCAAGGGATCCGGCTCGATATTGACGACCGCAGACTCTGCAGTTCAATCTGGATACGCTCAATGCACGTGATTCCACACACACCCCCTGCTACAAATACTGTGCTGTCTCAGCTGCGAATTCTAGACTTGTCTAGCATAGCCTGGGAAGCGAAGATTCTTGGCCTGCCTCGTAAGTCGCATCGATGGTGTATCTGATGCAGTGACAAGTTATGCCTACGAAAGCTTCTCGAAGGCTGAAGGCGGACCTCTCCCGGCCCAGGCGAACTTTTACATTATTCAGATGATAATAATGTCTACGGCCAGCCATCCCACATCTTCGATTCGTGCGGAGCACGCATTAGCTTCTCACCACCTATCCTCATGCGAACCATCAGTCTGTATGTACCTTGCATCTTTTACTAATGCGCACAGAGGACCAACAAGTCACCCGAGCCTGGAGCAGAATACTGAACGGACAAACCCATTGGAGCCTCATCGGCCGATGCGGATGGTGACCTCAGACACTTATAATACGAACCGTCTTCCCAGAAGGTTCCTAGCGTGGCGTAATAAGTGCTTTTGATCCATCTGATTCGCCGATGACCGTTTGGTGCCGCACAGATGGGACCACCGGCAGATTCAGCACCACAGGACGCGATCTGCGGCCCTGCGTCTCGCGATCCCGAGATCTGCACCACCAATCTGACGATGCGTATTCATCATCTGGTGGCTGTTGATTCGGCGCTACAGGCACTACGCGGTACACCGTCAACACCCAGAGCGACTCCCAGATCACGATGCTGATACACTGAGAGAGTGACTGGACAGCAGAATTCGACCGTCTACCATGGTTGCATCCAGTCGTGTAGCACATCTGGCATTCCACATGGCACATGGACCGGGATTCTGCGTGCCTGTCAGCAGGACTGCCGTTCGACACCACCCGACTGACCTCGCCCCGAGCTGGTGGAGCGTGGGCGGATAGCCGACCCTGCGCAGAGACACCGAGAAAAGGTGCATCTCGAACCCATCTATTACGTCTTCGCTGCAGGTGGCTGGTACGATGATGATACCGGGCGTTGTGACAGCTACGATCTTCTTCACATCTGAACTCTCAGCACACTCCAACATGCCATCAAGCAACCACCTTCTCCGCCGGACATGCGCCAAGTATCCCTGAGTCCTGCGGCACCTACCACCGAGGGACCGAGGCAGGGGGAACTAAGCATCCAGTAGCGTGCGCGGCAATCGTGCTGATCGCGGAGCCGTCATTTAGAGTCTGATTGATCTCCCGCTCCGCAGCCACCGTGGACGCCTCCCGAACAGGCACCATCTGTGGCGACGCTTGTCCCTGGACAGGGAACGTACAAGCAACGAAGAGGGCCACCAATCCATCACGGCATCAGAATACGCGGACTTGGTCGGTCGACCATGTGGAAGTCTGGTGTCTCCTCGACGGTCTGGTCCGATGGTAATCTGAGAGGCCCCAGAAGTCGGCCGCTTCTGGACTCGTCTAGAGCCATGACGCCCATGGTTCTCACTACCACCACGGAGACGTCGGCGGCGTCGAGGGTCGCCCACACCAGTAGACCCGACCGGCTCGAAGCCACTTACTTCTCCACGGTTCTGGCACCCCGTGCGGAGGTGGCTCATTAGGTTCGTCGAACTCGCAGAGATTGGTTCACGCGACGCATGCAGACCACACGTTATACCGTTTCTGACTTGGGGAAGTTGGGGCTAGCCTGACCGGCTCTGACGGTTTTCGGAAGGATTCAATGTCGATCTGAAATGCTTCGAAGGAGATGGGCTTTTCGCCTCGGCGTAGGGTCCTCATCCTCGATCTCTACCAATTGCTATTGGAGCATACCTGATCGGTCAGAAAGATATGTGGGACCAATGAAGACATACATATTTCTCATGCCCGCCACAGGCGTATCCTAGCTTGCGAAACAACACATCCACCCGCTTCAGTCGTCCATCACAGCCATGAAATCCTTCGCCGCCGCTCTCCTGGCGGGCAGCGCTGCTGCTCTGCCACAACTCGCCAGCGTCAAGCGCCAGTCTGCTACTAACCCCCAGGGTGCTGGTGCCTTGCCCCTGGTTCCTCCCTCTTTCGACGCGGCCTCGCAGTACGTCAGCACCAGCGGCGCGCATCAGGTATGTCGCACGAGCGAGATGGACAAGTTGAAGGAATGGATGCTAACATCCACCAGTTCGTCGCACCTGGCCCCAACGATGCCCGTGGTATGTGCCCGGGTCTGAACGCCCTCGCCAACCACGGTTACCTCCCCCACAACGGTGTCGCCACGATCCAGCAGTTCATCGACGGCACCACCGGCGTGTTCGGCATGGGTGAGGACCTTGCTGGTTTCCTCGCCATCTACGGCGCTCTTGTCGACGGTGATGGCCTTGGCTGGTCGATCGAGGGTGCGCCACATACCGGTATCGGCGGCTCGCACAACAACTACGAGACCGACTCGTCGCCTAACAGGGCCGACTTGTACCAGTACGGCTCCAACACCAAGGTCGTCATGGAGCAGTTCAACTACTTGTATAACATGCAACCCGATGCCAGCACGGCCAACTACAACCTCGAGGTTCTGCGCGAGTACCGTGGCTACCGGTTCCAGCAGTCCGTCAGCGAGAACCCGTACTTTTCGTACAACGTTTTCGCTGGGATCGAGGTCTCGCAGGCTGCCTTCACCTTCATCTACCGCTTCATGGCCAACAAGTCTGCCGAGTACCCTGAGGGCATCTTGAACAAGGATGTGCTCAAGAGCTTCTACTCCATCAAGGGCACCGAGGGCAACGTATGTTCATCCTGTTCTCTTGGGCGCATCAATCCCGCTGACCTTTGCATTGTAGCTCTACTGGGAGCCAGGCCACGAGCAGATCCCCGACAACTGGTACGGCCGCAACAAGGCTGACGCCTACACCATTCCCTACTGTATGTTCTCACCGAACCCCATCTGGCGCGAATCTGCTAACCATCCTCCAGTTGAGGCCGACATCCTCTACTTCGCCGAGACCCAGCCAGAGGTCCTCAGCATCGGCTGCAACGCCGGCAAGGTCAACACCTTCACCGGTGTCGACCCGGCCGTCTTGACCAACGGCGCCTACACCAAGGAGTCTGCTGCCGCCAGCCCCGCCTGCTTCGCCACCGAGTACGCCTTGGCCCACGCCAAGTCTCTCAGCCTCACCACGACTCTGCTCTCGTCCACGCTCTCCTCGTTGACGACCGCTGTCACCAACGGTCTCTCCGGCATGAACTGCGCCAGCATCTCCAGCCTCAACGAGTCTGCGTTCGACGTCTGCCCGGGCATGCCGAGCCTGTACGGTGGCCCAACCGCTGCTGTTGCGCCGGGTGCTATCCAGAACAACTAGGTGTAGATCTCAAATATACCAGGGTGCGATAGACCATTGGTTTGTTCGGTCCTTGGTTTGTTCGGTCCATATGTACATATTTACTGCATGATACGACATTTGCATGAGCGGGAAGTTGAGCTTGTTCGCAAGATAGCTTCAAAAGCAATGACACTACAATGGCTTCCTCACTACTTTTGGGCTCGTCTTGACTTCTGCCTTTCGCGTCCGGTCAACTAATTAATTAGCGATCGTGCCCCGGCGAAACAGATGCACGTAATCATTCTGGACACAAGCTAACATTGCTGTAGTGGTCGTGCTTCCAGACCACCTGCAGATGGCTTCACTGCTTGATGAGATGCTGCCGACATGACCGGCTTGATCGGTAGATCCTGAGCATGCGACTACGCTGCGCCTACGACTATTCACTCAGTCTGTCGTTACCTCTTCGAACGTCCCACATGGTCTGTGTGGACTCAATGCGTGTCATCAAGGCTGTGGAGATGATGAGGAACTTGGCTCAACAAGTTCGAAGGAAGAGTGGTTCTCTCACCCTTGTTACTCCCAGGCAGAAAGAGGTTCACCCGGAATGCTCGAAAGCTATTATCAGCATCATAATGCGTATAATTGCCTGCTTGACAACGACTGGTTTCGAAACTTCCTTCTTCACCGCTGGTCTTCATGTCGCCGCTGGACTTGTGAATAGGCCCTCGATGCCTCGATCTCCTGTCTGTCTATGCAAATCAGCTGTTCTCGACATGCGAAACACGTCGTCGACCGATCTCTTCCACTGCAGCGAAAGCTCATCTTTGCTCGTCCTACTACTCTGACCGCTGCCCGACAATTGCAGGTCTACTTGACTGCGTCCACTCAGCCCGCCATCGTGTCTCAGCACAACTTGAGGCCTTTGCCCCTTGAATTGGCGGACCAGAAACTTCCGCCCGAGGACGGCAGATAGGCCGGTGCAATGGCATCCAATGAAGTCCCGTCGATGGTGTATTGCGACACCATCATCGATTGCAGATTTTCTTGCTGGGACATGCAGCTCGCCGAGCCTCGAATCCGAAGAGCTCGTGTGATTGAGATGATGGAGAGAATGGACGATAATAGACAGGCCATCCAGGAAGAGCGAATGAGAACATCGAACGGCAGGGACTTGTGACTTTGGGCAATTTGGTGAACGTTCTAGAGTACAGGAAACTTGAGGAGGTCGCGCGCCCACCTTTCCCGAGGCGGGATTCCCCATGGATAAGCAGGAGTAGAGGATGCTGGAGAGTGATGCGGCTTTTGCGAAGACAGAAGATCCGTGTGAGGAAGTGAGAGACGAAATGAGTATAATATAGTAGTCCGCAAAGCAAACCAAGAAAGATCTGTTACGATGGAGGTAGTAGGGTTAGGTGGAGTCAACGCATGATGTGATGACCGGATGAAAGTCTAACGTTGGAATGACAGTCAGGCGTCGATAGATGTTTTGCAGCCACGAGGGACTCACACAGCTTGATGTTGTCAACGCTAGCATCGTTGTAGTGATTGCTGTTAGTCATGGTGATAGTCATATCAGACTTGGCTGCATCACTCCTAATCTTAAGCTTACTCCCCCTGTTGCTTGATCACCGCTATCCCCTTGCCGTTCGGTCACTGTCACGCCACCAACTGACTGCCATCACGGCGACATCTCACCCTTAATGCGCATATCCTGACTCTTGTCCACACCATTCCTCCCAGGGACAAACCGCCTCCCGCCCTTGCCAATGGCCAAATCCGCCTTAATGTCCGCACGCGTCTCGTCCTCAAAAGCCTTTCTTGGGAGAAGCTCGTTGATCATCTTCTCCTCGATGGCATTGCGGAGCCGTGGATATGGCTCTACGGCCCTCTGCAGTGCGTCGGCTTCAGCTGACGTGTACTGCAGGTAAACGATGTAGTACGCGGTTTGATGGACCAAGGTGCGCCAGGCCTTGCTGGTCTCCCTGCAACCGACGAACGTCCTGTGGATGGTAACAAGCTCGTCAGGCGTAAGCGTGTTGTGAGCGATGTATCCGATTATGTGATTCTCGATGTGTGGCTGTGAGGGCTTGATGCCGAGAGCCTCGATAGCTTCGTATATCGCCGTCGTCTTGGCGATGGGTTGGTCGTGGGCCTTGATGCGCAGCTTGTCGCCCGGGCGGCGTTTGGTCTTCTCGTGCTCGTCGATACAGCCCAGGACGAACTGGAATGCTGCTGGCGCCGCGCCACCTATCTCGACCGTCTTCACCGGAGTGTATGGACGTCCGTCGACAGCATTGTCGATCGTCGTGCTTGCGGCCCGAATTCCCTCTTCGTTCATTGTATATAAGAGCCCAGTTTGCGTTGGCGTTCGCACGAAGATCTGAACGATGGTCATACTAAATGTTGGCGTGAAAGCCGGATTGGTGGGAAAATGCCGTCGGAATTGGTATAATTTGATTGTTTGTGGAAAAGGAGATTTAGATCTGGTAAAGTGCAAAGAAGTATCTAAGTCCGTGGATGGTTGCCTGCGCAAAGCCGTGAAGATGTAGAGAAGCGGGCCGGCAAACGAAACACTCGGCATTGTTTTCACATCCACTCTCGCGAAAGGCCGGGAATATTTGAGCACAATAAAGAACGATATAACATCAAGAGTCTGAGAACCATAATCATGAAAGAATCTCACCAGTCCGTCTAGATCAAACACCCACCTTACTAGTAGACGCCATGGCTAGTAGTAACGACTTGGGCAAGGGCGTTGACGTCTATTTCAGATCGAATGACGGCAGAATGGACTGGGTCATTGTTGATATCGATGTCAATCTGTAGCAAAGGTTGTTTAGAATGAAGCTAATAGTGCCTAGCGACCCGGGACAACACAACAAGCATTGCCGTATCCACAGACATGCTGATCCCGACATGGCTCGGAGAGTTGCTAAGTGGGTACAGTTGTACGAGAAAACAGGCCACCGCCCATTGACGCTCGACCTTCTGGACGTCGAGACACTTGACAAGCCATTAGAAGCCTACGTTACCTGCTGGGCCCTGTGCATCCGAATAAGTCTCCGCGGCGATGAGACTCCTGAGAGGATCGAGCAGTACATCAAAAACGAGCCATCGAGCTCCAGCGAGTTCCTATGATCATGGAGTACTTCGACGGCAAGCTAAAAGGGCAGTGATGAGGACGGAAGATGAGCATAGCGTGCTGCTTGTTGCTCCTCAGCTTGCAGAAATTGAGGCCCGGGCGAAGGAGCGGGGACATTAGGGACACACGATAAGGCTGGGAGATGGTGAAGAAAGATCAGGAAGTGTCACTAATCGTCAGAATCAACTTTTGCTTCTACAGACACTTCCGATCATGTGTCTGTATCCAGGTTTGTGATGTGCAGCGCGGATGAAGATGCACACGAGGCTTGATCAGCAGCAGGTAGAGTCTGGCGTGCCGTAACCACGCAAAGACTCGGCCGAAAGACATTGTTCACGGAGCAACAATGACGATCAATGAAAGAACAGCATCATGCACAAAGCTTGAACTCCCTTTACTACGATACAATAGCTATGTCCGCCTTTGTCCTCCGGTCTCCTATCACTTCTACATACTAGCAGCCACGTCTCGCGCCATCCATTCCTCTTCTTCAACGAACTCAAAACAACATCACAAAGGCTGGACCTATCAAACTCATCACAACCATCAAAATGCTCACCTCCACCATAGCATCCATTCTCGCCCTGACGGCGCTTGCGACCTCCGCAACAATCCCTCACGCTCATCGCCACGCCCACGACCTCCAACCACGTAGCAGCACCCCCAGCTACGTAACATACTGCTCCAACGCACCCGGCACCAACTGCGCCAAGTCTGAAATCCACGGCGACGACTGCACGACGCTGTCCGGCGTCTTTCCCGTGGTCAAGATCCCGGACAACAAGAAGTGTACGCTGTATGCCGAGGGCTCGTGTATGAAGGCTTTCAACACGAGCACGGGAAAGGTCAAGCATGTGATGGGGACGTGGAATGGGAAGACAGATCCTCGGGCCGCGAAGGATGGAGTCACGAATGTTGTTAGCTTCTTTTGCCAGAACGTCTAGGCGGACGCGAGGTTATTGGATATCGATCATCCGTGCAATTGACATGCTTTTACCTGATGTAGCTGGTGACCACTCATCTCCTTCTCGTCAGCTTCTTGGTCTCTGGTTCTGACCTTCTCATTCTGAATTCTCCCCGTGTATCTTCCTCTCACTGGATCGAGGCTCGTAGTCCGTCCATTCGCCAGGTAGCTCCGCCAGAGCATGTGAATAGTCCGCTTCTGAACGTTCGAGGCTTGTGCATGCCATCCATCTCAAACAAGTTGCCGTCCAGATCGAGCTCTTCCCGCGGCACAGGCTTCTTCGTAGTGTGGACACTCGTGGACGTTTCCTCCTCAGACAGCGTCTCAATCCCTCGACTGGAGGAATTATCGAATCTGGCACAAGCTGACGGCTCCTCTTTTTGCCAAACGACTCACGACAGCTGACCTACATCAGCACCAGCAGGCTTATACACCCGTTGGCCGCCATCCCCCCAGTCATGTACACTAACGAGGACCTTGCCGGCGCGTTCCCCATAGACCGCTTCCGCTTCGTCTGTCGCTTGGTCAAGCTACTGCCCGCCTCGGCTGCACTGGCATGCCTGCCTTGCCTCTCTGAACTTCAGAGGTATGTAGCGTAAGTGGGTCCTGCGGCTTGAGGTAGACCTCTGCTCTACGTCTTGTCATCACGATCGCAGGCTCATCACGACCGCCTCGTCACCGTAGTAACGAGAGAGCGCCGGTAAAGGTATAGAGCGGCAGTTCTTGCATTACTGCGGGCTAGGCTTCAGGACCAGCTTTATGGCGCATGCCTCGCGATAGATTTGATCACAGCATGCGAGCTCGATCAGCGTCGATGTGTGCTTCCCGGCGGTGTGATCATTCCAGGCAGGTTCGGTAGCCAGAGATTCCGGCAGAATCTGAAAGGATATGACGGCCAAATGCAAAGGTCCGGGCAGTATCCGCAGTCCTCGAGGACAGTGAAGTCGCGACAGGGATCGTGTGCCACATTGTGATCTGGCATACTCCGCTGAGCATGTGCTTGGTCGATTGGTGCCATGCACGCAAAGTCTCTCGCTCAGTCAACATGAGTATATGAAGTATAGGTCTTGCGGTACGGGTCGAGATCTGTGTCGCGGTAGAGATTCTACGCACAATACGTCCTATCGAGTCACAACTCCAGTGGATATAGTCGTGTTCTCACCTGATATCCGTCTCGAAGACAGTCCATCTGCCTCAAGCAATAGACGGTCTTGCACGTGATAGTCAGAACGGGTATTTCTGCCCGTAGCTGTCGTGATAGCTTTTGCCAAGAGAAGAGTATGACACTCGTGTTACAAACGCTATATGATCCAACTGTATTTTTCCTATTCGATAGACTGGTTGCAGTTGCTTGGATTCAACGCAACAAAGCCATGCCTCCAGACCAATTGACAAGCACAAGCACGACGCCGCCAACGCCAAGGAAGAAGACGCCCAGACCCTGCTCTACGGGTCCACCTCGACAATGGTCACTCTGCGCCATTACATCGACCACCCCATCTCCCTCGTATACTCCTCACAAACCCTCAACAAATCCCTACAAGCCGTATAAGCCACGACCACCCTCTCCTCCCTCCCGATCGCCTCATCCAACACCCCAGCCTGCCCCGTCCTCTTGTTGATCTGATCGCTATGCCACCTCGGGCTCTCCACTCTCCGCAGATGCTTCCTCAGCGTCTTCACCTTATGGCTGTCCGTTTCGTGCAGTCTGATCTTGAGCTTGAAGCGAGAAGAGATGTCTGGGATGATGTGGAAGGAGATGGAGTGACCAGATAGGAAGAAGGTCTGGATGTGGATGCCGGCGAGGTGCGCTCCAGGAGTCTGCGGGTATTTGGTCTTGCGTAGTTGAGTGACTTCCGCGTCGAAGGAAGTAGGTGTGAGGTCTGCGCCGCCGGGGTAGGGGATGCCGGTGTCTTCTGGCTGGAGAGCGCTCCAGATATGTTGATAGACGTTATAGCAACCGACTGGGTCCGACGGGATACGCATTCCCTGCCAGCTGTAGCTTGGGATGGATCGAGTTGGATCAGGACGGGCTTGGGTAAAAGCCTTTGGACCATTTCTCTCCCTTGGTTGGGCATCCCGCGTTCTGCTTCTGTGACCGTCCCTTCCCCGCCTGCTGGCCTTCCTCACCGACGGCTGCGGTGTCGGTCTGCCTGACTGTGGCTTGGTCCTCGCATGCGCTCTGTTGAAGTCGTTGTGCGGTCTCCTCTCCCTCTCTTGGAATGTCGGTCGATCCATCACTGGCGTCCAGCCAGGCATACCTCTCAGCAGCCCAGGAATCGTATCCTTCTTTCTGAAGATGTCGGGAGTCCGCATGCGCTTCTCGCTCTTTGTTGGGCTGGCCGCAACAGAGACTGCCATGACCGTGTCGGAATCACGAGCCAGCTTCTCTTGACGAGAGAATGATAGAGACATTACTTTTGCCCGCATCATGCTTGCGGTAGTCAGATATCGCGCTTGACTCCGTACAAAAGCATCCCATTGTTCACGCGAGATGTCAGGCAAGTCTGCCTTGAGGATTCTCTTGCGCTTCACAATGTCCGTCATCGATGCCGGTATGTCTGGAGTGTATGGATACTGTCTCAGAGGATCCTCCTGACCATGATGATTGTATGGAGTAAAGAGCCAGCCCACGCACGACGGTAGGTTGTCGGACTGGGTGCTTGAGTTGAAGGGTAGCATGCTTGGCTTAACCATGAACCATCTTCTAGTGGCCGTACGCTCTCCAACTCCAAGCAGAGATGGACGTACCGGGCTGAAGTCGTAGCCACATGTGCAGCTCTGGATGCCGGCGGTGTGGTTGAAGAGCTTGATGGTAGCCGTCAGGACGTCGGTAGGAGCTATGACACCGCTGTGTCCACACATCACGTCTGCGACATGCAGTGGACCGCCTTTGAGCTGCATGCACATCTCATTCCAACCGCCGTATCCATACTGGTGAGAGACGCGATGCTGCTCCTTTGGCTGAGGAGGCGCAGGGTGTGCGCTGATCTTGGATAGCATCTCCTCGACCCAATCCGCCTTCGATTCAGCACCGTCGAGAAGGATGTCGATTCGTCGGATGGAACTCTCGAGCGGTGTTGGCGCGATCTCCTTCAATAAATGCTTGATCTCTCGCAGGTCGTTGAAAAAGTCGAGCCAGACTGGGCAGATCTCGTTCAGCCCTCCAGTCTTCCTCGTCACGACCAGCTCGATGTCGCTGCAGTTCTGCAAATCCGATGGTAGGTCAAACCAGTTCTCCGCAGGCTCCCACTGCAAGATCGCGGCGATATAAAAGCGCTCCTCCGGGAATGGGCCCAATAAGTTGCGCTTGGCGTTGGTCGTGAGCTTGCGGTATCGTGTCCCGAGGCGGACGTAGTGGCCATGTAACTTGCTCAGGCGACCTGAAAGAGCGACGGCGGCGGTGGATATGCCTAGAATCGGCATGATGGCCGTCTTGGTTGATATGGTGTCGTCGATGATAACCGGTTGCCGAGCAGACAGATATCTTCACTGTTCACTTAAGGATGATTGAGGAAGAAGAAGGTGTTGGAAAAGATCGACACGAATCGTATATCTCATTCTCGCAGCTTCGAGCTTTCGAAGTAATGTGTTTCTATCTTGCGCGGGAACAGCCGTCGTCGTCACGGGTCACTCGTTCACATGTCTCAATCCGCAAACAATGTCTCCCTCATTCACATCTCAACGCAACTGCCTCTTATGGCACTTCCCGCCCTCTGACTACTGCAAGGATCTTTCGCACTCCTCCACCAAGTCCTGCACCGCCGCTCGAGTTGCGACCACAAAGTCTCGATTGCCCAAAGTTGGATCGAGGCCGCCCGCTCTGCCCGGCCTCGCATTTATCCTGTCGGGATGCCATCTCGCTGTCTCGACAAGCTTCAAATGCCTCTGCAAATGCCTGATGTTCTCCTTCTCGTCCGTCGCCAGCGTAAACGTGACCTTGCCTTTTGTATCCTCGAGAATCGCAAATTGCACCTCACAACCCTTGCAAAAGAACACCTTTGCATTGATGGTCATGACTGTCTCGTCACTCCAGTACTGTGTCTTGGTCGCTGGCAGCGTGGTGTGCTTGGCATCCCGCAATCCGGAGAGCTGCAAGTCGTAGGACGGCAAGTAGAAGATCTGTGCCTTTGGATCCAGTTGCGCCCAGTGGTCGTTGTGCTCTTAGAAGCGACTTGGGCTAGTAGGCTCGGAGGATGAATGTGTGGCCTGTGATGGAGCAGATTCTTTGCTTGCCCGAGGCTGGAAGCTTCTCGCACGTGGATTGAAATTGCTCCCACTGCTGTGTGGGAATTGCACCCTGGGTGTGGTGTCGTTGCTCAGGATACCGCCGACGAACTGGTTGAAGATGAACCATCTGCGTTTACCGGGGGCTGAGAAGATACTTGCGTGTGTGTTGTGGATTGCTTGAAGGTCTGTTGCCGCAAAAGCCTCGTCGACATTTCTGTTGGGGTACAATGCCATGCAGAAATTCGTCCAGGTCTGCAGAATGGTGCCGAGAGGCCTGGTCGATTTGATGGGACAGGTATTAATGCGATCCATCGCCGTAGTAACGTCCAGGGCCTTTGACTCTGCATTCTTCACAAGCTCTTCCAATCGTTGAAGACCAGCATCTGCTGCACCTGCTCTTGACCATGCCGTTTGCTCGTTCTCGAACGCGATGCGATCCGTAAAGTATCCAGGCCACGCAGGCCGGATCTCGGTGGTGCCCGTCAAGACCGGCTCTTCGGTCGTCTTTAAGACGTCTTCGGTGGCTTTGAAGCCAATGTGCTGAGCTTGTGCTCCAGAATGGCGGCAAGGTAGAAGCGCTCGCGGGCGAACGGTAGCAAGAGATCGCGGCGGCTCTGGACTGGTAAGGAATGCTGCTGCTTCTCAAGGCGGATGTAAGATCTGAGAACATCTCCTATGCGAGCATTGAGACTGTCTATGCGATTCAGGTTCTCGGCGGTCGAAGCAGCCATTTTGATTCTGAATGATCTGGTCGAGTATTTGAGTCGGAATGTAGTGAAGGGAACTTTGTGTAAGGTGAAGTAGTTGCGAGGATTAAGAGTTCAAACGAATGAGCAATATAAATACGGGATCTGCCAGAGCGCCAAGGGACTCATATATATAATCGATTGTCGTCGCACTAAGAGACCGATGGGATCGTCGCCAACGATCTATCCGGAGGGTAAGCTCAAGAGCAGGCAACAACATCTTGCCGCAAAGCGGTCGTTGCGCAGATTATACTTGCTATCAATTGGGGGGCAGATTGGAGACGAAAGTTGATACTACCTCTGTAGAGATGTTAGGGCGTGCCAGATGTATGACACTCAGGTGGAAGAGCACAGAAAAAGCCACCTTCATTGAAGACAAACAGAAGAAGCTTTGAGACAAAGGTTCTTTGTATTTCGCTGTCTCGCAGCTTTCTACTCGCTTGATACAATCCGTTGCTCCGCTTTGCAACCCAGAGCCGTCTTTGTGAACACAGAAAGCCTTCAACGACGAGCTTTCTGTACGGGGCGATCCGCAATCGCAAACGTTGCTATTTGCACAAGGATGAAGGTCTGGCAGGTCACAGCTGATACTCGCAAGGAGGTACCGTCAATGTTGCCAAGTCTATCCAGTTCTTGAGCGCCTCAGCCTGTCTTGCGCCAGCTCTTCACGCACTCCCCAAGCTACTCTTTCACTCCTGCCCGAATTCAAGCTCCTGATCGTCGTTGTCCGCGTAACTCCTGTCTATACTTATTCGTAAAGGCCTCTCGAGCATTGAATGCGCCATTTACACCACCTGCGCTGGTCTGCTGAGTCGGTATTCGATCTCCTGATTCTCTCCCGTGGTTCTCGGATGATGCTTTGAGAATTGGACGGCCTTCGAGGAGGTTGGGGGCGTTGACTGTCGAGGACAGGCCGTCGGATTGACCGTCGCGGTGCCCTGAGCTGCACGGTGTGGATTGCGCTTGGAGAACTATCACAATGAAGTACTCGGTGGTGGGGAGGTGCGGAAACTGCTGTCAACGCGTCAATCGGTTGTTGACCCTGCGAAACGGACCATAGGGTCAACGGCTGCGCCCAGCTCTGCCTCGTGGAGGCTTCTGTCGATCGTTTTGGTGGCTGTGAAAGTGCGTGATCTCTCTGACTATGAGAGTCACTTATATCTTCCCTCGCGTTGGGCCGATACGTCTGGCTCGTTGGCATTGCGATGATTGCGTCGCCGTGCATCGATGTATAGGGATACGCTGTGTCTCTGTGAACCAGGCGGAGTTCCTACCGTGAAATGGCAGTCAACAGAACTTGGATCATTCGTGGATCCACCAAGCTATAGGATACGTGATCGTGCTTGTCTCGTGAACCGAAGTTGTGCATCACCAGGAATCAACGGCCTCTATCTTGCGACACGCTCGGACATCTATTATTCCCTCTCGCCATCATCCCTTTTGACACCATTTTGTGATGTCCATTCCCCTCGTGACTGTATATCTCCTGCACTGTCGACTCTGCGTTTTTCCGTTGGTTTCGAGGGAGAGGATGGACTTGCTGGAGCCGAGAGGAGACTGATTCGGGCTTCCGCGCGTCATAATCAGAGCTGTGAGTGGATCGTGGAATTGAGAGAGTGTTCGTGTAATCGTGTAGACGGAGTGTCGCGTCGGGTTGTGGTGTTGGATCGATACCAGCGGCTGGTCAAGATCAAAATCTATGGATGGTTGGTTGGATTGAGGCGCGACAGACCTCGATGGGAAGCGAGAGAGGGGGAATCCGTAGGTCTGATCGAGTAGGTTGCTGGTGCAGGCGTCTTCGAGTTGTTTGTATCGATGTGCGATCATCCAAGAGGAGCAAATATCTGTTGAGCTGGCTCAGCATTGAGGTGCACGACATGTCATTGCCATCGTTGGGGACATGATCGTTCTGTCGCCGTATGACAGTGCTTTGAGGAGACCATTCTTCTGGAGAGACTTCTACAGCTCACGATCGAGTCAAGCGATGGCTCTGTCGGGCTTCCAAGCGTTGGACTACGACTGTGGTATTGGGACCTGCGTTCCACTTGCTCGACTCGAAGGATTGATCTTTCGATCGAAATGTACTGTTTCGCCCTGATGCAGTGTATTGTTGGTGGCATTCTCGCAGCTGGATGCTGAGACCCGCGCCTCCGGCTGGGCTGCGGTGCCGCGAGAAGGGGCATACATCGTAACAATGGCATCAAAACTGTTCTCTAGTGAACCATGATCGATGCAATCGACTCAGTGATGCTGTAGGAGTACTTGAAACATCTTGGTAGCCTTCTTCAGCCCTTTCTCTGTCTGTTTCTACAAGATCTCGGTGATGCCCCGGTACACTGTAATGGAATATATAAAAATGTGTGAGTGGGTTTGCCATCAACAAATCAGAGTCCCCCTCGGGGTCCTGAGCATGACCTTAAACTGCTCGAGGGGGATTGGTGGTCAAGTCGGTAAGGTAAGTACATCCCCAGCACAATATTAACAGGGTGCCGCTCTGGACACGCAGCAACCAGAGAGGTGCGTACAGTGAGGACTGTGTCGGGAGAGTCCAAACACCTCCGGGTTGCTCTTCCGGGTGTCTCAGGCCTGATACCTCAAGCTGAGCTTGCATGCTCAAGACTCTACTGCTCTCCTAAATGGTGTTACATGTCCTTAGCGAAGTACATCGGTCTGGTAGAGTCGATAGTCCAGCCCGACAAGTAGTGGCCTCTTTTTTTGTCAATTCTCCCTGTCATGGGAGAGCCACGCCCTGGGTGGAGGGTGTCTCGCGTTCGATTCGATCGTTTCTTTTTGCACCACAATGCCATTATCACACGTAGACATTCGTACACGCATAATTCATGATTTAAAAAAAAGCATAGATGAATGCTTTTGTCCCTCATCTTCGTGAGCATGAACATGGAAGAGAGGAAGGGTGTTCGTGTCTTTGCATCTTTTTGGCAGCTTTTGTAGGCTCGAACACGGTATGTTGACAAAAAGTGGGTCCCTGAGGTGTTGCGGCGCAGCCCCGTTCATTTGCAAGGAACACCACCACAGCAAGCGAAACACCACGAGATTCCCTCCTTATTCGATCCTTGCGCTCTTCACGTCGATGAATTGATCGATAGGCAGAGCCACAGCATCACAAGGCGCCAGAACCATTCCGATCGAATGATGGTAGCATCCCTCCAAGCCTCCATCACGCCTATTCACGCGACACACCTCCGCTTTCATTTCACTCGAGCTAAGCGGCACACACAGGACCGGGGCTGGCGCGATTATCAGTTGAAGGGATCACAAAGGGGCAAGAGCATAGACAATTATATTCTTCTGGAGCAGGCCGCACAAGGACGAGACTCGCTCGAGCCTTTTGTTCTACACAGCCCCAGATAAAGAGCTCCTTCAACAGCGTGCGAGCGCTGAACTGAATGCCATTGACATCGCGACGCTGCCAGAGCTCAAGCTCGTCAACAATCGCAGACATTGTAGAACCGCCTACCAAGACCGCGGCGGAGGACTCAGCGTCAGCTTTCTGAACACGCGCACACAAGTCCGCCTGAGGGCAAGTAGAGGAGCACCACGACAAAACCTTTTCGAACACATCTGACCATCGATCGTGCGACGCGCAGGAATCGCCTGACTTCGAGAAATGCACTCTACATAACAGCAACGAGATCGCGATCATCAACCGAAAGTCCAATGTCGATCGCGCCATCACCATTACGAGCTGTCATGTAGCGCCTCCTCCCAAGAAGCTGCAAAATTCGAGCCTCAGCGCGCTCCGATCGTCTAGGATAACAATCCCGTCCTCGACGGGCTCTCCCTCACGCCATCCACCTCGAGCTTACATCAAAACTCGAAGCCGGTCATCAAACGCCTCGACGTCGGTCACTTCCTGCGCAATACCTGTTCTAAACTGCGAACGACTTCATCATTGGCGACCGCAGGCCATGACGATAGAGATATCCCGACAGCTTGTCTACTCCGTCTTTCCGGCTACACCTAACGGTAACCCAAGACCTCCAAAGGCCTCAGATAATAAACGGGGTGGAGCAGAAGAGCAGGAGAAGCGGCGAATCAATGGTCGAGCGGGTGCTACAGTCAACATTATGCCAGTCCATTGCAGGCGGTCGCGCGCGTTGCTCGAAGTCAGCTTCACTGGCCGTCTGATAGAAGAGAAATGTGTCTTGGTCCCTTTCAAACTGCTCGAGACATCCGGAAACAACTGCAAAGAATGAAACTCGAGCCAAGGCCTGGCGTGAAGGCGATCAGCTTGCTAGGCGGCCAGTGCCGTGTACAGGCAATTGCATTCGACGTGCAGGTTGTCAAATTCACCGGTCCGGTTGATCAATCCGAGACACCACTGGTGGATGTTCATACTGTCACAAGCTACTGAATTGCCTCTGTAGCATACAGCTCCTTCGGTGTAGCATTGCCCGGCCGGTGGCTTTTGCTTTGCTCGGAGCATCTTGGAGTCGTACAACGCATATGCTAGTATCTCTGGTCTTCGTGCCATGTCTGCGTGCATTAATGACAGCTTCTCGGTGGTGAGTATGGGAGTGAGAGCAGTTCCTGGTCCACGGCGCGTAGCTGCAAATACCAGACCTCAGCCGCTGCAACTACTCGCAGGGGGGATTCAGTCTTCGCGCTCGTCACTAGGCGTAGTTATAGGCATGTATTCGATGTATATGCACCTTTATTGTCGTATTTTCCTTGGATGTGATCTGGTCACGTGATGCCAAGACAAAGCATCTTCGGTAATAGGGCAGGATGCGAAATATGTGACACTCAATATATATATATTCGTTCCTTCACAGCCATGACCTCGTCGCCTCGTCTAGTCTCTCCAACAACGCTCCCACCGTCCCCGAATGGCTCATCGTCGCCCGGGCGTAACCGTCCGACAAGCCCCACTTCACCTTCATCAACTCTTTCGGCTGCGAGAAGTACATCTTCTCCAGCAAATCGTTTATGTCCGGCCTTTTCACCGGCGCGTCTGTAATGCGCCCCCTGCGTTCGAGGTCCATGGTGAGTTCGAGTTGATTTCGTCCGTTTGTGCGCAGACGGACTTTCCAACGGCCCATGGCCGATGTAATGATGCCTATAACTCTGATGTGGTCGTTGATGCGCCATTCACCGAGATACGGCTCGCTGGTGATGAAAAGCCGTTGACGGCAGGGCGAAGACCTCAAAATGGTGTGGCGGACTTTGGTGGTCAGGCGAAAGCAGCGGATCATATCGTTTCCGCCGTCGAGATAGAGTAGGATCTGCTCGCACAGCTCGTATATATCGAAGACCTGTTGTGCAGCCATGGTTCGTTGGATGGCGTGAAGTGAGAGTGGGATAGCCTCGAGGGAGTATAGAGATCGCCCAAGGTGGGAGAGGCATTATTACGCTAGCAAGACCCTGCAATTGATCATAACACTCGCGATGTGCGTTTATAGTAGCAAGATACCAAGAATCAGCCCAAATCTCACCTTATAACGACGAAAAGGGCTTCAAGCACAAGCAGATCAACACATTGACAACAAAGCATAGAGTCTACCGCGAGAACCTCCTCGAACGAAACCGACACTCGAAAGAGATGCATAATAGCAATGGAGATCGAGCAGCAGAGAGCAGCAGTTGCATATCAGAGCATCGACGAACCGGCTCGAACGACCTGTGCGTTGAATCATGTTTGAAAGAGGACACAAGTACTAACAGTCATTCCCACGTAAACCTTGATATCACACAAACGCACGCGCACGCCTAGTAACCACTCCAACCGCGAGTCACCACGATACCGGCGAACCACTTCCGCTCCCGCCCACTCGCCATATCAAGAGCCAGTCTGGTCGCAGATCTATCGCAATAACTCTTCAGGCTCATCGAGATCCGGTCCCTGTCCAGCATCGCCATCCTCTCGGATCTCCCCGTCCTCACTCCCTTCCTGCTCCATCTCCCAGTCCCATGACTGCCTCTCCCCGTACCGTTGCACCATCACCTCGATCTGCTGCTCAACACGATCCCGCAGCTCGTCCACTGTCGGGCTCTTGGCCGCATTGTCGGCACTCCGCTCGTGGTCTCCAACCTGCAGAGCATCATACGCTTGCTTGAAGACGGCACGACGATTCTGCAGCTCTTCAACATCCGTCTTGCGAGCCCCGAGCTGCGCCAGGGCGTTGCTGAGTCGCAAAAGAAGGTTATCGTACACATCTCGCTTCTCGTCCGCAGTGAGATGGAAAGCAGCCATGGTTTTCTCCTTTCGCGTCTCACCAGGGCTTTGTTCTGTCCTCGCGCGAATGAAACTGCCTGCCTGCATCATCCATAACCACACCTTCAGATCGACGTTGCGGTCAGAGCTCCACATCAAGTAGCCGTGTCTCTCCTTAATGCCTGCGAACTCCAGCCTCACCAGCCTTGCCTCGAGTGCAGCGAGTATCCACTTCAGCTGTTGACGACCTTCGAAGCGTGGGGCGAACTCAGCATATCCCGGACTTGTGGTTTCGAAGCCGTAGTTTGCGGTGCCACGTTTGGCACACCTGTAGGCGTATTCATAGTCGCTGCACCCTTCCCATGATTCAATCGCATGCGTGAGGTCTTCCTCTACGCGGTCGTCAGCGAACGCAACGCCGCCTTGCAGCTTCACCTCCTTGTGGTAGTAGGCACAGAGGTTGCGGAGCGGCACGAGCACGTACTCGGGCAAACCTTTCCCGTACCACAGGGCGATGTCGTACGTGCGCACTTCGGCACGGGAGATGACTGCAGCGTTCAGGAGGCGCGCAGCGAATTTGGCGAAGACTTCCGGACCGTTGTGCCGCAGCCCGTAGAGGGCAGAGGTGAAGTCGTAGCGCGCATATTCTTCCTGGAGGTAATGGGCGTAGAGTTGGATTGCCAGCAAGTCGGGATTGGATTGCCCGTAGCCGGGTACGTCGCCCACAGTCAGCCGAGTCGCTCGGCCGGCTGCCACTGTGGCTCGTGGTCGTGTGGGAGTAATGCGTTGGGGTCGCTCTTGCGTCCGTGGGCTTATCTGCTGATCGGTGTCTCTGCGTGATCTGTCAGATCGGAAAGCAGGACTTGCGGGATCGTACGGGGCAGGATCGCGAACAAGGTCTCCGCCTTGATGACTCCAACTGAACCCGTTTCGTCTATTCCGAGCGCTCATGGGCCGTCTGGGAGGATGATCTGGGCGGGAACCATCAGTTAAGGCAGCATGCGGAGGGTCCATGATGAGTCGTTGTCAGAATGCGAGAGCGTGTGTGGACAAGAACGACGATTACGTATCGAAAGAGTCTAACTTATGCGTGAGCAATGTCTCGGATCTTTGTACTCAGGAACAAGACAACTCGTTAGCCGTATTGTTGAGATTGAGAGGGGGCAAGCAGAATGTCTTGGATCTCGATCGATAGAGACAATCAGTAGAATGTCTTGGATCTTGATCGATGAAGTTGATCGATGCAAATCTTGTCCTCAGTATGACAAAGAAATGCTATGGGCAGCTCTAAGATCAAGTTACAGATGTCCTAGATGACTCTAGTCCACGAATATATGTCTTAGCCGCATGATGTAAGACTATATCCACCGGCGGAGTGTTCGGCAAACCGAGCGTGGAAAGGTCAAGTAGTAGCCGACACTGACCACTATAAGCAGCGTCGAACGCTCGCAGTCGTTAGCAAGCCATGCAGCCTAACATAGACGCCTCCATTCGAGATCGATAAAATGACCGTCGAAAGACCCGTTGTGCGCGGCTAAACTCTAGATCCCCTATAAACGACTCGTCAACTAGCAGCCAGAGCCCGAACATTTTGTCTAAGGCCCAGTCCTGTTATCCTATAAGCTCGTCCCGGGGCTCGGCGGTCCTCAGGCCATGTGATTTCGGTTGAAAGAAAGATCGAATGCCTCAGGTCACTTGGACATGGTATCGTGGGCCGTTGGTACCGTCTCGCAAGGTCTTTATGGGCAGCAACTTGGCCACATTGAAGACGCTGATCTTGAACCAGGGGCGAAACACACACCATGGCGCGTCGGGCTGCAGTCTTAACGACACTCGCCTCGACAGACGCTTAAGAGCACGACATCGCTGGGCCGTCACACGAGCAGCTGGCCCGCCACAAATCAACCTAAGTTGAAACTCCGAGACTTGACTTCTGGGCTCTCCGTCAAGCCAGAGGTGTCTCGATTGTATGGTCGATAGCTACGGCCACACCCGGCCACGACAGAGAAGACGCAGTGGTCAAAAGCTACATAAGCTATGACCGGTCGTATTCGCAGAGTAGTCATTGATCTATGACGGGTTGTACTCGCAGAGTAGTAATCACGAGACCTGAGGTTTTGGCCTTGCAGAGTGGTCATTCGAAAACCTGTCTCCGCAACGGACACCCGAGCCCTGGACCCAGCATCGTCGCGTGCCGCCAGGCAAGACTCTACATACCCAGCGTCAGCCAGCTCCTGGGTGTGAGAATCGATGAGAGAAACGCCACCTTGAGACCAGAGACACAGACACCACGTCTACCTCCTTCAAAAGACCCCCTCGACGAGTATTTCAGCCCCCAGATCACTATAGCAATCCTGCAAACACGAACGTAGTCCCGATCACCACTCTAGGGAGGGCTCGAAACCCTCACCCAAACAACCCTGGTAGTGGACAGCAGCATCCTGTATATCTCTCGTGATCTAGAGCCGCATTCACATCCCCATCTATATCATTCACGAACCTCCCAATCTACGCCGTCAAGCTCGACCTTTTCGAGTATGTGGCTCATCGATCGCATAGCCGCTGAGGTAGTATCGAAGTTACTGAAATGCCAGCGGGACACGAGATACGAGAGGAATCGGGACAGGATGAACGGGTAAATGCATGTTTGACGAGCGGTGAGATGACACTCCACACCCATTCCCCTGCTTGGGCGCGAAGGAAGGAGGAAGATAGAGACGGCGTGAGATGCCGAGGGAGACTCTGAGCCGTCAAGACGTGGAGTCGGATCTATCCAGGCTTCTGGCGAGACGATCCGCGTCTATGGTCTTGGCATCTAGGTCCATACTCTGCTGCGTTACACTCCCCACCACGACCAAGCGACACCTCAAGCCCTCACCAACTCCCGTCACGCCCCGGCCACTCCCCCACCCAGCTCTCCAACTGCGCCACCGTCTTCTCGATCACCACCCGACACCCCTCATTCACGACCCCATTCTCCGTGACCAAGTCACTCGTGTGAAAACCGCCCGGCACGACATTCACCGGCACGGCGGCCGTGCCCTGCAGCGGCCCACCGGGTCGCAACTCCGACGAGACGGAAGCCTCGCGCCACGGGTCGTACCCGCCGTTCGCGTAGACGAGGCGCGTGCTGTTGTCGATGGACCAGCCGGCGGTGTAAGCGTTGACGTCCGCTTCGGTTCGGCCGGTGGCGAGGCCGTATGTGGCGCCGTCCGGGCTGGGAGGGAAGTAGAGGGCGCATTGGCGGGTCCAGTAGGTAGCGTCGACGAGGCGGGAAACGAGGGTGGGACGATCGCTTGGTGCGCCGTCCTGCCAGTAGCCGAAGGGCTCGTTGCACAGCATCCATTGCCACTGCCGGTCTGCTTCGTTGCTCAGGCTCGTGTCGGTGAAGATCGGGCTGGTCGGGTCGTAGGTGTCGAAGCAGTAGGTGTTCGAGGTGCCGTTGAAGACGTCATAGCCGTATGATGAGCAGTAGTCGGGGAGGTAGAGGTCTCTCCACCAGGTGGCGTAGCCGTCAAGGGCTCTCGAGAGACCTACGCCGTCGGCGCTGGGGCGGACGGTGCTGTTGGTGGCGTTTTGCATGCCCTCGATGTAGTCGCACCATTGGAAGAAGGAGGAGTAGCCGGTGTAGAATCTGGGAGTGTCAGTGGGAATGTGTGATGTCAGGAATGATGCCGCTCACTGATTGCTCTGCCAGAGCCATGGACCATTTTCCAGCGCAGCCATGAAGTCGTCATTGTGCGTGACGTTTTGCATGCCGAACTTGACCTTCAGGTCGTGAACTTGCTCGTCCGTGCCGTTCGTGAGGACGCCGTCCGTGTAGTCGATGACAAGCGAGACATCCTTGCTGCAGTTCTGCGGCATGCCTTCTTGGACAGGCAAGAAGTAGCCCCAGTAGTCGGAGATGGCTTGGACAGGAGCGCTGGAGGCGTGGTATGCCCAGTAAGTGCCAGGCGCGACGCTCTCAGTCCAGGCCGAGAGCGCACCAGAGTACGAACCACCCATCATGACCCACGGCACGTCTTTCGCGTTGGTACCGGCATGGGTGGCCCAGGGGAGCTTGGCATTGTTGGCAAAGTACGTCAGGTCGTGAATAGCCTGGTCGAGGGTGAGGTACTTCATGTTCTCAGTAGTGAGATCGTCATATGGACTGGAAGTGCCCCAGTAGCGGTGCTCGAGGACGATGACGGCGGCTCCAATCTTCTCGGCCACGACGCCAGTCGTCCGGTTGCTGGTGAGGTAGCTCTGGTATCCGGCGGCGGCGATTTCTCCCGGCGTGAACATGATGACCGGAGAGCCTGGGCCAGCCCAGTCGCTGCTGTCGTAGTAGTAGAACTGTTCGAAGGTGCCCAAGTCAGGATTGTCGTGGTCGATGAGCTGCTGGAAGGTCGAATTGCCTGAGGTTGGGACGTCCTGCCAGTCTCTCCCGGGCATGTGGTGCCATCCTGCTCGGCCCTGGTTGTTGGAGCGCCATGGGTGAGCGGCGGCCAGAGTCACCAGGAGAGGAAGAGAGACGAGCATTGTTGGGGATGACGACGAACCGCAGGGCGGTGGAAGCGTGATCCCGCCATCTTGTACGTCCTCCGAGCCAGTCGCCCATCCGTCTCCACCGTACTATGGCGACCTGCAGGTCCGATGCAACGTCGAGTGGAGGTATGGAAGCGAGTCTGCAGGTCGTGATCGTATCGTCCGGTCTCCTTCCTGTTTCCGCCTAGGCGCAGATAACGGGGAGCCGAGCGGCCGAGTCGGGTGGCGTCGCCGAAGTCCGCCGCATATAGTGATGGCATCGTACCGTCCACGGATCATGATTGTGCTGCGATGTGACGCTCGCTCCTGTTTGGCGGAATAGTAGGTTCTACGGGCCCGGAGGATGGATTGGTGGCTGAACGTGGTTGATGGCCGTGGCGCGTGACCTAACAATCGTGCCTGCCTAAAAGAGCCCCCGGAAATCGCCGAGACTCCAGACGACCATCCAAGCTGGTAGAGGCCATAGTGGCACGACGTCGATGGTAGTCTTGATGATGTTTGCACTGGTGTTGCCGGCCTCGCCTACTTTTCGCAATACACATAGCGGAACCGATTCCGCCATAGACTTCATCCTGCCACTCCACACATCCTTAATGTTCATCATCCGTACTTGGAAGCTTTCTCAGATGCCCCGTAGACGATGTATACCTGTCTTTCCCTCGCAGAGATGCCTCCAGACGTCCCGCTTTGACCTTGGCGGGTAGCCATGACCCTAGCACGGTACAGACAGCATACCGGCGGACCCTAGCATTATGACACTAGATAGTCTCTTAGAAAAGCAGAGACCTACTGCCAGACTTGACCAGACGTAGACAGGACTGACCAGTGTCGAAGCCACCCTGATCGACCTATAGGAGCTTCATTCCGGGAGGGTTCATGGGGATAACAATAGCAACGTCGATGCAGTCGGAGAAGGAGACTAGTCACGAGCCAGCATTTGTGCGGACTGTTCCGACCCAGAATTCTCTCGTCAGCAAGCGGAGCCGTGGAAGATGTGCGCATACCTGAAGAGGCAGGCTATGCACCCACCCACCGCATAGCAGGCTGCATATTCATGTGCCCGCGAATCAATGCTGAGCGAGCAGATCCACGCTTCATCGAGTGAGCTTGACCAGAGCACCCGTGACAGACATTGCCAGCTCTCGCACCATTGGCTCCTTGGCATGACTATGAGGCTACGTAGTGACTGATCATTGCTTAGAGCAGCCCAAACATGGCTTTGTACGTAGCAATTAGTCGCATCGATGCCATGTGATTTGCAACCGCGATCGTTTGATTGCCAGGCTCGGCTTGCGTTATGCAGTAGCACTCGCGTCGTCTTCTAACGCATGTGCAGGACTGTCTACAAGTGCTTCTCGCGGCTACTCGTAATCGCAATGTGATCGCACGTTAACCCGGAGAAGTAAACAGCACGGCATTTCGCCATGTACTATTGGCTTGCAAACCGTTGACAAGCATCTTGATTTGCTTGCTCTCTCTTTGATGGATCAAGCAGCAATCACTATGTTTGTCGGTTAAGCAGCCATCACTATTTGACGGTCAAGCAGCAATCACCATTTTTGACGGCCAAGCAGCAATCACTAAATAACAGAATAACAATCACTCCTCATCCTCAAGAGTGAGCGCTGAAACTCTTACTACGTCGTGTCGTACCCCTTTTTCTCTACTGCGGCAACGTCAGCAAGTCATGTCGGCCGGAACAATTATATACTTCCTGTCTTTTGCCCCTGCACGTTGCAGGCTATAGCAGGCTGGTAGCTAGTGGCATGCGCTCTTCTGCGGTAGCGGGAGTAAATGCTGCCAGCCTTCTGCGCGAGTCGTCTCTTGCCAGCCCGACAATTCCGACTTGCCTTCGATAACATCATCCAAATTTCCAGCTACAGGTGCGAATTCAGTATCGTGACTCGAGTATAATCTCCACGTTCTCGAGCTTCATACTATCCTACCGACTTAGTATTGCAGCCGCGACTAACGAAGACGCCAGCTTCAACGCAACATGGCATCTGGCTCCATCCTTGCGCCTCTGCCGAAGCTCCAGGTAGAAGGCGGCGACGTCGTCATCAAACTCGGCAAAGATTCAGAGGATTGGCTTCTCTCCTATAGCCATGTCATCCGCGAGGCAGTGCCTGTCCTCGCTCCTATGTTGAAGCCGGAGTGGAATCAACCCGACATTGTCACCTATCCGAGGATTGCGCACCTGACACCACTCCGCTACCCTCCAAAAGTGGCACAATTGGAGGATAGGATTGTCGGAGAGCTTATGATTGACGTCCACGTCAACAAGCTGTTCCAACCAGTGTTCTTGCACGAAAACTGGAAGGGCGTTTTTAACAGGGAGGGTCTGCCGTACCCCCAGAGACGTCAGATAGGACGTCCATTCGTCCTTAACGTCTCCGAGCCGGTACCAACGTGGCGCTACCTCTGCATCAAAGGCGCATACACGCTATGCGGAGGCGGCCACTTAGAGAAGGTGATGTCTAAGACCGAGCTCTCGGTGTAAGAGAAAAAGAATGGACCGTTCCTATAGGTAAGACCAAAGACGGTCACGTATAGGAAGCCCACATACAATAGCGCTTAGAAAGAAGGATACAACACCATCTTCTAGGTGGATCTCGCATGGACGTGGACTTAGAGGCCGTGCGTTGGGCGACATTCATAGACGTCGACCGTCTGTCAAATGACTTTGCCAACTACGCCACACGCGAGAGAGCAATAGTGAAGACCGTGGTAGACGCAACCAAAGTAGTGGCGATAAGGAGGTAATTTTGCCTAACAAGGAAACCGGTGATAGCTATGTCATCCGCGATGTAGTGCTCATCCTCCCAACTCCTTTCCGGCGACTGAGCATCCTTCACATTTGACACGAGTGCATTCTGAAGCTCGGGAGATTGTCAGCACATGCCGCTGGCGTTTGCGCTCGTGATCGAAAGTCACAAGTCCGACCAAGGCGTTGCACTAGGGTCTGCTACGATGGTGCGTGCATTCACATTGGTCCGCATGTTTACATTCGCTTCTTTTCTCGAATCGAACTTCTCTCACCAACCTTCTTTACATCTTTTCTACGATGGACTGGGAAGACCTCACGATGCCTGCGCTCCTCCCCAGCTTGCAGCTCGAGGGTGCCAACGTGATCATCAAGCTCGGCAAGGCCCCTTAGCGATGGCTTCTCGTACACAGCGACACGGTGCGCAAAACGATGCCCGCCCTCGCTCCTATACTCAAGCCGGAGTGGCGCCAGCCCGACATCATCACACACCCAAAAACTGGCCAGCAGATTGATATCATCTCCATCGCTCTCAGCTTCAGCGACGACAGGATCATCACCTCACGTCATCCCGGAACAGGCGAGGAAGAGAGGATTGAGGTATCTGGCGACAAGGCATTCCTGCTGAATGGAAAGGTAAAGCCAAGGTACACCATCGTCAAGAGGCGTGCATACTGATCTCCTGCTAGGATTTCCACCAACCCCGTGCCCGCGGCAAGCACTTTACAGCCTCCTCGCTTGCTACTGACGGCTGGGCCGAAGTGATGAGGCACAGACAGTGCTCTGACTTCGACACCGACGAGCTCGCGCCTGAAGCGGCGGGTGCCTTTCACATCCTGCTTCTGCTCCTCCATGGCCAAGTCATACCTTGGACCGCACTCCAGACCAATAGCCTCTCTGAGCCGAATCGTCCTCCCCCTTACGATAGCCTCATCACGGACCGAGTCGCACTGATCGGAGCGTACGCCGAGTATTACGGCCGCCTCGAGCACATCGCCGAGCCTCTAGGCGACATCCCGCACAAGAAGCTGTACTGGGATGCTGTTCGCCACATCATCTCGCAATGCCTCTGTGACAACCCTCTTCTTGCGGCGCTAGGACTTTCAAAGGAAGAGTTCGAGGAGAAGCACGGACGAGACCTCAGGCACTTGAACGAGGTCATCGTGCCGCGTCTGAAGGTCGAGCTTCATAAGCTCCAGCTGAGCCAAGTGCCGACTCTCTTCATGGGCCACCCATACAGCATCTGCACCAGCTTCTTCAACATGCTCAACTTCAAGGAGAAGGAGCGCTCCGACGCGACGAAAGCCATGGAGCGTTACGACTTCATGCCTCGCTCCATCTACGGCCAACACGTCACCCAACAGCTCTATGGCCAACGCGCCCGCTGGGGCAACCGCCCTCACCCGCGCTTCGAGGATAACCCAATCTTCGACGGCGCCAATGCTGTCGTCCGTCTATGCGCCAACGTCACCAAAGCCGCGCACTCCGACGACCCGACCTCGCTCTTGAGCTTTAAAGCCGCATCCCGCCTCAACAATATCTTCCATCTCGGGCACGGCCACCGCGCAGAGAAGCACATCCATGAGATCCTGGCGAGCTTGGCCAAGCAGGCTGCAGGGGTGATTGAGGAGCAGTTCAAGGTCAAGCAGACTTTCCACCGTGGGCCGACGCACAGGCGGTGCGAGTATGAGGAGTATCATTTGACGTATTTGGGCCTGGATGAGGAAGATGTGCCGTGGCGAGAGGAGGCTGAGTGGGTCAGCGAGAGACTGAACAGGCGACTGCGCGAATGATGTTGAAGTCTACTGCAGCGCGGAGTCGTGCATTGCCAAGTGGTGTTATACAGACAGCACCGAGGGTTGCGGAGACGCCTGCGCGAGTAGGATATGGTGTCTAGGTTGACCCTTGGTACTGTTGATAGCACATTCAATGTTCCCAATAACCAGTTGCGCACCCTGAGTACTTGCAAAGTCAGAACAAGAGCTATACACGCATGTCCTCGCTCTCGAATGAATCGAATCTCGTAAGAGTACGCCAACTATCGAATGCCTGGCCAAGCTTCTTGTGTATGCAGAACCTCATCACATTGGGGCTCCTGAGCCTCAGCATGCCTCCGTATATTTCGATTTCTCCAACAATCTCCAAGCAGGAGAAGAGGAGACACTCCTGAATCACTTCCCACGACGTCCCGTCTTCGTCTGGCGTGCCGACATCAGGCGCCTGAGCTTATTACGGCCACCATCATCACGTAAAAGGACGCCATCGAGCGCCCATCCCCATGCGGTACACAACATTGCTTCACCGCGCGAGGAGAGTTGGGAACAGATTCCCGGCCCCAGAAGCTCGTCTCAAATAGGTCATGTATGATACTATCATATACAACACCTCACCCACTCAGCCAACACCCACCCGCTCCGACTCTCTATTCTGTCAAGAGCATCTAGCAAACAGCACTCCTCCCCCACCTCACCACCACCAGTCCATCCAAAAGAAGAAGAAGAAGAAATCAACGTCTCCTCTTCCCCCCTCCCGACCCCCTCGTCCTCTCCCTCGCCGCCCGCGCCTCAGCCGCCGCCCGGTTCGCCCGCTCCTGGCCCGCGTGGCAGCGACTCGTGCGGATGATGCGGCCGCCCACGAAGTTGGACTGGCAGTTTGCAGCCGTCGCCCGCCGGGGGGAATTGGCCGCCCATACGGGCGTCGCACTAGATGCAGCGGAGTGCGTTAGGCTTAAGACACATTTCCCTCTGGATGTAGTGGTGGTTGGAGGTGTTTTGAGGTTGTGTCCGTGTCTGGAGTGTAGTCTGTTGGGGTGGTTAGGGAGGGAGTGCGGGCGGATGGGAATGGAGAGACGGACCTGGGTGTAGTTGGTACAATTTTTTCGGTTGTAGAGTTGATCGTGTTGGTTGTAGAGTCGATCGGGTTTGTGGATCCTTGGGTTTAGATTGGATTGTTGTGGTGGTACAGAAGATGAGGGAGAATGGCGGTCCTTTTATCGATCTCTCTCGTGTATCAGGCATCGGGGAGAGGCGCTAGTGACCGAGTATACGAGGTCATGACGGACGGTATACATGCTGCGGTCAGATGAGTATGTCGAGTGAATAGTGCTTACGTTCAGGAACGAATTCACGGGACAAAGTAATAGAGGAAGGAGACAGTGCCGAACGATCGACAATCGACCGGAGGCATGCACGGCTATAATCCATCTGAAGATTGGTTGCCTGATGATTCAAGATCGACAATCGACCGGAGGTATATACAGCTGTAATCCATCTAAGGATTGATTGCTTAATCACTCAAGATCAGTTTGCCAAACTTGATACAATCAGCACAAGCATGAACTCACCGTGACTCTAGCTTATTGCTGAGCACCGATCGAAACAGGCCCGCAAAAGCCTCGTTTGGCTTTATGTCGCTAGTCACACGAGGTAGACGTAGTACATACCAACTCTTGTCCGTTCCCTCGACTTCCGATGTTGAAGATCAGAGCCTGCCTGCCATCTATTTGCTACGCGTGTAAGTCACATCTCGCAAGCAAGGCCCGGACTCACAAGCGACAGGATCAAAGGCGGCGAGTGTTATCCTTCAAGCATAGCTCTGATACAATGAGCAAATTGCTGTCTCCTCCTAGCTGGTCTCCCTTGCCTTCGCCACGAATGCTATCTTTCAGCAAGATATCCAGTCTGCATTGTTAGCCCCTTTTCAAACACTGCCTCGAGCATGTGTGATAAGAACTAGTAGGCCTAATGTTGGCTTCAATTCCGTCTTCGAGGGCGAGTGCGGCCACCGATTGCGCGGAATCCGTCACAAGTCGGGCGTAGTTCGTCAGTATTCGTCAAACGGCCGGTCATCTTCTCGTTCAAAACAAAGCCATTCGTCTCGAAGGCGCTCATGACGGGAGATCCAGGAGGGCGTTCGGATGACGGGACGGACAAGGCAGTTGCCCACACGAAGGGCCCCCCCCCCCCCCCCCCAAAGGAGAGGAGAGGAGAGGAGAGGAGAGGAGGTCGCTAGTCTCCCCGCCGGAGCCATGGATCAGATCAAGGGACCACAAGTCCGTTGACAGATGACGACGCCCAGACATTTCATTTCTGAACCGTCGTTCCGTCCGAGTCGCTAGATGCGAGCTATCGTCCCGCTCGAGCGCCCGTGGGAGATGTTTGGGTCGACCTCCTTCTACAGTAAGACCGACGACGCGCCGTCGTCAGATCGATACCGAAAACACTCAATCATAGACCGAAGCAGCCAAGCGCACCGCCATATATCCGTCATCCACGTCTCCAGCACACGAGAACTCGATTCATCAGATCGTACAAAACAGCCGTGACACATGATGACCTACATACAACATACCCCTCCGCGATAAAACACCTCCGTGATCCAATCTTTCAACGGCTAGGATCCATTCACGAACTCCTCTTCCCCATCGGCTCAAACGGGAACGCCGCGGCCGTGAGGGCCATGACGATGTATAGCGCCGCGCAGAGATAGATCGGGACGGCGGTGGCGGTGTTGGCGTAGGTGGCGATGACCGCGGACCTGTAGACCGACATTCATATCAGCGGGGTTGTCGGAGTGGAGGGGAGGGGAGAGACGTACATGATACCCATCAGGCGGTTGAAGCCAATGGAGATGCCGTTGCCCGTGCCGCGGTGGGCAGAGGGGAGGACTTCGGGGGTGTAGGCGTAGAGGGTGCCGTAGTAGATGTTCTGTCAGAGTTCAATGGTCAGCTTGATGAGCTCCGTAAGCATGGCATCGATATCGTGAGACAGAAGGTGGATCAGACGCCAAAAGAGGTAGGTAAATCCGGACAGGTCGGGGGAGATAACTCGCGGTCCTTGTATGTGCGTGCAGCTGCAAGCTTGCGATGGACTACGGTGGGTGTCCGAGGTAGCCCAGAGCTTGCGTGCATGTAACGTTACCAGGATGTTATGCAGACGGTATCGTGGGGCTCGTCGATGTAGTCAAGCGCATGACCGGCCCCGAGCTTGGACTTGTGCATGATGATGACTACTATCCGATCATGTCAAGCTTGACGAAGCTACAACATGTGTCGTCGACCCTTGAACGAGGACACCACACCATGAAGCAGTGTGGTGACGACGGCCACTCAGCCATCCATCTCGCCCTCAGGTGCCAGTCGGAGTAGGCGCAAGAGAGGGAGAGGATCACGGCTCAAATATCCGAGACGCACCTCAGCTTCGTGTCGTTCTTTAAGGGCGTGTTGCGTTCGGCGTCGGGCTCGGACACCAAAGCTGCGCATGCTATTGATGTGATGACGGTCACCGCCTAGGCATCCATGTTGCGGTTGGTAGCAGGACATAAGTAGTAGATATCGGCAGCAGAACAAGCATTGCTGCTTGACAATCAGGCAACGGGGTGTTCGGCCACCACCCGGACATGGCTAGGCATGTGGTGCGTTTGACCGTACGCCGTCAAGAGCTCCATGTGCGACATCGCCATGGTATGGACGGACGATGTAATGCTGCGTCACGACCAATCCTTCGCTCACTGCTGTGTCAGGCGCGAGCAGTACGGTACTCGGCCACCACCCAGACACGGCTTTCTGAATTGCTCTTTCGTCCAGTGAGGATACCGCCTGCTTCTGCGGACAAGCGATGTAGCGCCCAGCCGCCACGCAAACATCCAGAATATCGCATCAGTTTGTAGTGACGACGACATAACCAAGCTCTCTCGTTCTCAGCTCGGAAAGGGCAACTTTTCTAAAGGAGCAGATGATCTAGCGCTGGCCGCCACCCGAACAAGCCTGTCGCTCCCGGCTCTGGCGTGGACATTGCAACCGTGAAGCAAGCAATGCGGCGCTTGGCCACCACCCAGACATCCTCATCGCTTCCGAAGTACAGAGGATGCACTTGTTTCCAGGAAAGACACCGAGCTACAGGAACGAGCAAAGTAGCGCTGGCCGCCAACCAGACATCCTCGTCAGCCCCAAGGCACATAGAACGCATCCGTTTCCAGGCCGGATACCGAGCCACAGGAGCAAACGAGGCAGCGCTGTCCGCCACCCGGACATCCTCATCATTCCAGACAAACAAGATGGATCCGTTCCCCGGCAAGAGGTAGAGTAGCAAGAGGAAACACCGCCACGCCGGCCACCACCCAGACGTCCGTCCCGCTCGCGATCTCCGTGCTTCGGGCCCGAAAGGCATTGCCGCCGTGCCCGACGACCGAGATTGCAGCGCTCGACTGCCAGCCAGACTTCCTCGTTGCCTCCGAGCTGCGAAGAATGGATTCGGATCCAGGCAGGACATCGAATTGCAAGAGCAAATCCAAACTCCGTGGGGTGAAGCCTGAAGAAGGACATTGCTTGGCGACGAGTCCCCGGCTACCACCTGACATTCCATGTCCTGCCCGTGGCGTGTGCTGCTCCCACTCGAGAACGATGCTACAGCAGGAACAGCAAACGACGCGGTGCTCGGCCACCACCCAGACATGGTCGTCGCTCCAGTCACCCGTCGCCCACGAGCCCGGACGAGACCGCACCGCCACAGGAGCGGAGAACGAAGTGCTCGGCCACCACCCGGACATGCACGGTCGATCTCAGGGTGTCTCGAGGGAAGCTCGAAGAGGACATCGCTGCTCCGGAGCAACGTAGGCGATGTGGCGCACGACCGCCACCCGGACATCCACAGAGCCCAGCTCTCGATCCCGAGAACATCATCGCTACCGGGGCGAACAGTGGAGCGTGAGGCCGCGACCTGGACAACCACGGATATCGATGCGACGGTCAGTGCTTCACCAACTCCACCTCTGCAGAGGAGTGCAGTGACGGGCATCACCCCGACAGACACCAACCCGACATCTCTCGGACCACGTGTCGCATCTGGACCCAGGACACGGCCGCGACCCAGACATCCACAAACCCCACCTCTCGATCCCGAGAACATCATCGCTCCCGGGGCAAACAACAGAGCGTGAAGCCGCCACCCGCACAACCACGGATACCGATGCGACGCTCAGTGCTCCGCGAAACTCCCGCTCTGCAAAGGCGGATGAGTGTGGTGACAGTCACCACCAGACAGCAACAACTCGGCGGTCTCGGATCACGTACTGCGTCTGGATCCAGAAGGACATGGCTGCCGATGAGATAATGAGGCAGGTCACGTAGCGCTGGGCCGCTACCCAGACGTGTATGTCGCTTGCGGGATGTGTGTCGCCATCGTCATCGCCTCAAGAGCAAGCCCAGACACCCGCGGGTCGATGGAAATCCTCCTCGCCTTCGGATCGAGGTCGGACATGCGTGTGTCGCTTCCCAAAGAATCATGGGTCTCAGATGATAGCTCGCGCTGGACTCCGGAAGGACATGGCTGCGGTACGGCAGACCATGTAGCGCCCGGCCGCCACGCAGACATGTGATTGATGTCCTGTCGTGATCGGGATGCGGACGTCATGTTCGCGAGGAGGCGGGCCATGTGGCACAGACATCCATTCTCACTCGAACGAGTGCAGAAAGAGTCGAACCGCGGTGCCGGGGGAAGGCTTCCTATCGTTCCAGGTACCAAAGGCTAGGAGGGTGGAGAGGGAGTCGTGTACGGCAGAGCGGAGACGCATCCGTACAGCCACCAACTCGAGCGTTCGCTGATTCGGCGGAAGGAGGCAGGAAAATGACATCGCAGCAACGAATCCGAACAAAGGAAATGGAGGACTCACCAAACAAAAGCTGATGGCACAGGTAAAGCCCAGATTCTCCGCGTTACTCTTGACCTGGGTGTAGGCGAAGAAGAAAGCCTGTGACGACCATCACGAGTCAGTGAGACGTCGCTTGTCGTCCATACCCTGCGTCCTCATCATGGCAAGAGAAGCGGCTAACAAGCGAAAAGAGGAGCAGAACATCGGCTGTGCAGAGTGGAAAGGAATCTAGATGAAGCCCTTGCATATCATCCCAAGCGAAGAGAGGATCAAAACTCACCATCGTCAATAACGCCCCGATGATCATCGTGCCCCTCCGCCCCCAAAAGAACCGACTCTTACACATGAACCCGGCCAGGATCGGCGACGGAATCGAACACACATTCGCGATGGCATAATTCCGCCACTGATCGTACACGCTCAGACCACCCAGCGCAGCGCCGCGGGAGGCGAGGTACTCCGGGAGAAAGACCTAGACGACGTCAGTGGGGACCGAGACGAGGGTGGCGGGTGGCGGACGTTGTAGAGAGGATAGGCGAGGCCGATCAGCAGCCACGACCACCAGATCAGGGTGGTGGAGAGAGCCATCTTCCTCGTCGCATAGAGACCTTTGATGTGGAACCAGACTTCTGTCAACGAGAACCGACGTCGCGCGTGCTCTCTATGCCCGAGGTCCGTCTCCCCGCACGCGCGCAACTGCTCGATGGTCAAGCTGCACGGCCGATGGTATTTCGTCGCGATGAACTGCAAGGTCTCCACCACCTCTTGGTCTTTGCCCTGGCCCAACGCAAACTTGGGCGTCTCCTTCAACCGAATCACCGTGATGCGCAAGATGGACATGACGAAGACCAACCCGCCGTTCGCGAACCACACGTACCTCCAGCCCGGGTTGGTGTGCCAATTGCACTCGACGCCCGTCTTGCTCGGCACCCCGGGACAGGAGTAGTTCGGCAGGAAGGCCCAGGCGAACAAGCCGGCCACCAACTGGCCCAAGCCCCACCACGCCGCCATGAGGGTCAGCAACCACTGATTCTGACCGGGCAGATACTCCAAGAACACGGCGGTGTCCAGCACGAGGTTCCCGCCGCTCCCGAAGGCGGCCAGACAGGTGAAGAGGCCGAGGACGACCCAGTCGGGACTGGCGCCGGCGACGATGCAGAAGACGGAGCTGATGAGCAGCGAGACGTTGAAGGCGTACTTGCGGCCGACGACGTCGGCGGACAGGCCCCAGAAGAGGGCGCCGACCAGCATGCCGACGTAGGCGGCGATGGTGAGGCCGTTGGCGAAGGAGGGCGCGAACTCGTACCGGGCCTGGGTGGCGATGATGGACTGGACGAGGAGGATCTGCGAGTCGACGGCGTAGCCGAAGCCGTTGAGGCAGAAGAGTTTCCTGTGGAGATCCATTGTCCGTCAGCCACGTGCCTCCCGGATGTGTGTCTGGGGTCGGTGGATGTACCATTGATACCACGTCATGCCCATCTCGTCGATGGCGTCGTTCACCAGGTGCATCTTGGCGTTCAAGACGGGATCGAGCGATTCCTGGCCGAGGATGTCGCCGTGTTTGCGCAGCGACGGGGGAGACACGTCTCTGCTGCCGGGGTCGGTGGTGTATCGGGGGGGCCATGACGGGGCGCGGGCGGGGTCGGCGTCGGCGGGGCACGGAGGGGACTCGTCGTCCATGGTGGCGTCTCTGGGGCGGTGGGTGGAGGGGAAGGCGCGGTGGGTGGAGGGGAAGGCGCGGTGGGTGGAGGGGAAGGCGCGGTGGGTGCACCAGGAAGGCGCGGTGGAGGGAGGGGAAGGAGCGGAGGGTGCACCAGGAAGGCGCGGTGGAGGGAGGCGGAAGGAGCGTGGGGACTTGAAGAAAGAAGCACGGTGGTGCTGCAGGTGAGGGAGCTTGTTGTTACTTTGCCTTGGGCGCGTGTAGATAGTGTACCTTCCAGGTTATGTACAGAGATGGATCGTCGCTGCTAGGCGCCCACGTGCGACGGGCGCGTCGCGGGCGGAGCGATGGACATGCGCTGTCCGCCTATCGTGTCGGGTCAGCGCCAACTGACGGGCCTACGCTGGCATGCGTCTGGAGAGGACAGAAGCAGATGGCGGATGTTTGATGCGTGCGGCTGGACAAGCAGACGAAGCTTTTTCCTGGGCACGCTTCCGGTGGGCGAGAGGCACGGCACGCCTCCGTCTTGGCAGAGCGGACCGAGCCGAGGCGACGGCCGAGGATGAGGTGAGATGTCCCTTCTGGTTCCCTTCTGGTTCCCTTCTCCTCCCTCGACTTTACATCAACACATGATCCACTCAAGCGGTCTCTTGGTCGATTCACATGACTTCCACGCTGCTCTGACCGCCGGACTCCGACCTCGATCCTCCACTGCCAAGAGTGTCCTCACTGGACGCATCGCCTTGGCCTCTCGCGGTGCTGCTTCGCACTTCGCTCATGATCCAACGGGCATAGATGGACATCGGCCGGCGACGACCGCGACCGGCTCTCGACAGTGCTGGCAACGCATCTCGTCCATCTCGTTCGTGCCTCGGCTGCCATCTTCGCCAAGTCTTGCTTGCATTCCGCCACGGGTCCTTCTACGACTCTCTGCCCGAAGACACTCGGCCATGTCCTCGCCCACATTCTCCGTGAGGAGAGCTTCAGCGGATCCACGGCATCCGTCAACCGGACCGAACCTGCCCTCGCTCACGCAGCTGGCTGCAAGTCCTGTCTGTCGATGGACACAGCGGTCTTCCTGGCTCAACTTCCGCGCAGGCAAGTTTGTGCTCGATGGTCCATTCTCGCGCGTTCTGCGCCTGCCTCGAGTCCACCAATCGCAGGTATGAAGTACGTTCGTGGCTGCATGTCGCCAAGCCGTCTCGTAGCACTACCGAGACATCCTCAGCATTGTCTCCCTCGTCAGACAAAGCCCGTTGACAACATCACTTTTAACCAAGACCCGTCCCATCTGCTTTGACCCCGACAATCGCATTCTCCACGACAAACCTATATCTCGTCTTCCGCCAAACCATCCCTCCCTCCTCTCCCTCACCACACACACGCTCGACGATTTGAAAACATGACTTCGAATCGCAACATGCTCTGGCGCGTCCTCCGCCTCTACCTCCTCCACGGTACCCTGCTGGCAGGTATCCAGCATCAGTTCGTGCAGACGTATCAGGCGAAGCTGGCTTCTACGCGTGGTAGAAAGGTGCAGAGTTCGAAGAATGCATCCGAGACGGCGAAAAGGTAAGCGCGGGAATGTGCGGTTATGTTCTAGGTAGACGACATTAGGGACCGTGCTTGCATGCTGATCTTCCGATGGGCAGGTGGTCGCGAGTACACACATTCAAAGAATTCTGCTTCGGTGTGAAAGATGTTCACGTCTCATGTCTCTATTCAGCGTGAGAGGACGCCACTGTGACGGCGGAACGCACCAGCCTACATGCTACCGCGAATGCCATTTAATTCATGGCTTCAAAAGCCTAGGCACCAGAATCTCTTTGTCCTTCGTAACACTACTCTCGCAACGTAACCACGACGCTGAAGTACCTCTCACTTTGACTCTAGGACGAGAAGCCAGTCGGCGAGGAAGCTCTACTTCCCAGCGGATCTCCACCTTGACCCTCGTCTCAGACTCGCAGCAATGCTGGAGATAGAAGCACAGCTCGACAATCGCCAGGTGACGAGTGTGATGCTCTTACTCTCGAGAACATCTACCTTGCATGACAGTGTAGGGCTCGCGAAAAATCGGCACAAAGCACGACTATACTAGCGTTGGCGAACCACCTGATCCAGATCATTCCTAGGCTACCCAGCTCCATCACCATTGCGTGCACGTCACCACGGCATCGCGAGCGCGCAAGTGCCTCCGTGTGAAAGCAGCGTGCGTGCGGTTCCGAGCATGTGAATGCCGTGGTTTCTCGACGCGTCTGCTCGATCCAAACTTCGCGCATCAACCTCAACTTTTGTTTTCACTCGGCAATCGCGAGGTTCCAAGTGTTTCTAGTTTAGAGCTGGTTGATTGAAACGTACAGCGGGACCTCGTTCGACATCTCGTAACGACATCGACTTTGCTCCCACTCCACCATCGCAGCATTCCAGACACTTCTCTGGTCCGCGTCTACCTCGTCAACAATGCACCCCGACATCGACTTCATCCCCCTCGGCCCAGCCATCGGCTTCGTTCGCGGTAAGAACGGCCGCAGAGGTGCCGCAGTCGGAGGCATGAACGTCCTTCGCCAGCCGAATGCTATAATGCTCGCGCAGGCGGCTATGCAGGGCTATCAGGCTGCCGTGCAAGATATGCAGGGCGCAAAGCGGTTGTCTGTGTTTAGGAAAGCTGGTGAGGAAGAAGTGCAAAGTGGCGAGGAGAGGAAGGGGAGGTTCACGAGGTTTGTGGATGCGAGGAAGGAGCATGAGGAGGCGGAGGGGGTGTTTATGGAGGCGTTGAGGGAGCATTTGGGGGGTGGGAGGGAAGATGAGAAGGCGACGTCTCAGCCGGGTGCGAAGGCGAGTAGTTTCCACTCTTCCAATTCCGCATCGACGAAGGCGTCGTCTGCGTGCCATTCGAAATGCAAGCACAGAACTTCGGCATCCAACGACACTGGTCCCAAGTCCGGCGACCACACCACCAAGTCGCATCATACAAGCTCCAAGCCCGGCAACACCCATGTCGACTCCAAGCACAGCACCCATGACTCCGAACGCATCAAGACCAGCTCCAGGTCGGGCAGAAACGACTCCAAGCCCAACCATGCAACCCCTAGACCTACCAACACCGATACCAACCCCAAGCACAGCAGCCACGACGCCAACCAAAGCCCGCGCAGATCCTCCCGCAGCCACGACTCCAAACACAGCCGGCCTAAATCCTCCAGCAGCCGCACAAGAAGCTCTTCCATCACCTGCGTCAGCAGCCCCAAGAACAAAACCACGAGCCACCAACATCACCAGCGCAGGCCCTCCTCCCACTCCATCTCAACCACCGCATCCGACCGCCAACACCGCATCGCCGAGCTCGAGCACGCACTCCTCGAGCAACATCAAGCTCTCCTGCAGGCGCAACAACCGCAACCGATCATGACACCCGACGGCCGCGTCATGCAATCTCCTCGCCTTACCGCCGCCGCCGCCGCTCACCCACCGTACCCGGACTCCCCTTTCCACGCCGAACCCCAGTCGATGCATCAGCAGCATCATCAGCCGCGCATGACGCAGCGAGCTCAGCAGGGAGGGTATTATTACTACTACGCCCAGTCCCACGGAGACATCCAGCCTGCTCCGGCCCGAGGCCCACGTCGTGTCGGTCGCGGTGAGCCGGCGCAAGGTGGACGGTTTGACGATGGGAGTCCGAGGGTGGCGATGCAAGGATGATGAGGGATAGTCTGAGGAGCGAGGAAGGTCGTGGTAGGAGGGGGAGCGGACGGGAGGGGTGGGTGGCTAGGCGGGGGTAGGAGTGGGGAGGCAGGGGGTGAGGAGGCGTAGGGGCAGGGGATGGGAGAGGGTGTTCTTAGCCGGGGCCGGGGCGGGGAGATTGGAGTGCTGTGTAGCGTTGTGGAATAGACTGCGGCTGAGTAGAGGGTCAGATTATGAACACCGCTGGTGCTGAGAGGATGAGACGCAGAACGGAGGTCTTCTTGTTTCTGCTCGAGATGCCGTACAGGACCCTTGCGATCCGCTGAAAGCACTCTCGGCGGGTCCCGGCCATAAAGTGACCCTTGTTGCATCAGGCACGCCCCTGCACCCTTTTACGAGCAAGTAGAACGGCGCTAGCATTCTCGTGATGGTGAGAGTCCAGCGAATTCACAGGAGTCGAAGGATGCTTGCTTGCGATCAAAGGGAATGCGGAGTTGTAATACGCACCACCGTGTCAGCCTCTAGAACTCTAGCCACATACAAAAAGGATCATATACAGACTCGAGGAGAGAATGCAGTAGCCGGGGCTTCGCCAAGAATTGGTTCTCGACAGTCGGGACCTCAAGGTGTCTTACTGTGCGGATCGAACCTCCAAATCGTCGCTACCCAGCCTAGAACAACGCCGACACTGTCTTCGAACATCGCCGATTGTTCGACAAAGCATTGTCCTCTTTCTAACGTCGGCAGTACTGACTCCATCAATGTTACACTCTAACCAACAACAGACCCATTCGCATACCACACCGTCCTATCAAACCTCCAAAACTCCTTTGTCGCACGCCTTCCTCATCCTCGACACCGGCCGAAAATGGCAACAACAATCCCACCCTCAAAAATACCCTCCACAAAGGCCAGACAAGAACAACGCCCCGATTGTGCCAAAATCCCGATATGAAAGAGCATTGTCAAGAACCCTTCAGCATTGTCCACCCACGACTCCCTTGTCCCTCCCTCTCAAAAAAGTACGTTCAATACCCGCCCGCTCGACCACCACCATCTCGACCCTCAGGCAACAACCCAACCAAACCCAACCAAGCACACAACCAGTCGAACAAAGCCTACACCCATCCTCCCAAAACACAACACAGCACAGCACCGAATCGAGAACCATGTCCCCTCCCCTCCCACTCAGAGCCGGTCTCTGCACCATCCTCCTCCGCAAGCAGCCGCTGCGGACATGGACGCCCCCTCCCCGTGTGTACTCGCCCGCGTTGAGGATCGCGCAGGCGGCTCCGCCCCGCGTGGTCTCGACGGTCTCGACGGTCGCCACGGTCAAGAGAGTCTGGTGCGAGAGGCGGCGTTGGGGGTTTCGAGTTTGTGTGATGGACAATAGACAGAAGGTAGGTAGGTAGGCGGTTTGTATTCATTGTTGTGGAGCTTGCAGAAGTGTGTGTCTTTTCTTTATTTGTGTAGATGGTACTCCGGACGCCGTGCATTCAGAATAGAAATCTCACTCCACCGCGCTGTCGTCGTTGAGCTTGTCGCCGTCCCCTTGAGCTCCTTTGTCGCCGAAGACGGAGAATTGACCGAAGATGACCCCGTCTTCCACCATCGTGCCTAGACTGCCGATCAACCACGGCAGGTTCGTGAGAAAGTACTGTTTCTCCACGGAATGGAACAGAATCTACAGTCGGATCAGCGAGAGATAGTGCTAGAGAAAACGTGAAGATACTCACCGAAGCCCCATACGTCCCATTTCCGACCAAGCTTAGCAAAAAGAACAACAGACTCAACCCCTCACAACTCCTCTCCTTCTGATTCTTGACAATCTGCGGGATGCGCGCCCCCAAATACGCAACAGCCGACACGTACCCCAACACCTCGGCCCCAAGCGGCGTATGATCCTCCCCCCTCGACTCAGAATCCGTCGGTGTCGGCGTCCACGCACCAGTCTTGTACGCGACGAACCACCCGGCCGTCCCCGCCAGCAGAATCGCCAAAATCGACACCGTATTCCTCACCCACGCACTCCTCCGCCCCGACACCGCCCCCTCCTGCTCAGGGATGCCCTCCAACGTATGCGCCGACTCGCCAAGCCTCTGCCGCCTCTTAGAACTACCGGCGGAACTCCTCCGCCTCGACCCAGGCAAGCCCAGATTCTCCTCCGTCACGTCCCCGAAACTACTCCTCTGCCGCACGACATCGCCCAACAGCGCGCGCCTCTCGCCCTCCCCCTCCCCCGACTGCTCCTTCGCCCTCCCAAACCCCCACCGATACCACAGCACCTGTCCGACCAACACGGCGTCCGCGAGGCAGAAGTAGGCGGCTAGCGCGACGACGGTGGGGACCAGGCGGGCCCAGACGGCGCCGACGAGGTTGGTGACGTCGCCGACGAACCAGATCAGGAGGAAGGTGAGGGAGATGCCGTCGGCGGAGGCGTTGGTGTAGTTTTCGATGAGCTGCGGGACGAGCAGGAAGATCCAGGACGCGAGCGAGATGGAGCCGAGGATGCCGCTGATTGCTTCGTGGAGGGTGAGGGGGGGCATCGCGGGGGTCGGGGGGGTGTATGTGGTGTGTTGGGGTGTGCGGTGAGGTGGTGGTGTGGGCGTTGACGGTGATAAGAAATTGCCAAGGCAGGTTTCGGGTGGACGTGCCGGATGCGGTATACGGCGATCGCGATCGCGATCGCGAGAAAGATTTGTGATACGGCAGTGTATCGTACTTGACGTACATGACTGTAATCGCACAAGGCTGTATAGCGTATTGACTATTCCTCTGACCGCGCGGTGATGCCTCAGCACAAGTCGCCTGCGGTCACGTGTCGAGGCAGGATCACAACACCATCTGGCGGTCTTACTAGGATTCAGGAATACATTACGATGCGTCGCTGATCATCTCGACTGACTCTCTACTCGATCTCCTCCCTGTATACATGTATCTAACGCAGACGGCCTACTGACGAGAGCGCTGATCTAAGTCTGGAACGGTACCTAACGCGTAATGGACGGCCTGATAATGCCTGAGAAGTATGGCAAGGTGGCTTAGACCTTGGTCTAATGAAGGCCAGTCTTATGTCTAGCCTTGCGATGTGCATAAAGATGACCTTGCGACGCTTGGAAGATTTACCGCCTCCCGGGTTGATCGTGATCAAGGTCCTTTGAGCCGTCCTAGATGTTATACACCCACGCTTCCGACAACTCTTCTATCCTATGTATACATGCTGGCTTAGGCTTTGGCTATAGCGACTACACACCTTGGATTCATGCCCTGCATGCCAGTGTGAATCTCACTTAGGCATCCAGACGTCGCACGCTGATCGACGAAGGGGGACTTGAGAGATTACAGGAATGTCGTCGGGCAGCTTTATACTCGATCGCCACCGTTGTCTCTCCTCATTCGAGTACGCCCTGGATCTGCCAGGCACGGAACGAATGATCGAGCGCTAGCGTAGTATTTGCCGACCGACAGCAACCTTCGGAGCAATCAGCTCAAGCGGGTCTCTGCTAGGTCCTCCTCGTTGGCGTCCTAGGAAGCACAGATGCGGAGATCGGGAGCCTATATCCATCTCTTCCACTGGCCAAAGATATGACACGCAGTCTACGCCTCCTGCCTGGCCGACCCACCGACATCGTCCAGCGCGTGTTGAAGAAGGTGAGCTTACGAGAGTTCAAACCAGCAGCAAGAGAAGCACGACGGAGACCAAGTCCTGCGGATGACCCCGAGCACTTCTGCTACGCTACACTCCCGGACTAAGGTACCCGCTTTGAGGCTTTGATTATGTACCTGAGGCCCTCGGCATCCCGCGCATCTTATCACTAGCAAGTCTCTGGACGGGTTTTCTGTCTCGCCAAATGCTTTCGCGGCTCTGCGCCGGCTGCGCTCTACTGATGTACGCCGGACGCTATAGGTCGACGCTATGTGCATCAATTAGCTAGACGTGGCGGAAAGGAGCCATCAGGGTTGGCCGATGAAAGACGTCTACAGCCTCGCTTGCGGTGTGGTCGTGCGGTTCGGGGAGCTAGATATCAAGCTGGAGCGTGCGGCTCTAGAGCGGAACGGCGTTGCTGTTGCTAGCGGCGTGACGTTGCCCGAGCCCGCACAGGGCCCGCATGGTCCATATCTGCTTGTGCATACGAACGCACAGCGAGATATCCTTTCCGCGCTTCAGTCCTTGCCTGGGCCTCACTGGTGGGAGCGGCCGTGAGTGGTGCATGAACTCGTGCTGGCTCGCATGGTGCTCAAAAAGGCGTTTAACTGCTACGAACCCGACTACCTTGATCTCGGAGAAGTGTTCGTGGCGATGGAATTCCGAGCCAGATTCATCCAAACATTCATAGAACTTTGTATGCTGCATTTCGTTCCCAGATGTGGCTGTGAGACGTTGCAATCGTTGCCTATCGCCTCAAGACTTCACGCCACGGATCCGCGAGACATAACATATGGTCTGCTCGGTCGGATGGCCTCTAGAGTCGCCGACTTGATGGACGTCAACTGTTCCGCTTCCGTGTCCGGGCTACGGATCAATGCCATGCATGCCATTCTGGGAACGACCAGATCCCTTGATTTCCAGCTGATAGTCACACTAGGTCGGCCACAGTCGAGCGACGACCCGCTTCCAAGCAGGTATTGTCTCGTCGGATGTCACGGGTGCCTTATCGGTGCCTGGTCACGTCTCAGCTGAACTCGCCCGCGCTTCACGTTGCGAAGTATATTGATCCCGCACCCAGCCCTGAGATAGAAGCTCGCACGCTGATAGTACACGCACTGCCTTATTACGGACGGATCAACGCAAATCTCTAACACGGCAGGCATCCCTCTTACGCGGTGCGACAGTAATATCGTCAACGTCTTGACTTGTCTCGGCGGTCGCAATGCATCTCTTGCTGGTCAAGGTTCATGGGAACAGCAGTTAGCAATCACATCGCAATCGTCAGGCTTTGAAGATCTTTAGTCGAGCGATCGCAATACTGAATCTCGTCCCTTCTTCAAGACTGCTCGCGTACAAACGGGGCCATTCCTGCTGCACCTCCTGAGCTCTACCATTCCGCAGCAGTATGCGCAGATTGAAGCAGCCGCATGCTTCAAACGGCATACTAGCACTGCCCCTATAAGAGCCATCAATCTCTACTTTATGAACTCAGGTGTTAGCAGGCCTACGGTGACTCAATCCAGAGTCTCGTGACTAACACCGACTTCATCGGCCTCGGCGCTGCATCAATCCAAGAAGACGACGTCGTGACATTGATCCAAAGTAGCAGTGTTCTCCGCGAGGCGAACGATGAACCAAGCAGTCTCTAGTTTCAGGGTTTGGCGTATGTGCAGGGGATCATGCATAGCGAGATAAAAGGATTGTTTCCGGATCTTCCGTATAGAGCTGGAGAAGCTTGTGGTTCGCTGAGCCGTCGTATTACGAGGCGCAGACCTCCAGGGAGCGAATCTCCAGATCGCCTTGACATCAGACCAGATCTTCAGACCTCATACGCCGCACCGCTTAGAAGCCTAATGAGTTGTGTCTTAGCAGACGTTCGGCCACGACTGAGGGCATCAGTAGTACACACATCGTTGCTGATAGGGCTCTCGGTATACGTAAACAGCTGTGAAGAGTGACATATGTACAAAGAAAATCATCGATACGAGTCCGCATTCTCTGAAGGGTATACCCAAACGCATCCCAATCTTCGTACTAGCATGTTGACCAGAAACACCCAGTATGTCCATCTATGCCAGTCTCGTATCACAACAATCACTGAAATCGTAATTCATACCTTCATGTCTCATCTCACCCTTCTGAACTATACCTCCTCACTGCGCTTTCCCAGCCCCAACCGCCCGCCTCTTCAACAACTTCCTCATCCCGAACCCCACCCTCTGCTGCTCCGTAGGCCCTCCAGCCTCCTCCGCCGCCGCTGCACCAACACCACCATTCCACTCACCCCCGAAATCCTGCGCCGGGATCTGATACTCCCCATTCCCACACGAAATCGTGGGTTCCAGTCCCTGATTCTGCCTCAGTCCCGCCATCTCCCGCTCACCTCGCGAAAGTACGGAGGAGTTCTTGGCGTTCGCCGCTGCGGCTTTCTCGGCGTTGCGACGAGGGTAGCGGGAGTCGATCTCGGCGTTGAGCGTGCCGCGGAGGGTTTCGCCGACGCCCTGTGACAGAATCAGTTTTCTGTCAGCAGGGAGGCAGGGGAGAAGGTGAAGTGTCATCGCGCCAGAAAGAACGGGGAGTTAGTTCTTCGTGGCACGGAGATGTGGCAGAAGGAGGACGGGCGGCGGGTGTGGAGGGTTCTTAGGCGGGAGGTGGGTGGCGTTGGAAAGTTTAAAACTTCCTGTCGACAGTCATCCACAGATGCCGCTCCTGGTCCCATGCCCGCCGTGCCTTTATAGGATGGGGTAGACGAATCACGTACATGCAATCCCACCGCGGCGGCCTTCAGGCTGTCAAATGTGCTCTGCGGCTTCATATATCCTTCAGGTGCCACGTTGTTGATCGCGCCCGCTGGTAAATCATCCCTCAGATTCTGATTCGAGCGGGCAGGGTAGCTGAAATTCTGTCGTGTAGGGGTGTCCGGTACAACCGGCGACACCGGGTCATTCAGGCTGTTCTCTTCCCTACTCATAGCGCGATTAGGGTTGCGTTCTGGGATTGCCATGGTTGAAGGGCCAGCTGGATCTTCTTGGTGTTGTGATGGCGACTTACGCGGGTTGCGTGGGTCGTAGGGGATAAATTGGGGTTTGCTCTTTTGTTCGGCCTGGGTTTGGTAAGAGGTGGATTCGTTTGAGTGGTCGGAGTACGGTGCTCCGGGCTGTACAGTGGAGATGCTGCCCATGCTGTGTTGGGATGGCTGCTGCGGGTATGGAGATTGCGATGCCGGGAGAGCCTGTGCGGATGGTGCAGGCTGCGGGGTGTATGAAGGATATGAAGGCTGCGAAGGGTGGGGTGTGGATTCTGGAAAACGCAGCGGCTGCGGCTGCGTAATGGCTGGATGTGGGCTCACGCGTGGACCGCTGGCAGGTGTATCGCCCGGCGCCTCGACCATCGCTGGATTAGATCCGCCGCCACCAGGCGCTGTCTCGACTTGAACATTGGTTGTCTTGCCGCCTTTCGTCTTGGTCGTGGTGGTGGTTGTCGTCGTGGTTGTGACGGTCACCACTTCTCCAGTGTCCTCATCTACGACTTCTCCCGTATTCTGGTTCATCGCCAGATTGCGGTCGTCGCCGCTCGCCACTGGGACCATGTCTTGCGACCGTTTGGACATGTCATTCTCGCTGCTGGCGTAGGCGGAATCGATTGGACCGCTGGCGCCAGTGCTGGTTGAGGGGTGGACGGCATGGCCTGAGGATGAAGCCTCATCGTGACGGCGGTTGAACAACTTGCTGAGGCGGCTCTTTTTCTTTTCCGGGACCGTCGCCATGGTAGAAAATGTGTACGGGAAAAGAACAACGAAACAATGAACGGAACTGTCAATACTGTACCTGATTGGAACCCGCTCAGCTCTTCCAACTTTCCATCCCCCCGCCGCAGGGTGACATCAGCGAGTTGGGGAGCTCTGGGTCCGAGGGAGATGGGCGCCATGATGACGCCTCGTCGATCCTATGGTTTGCGGGGCACAGATCGGGGTTCGTCCAAAGGCTCGGAATCTCTCATCGCGCATCATCATCATGTTGCCGCGTGCCTTCCGCATGCGAACGTGTTTTTGGTCGTCCGAAAGAGTCCATCTTGGCTTGATGAGGTGAAGGTGCAGGTTGGTTCCAGGTTGATGATTAGGACCATCGGGCCGAGTCACGGACAATTGCGCCGAATGCCTCACTCGTGGAACCTCCAAGATCGGTCCAGTGCTACTGTGTTCAGCGCGGATGGTGCTCGAAGTATATACCTCGCTCGACGGATCGGCACGACTCTGCTGTGGAAGCAAAGACTGCATGTCTCAAGCTACAGAGGGAGCACACCACGCCGACGATGTTGACTGCTGTAGTCGCCGGAGCAAGTCAGAGCGTTGCATGTAATCAGATGACGTCGATGAATGATGTCTGTACATTCGGCACCGTGGATTTTGACTAGCATCGACGTTATCGCTCGTCAGGACGCCGAAGATAGCGACTTTGAACGGAACAAGGGAGAAAATCCAGAGACTCGGTACTCAACCCCCGTCGAGGCACCTTTAGGCCTCCACAGGCCTCTACCGGCAGCTCACCGCCGAGACGCTGTCGCCTGCACAGAATCTGATGGATATATGTCACTCCTTGGCGTGATTCATCCCAACACTGTCTCCTAGATTCATCATCCAACCAACATCGGCACCAGACACCTCATCCTGGTGTACTACAAAGGCTAAGACAGGATTGCGTAGTATGGACAGTGGGATGAATACCAATGGGGTGAGTCAGAAGCCTTCGTAGCACCGCACTCCCACACCCCATTGATGCATCACTCCTTAGGCCAAGGCGTTAGCGTCCTCGACTTCGTCAGCAGCCAAGCCAACCTCGCCAAACTGATCGCCGCCCTGGACACTCCCGGCTAAATCTACAACCCGGACGACAAGCAACTCGAGCTCTTGACCAAACAGTACAACGACCTCCGGCAAGAGTTTGAGGTCCGACTTTTCATGTGGATGCGCGGACAGCTGAAGGACCGACCCTCTACTCCTGGCAAGACGACATGGCCCGGCGCGAGTGTCTCTCGTGTCACGGGCGCAGAGATCCTACGTTTGGTAGCGAATGCGAGCGAGCCAGTCCCCGTTCTCAAAGATGTGAGCTTCATCGCGGACACGTCGTTCTGTGAGTGGGCTTATGTGGTGGACCTGGATGCTGGATGCTTGGAGGTGTATGGGGGTAATGACTGTCAGGAGCAGTAGCGGTTCGGCGAGGCGGAAGGGGTACAGAAGGGTGGAGGACCCGGATTGGTGGTGGAGTTTCAGTTAGGTGAGTTGCCGAGTCAGGAGGAATTTGTGAAGGTATGCCAGCCGGCCGAGGAAGATGAATACGAGGAAGTCTAGTCCGTACTTCGTACATCCCTTATGCGTCACGTGGCAGCAAACGCTCTATCCTTCTGCATCGTCCCGCCGATGAACTTCCTCAGCGCCGCCCACCTGTCTGCCTGGCTCGAGCTGGCGACAGTACGCGCATCCCCATCTGGCTCCTGCGCATCTTCCCTCACCCGCATCTGCTCCTGCCCGACCATCTGCGCCAGGTTCTTTCCGAACCGCTCCATCTCGCTCTGCTCCATCTTTCGCTTCCGTTTCATGGCGCCCGGGCGGTGTTTCAAACTGCGCATCACCATCTTGCCGTCGCCTGCGATTCCTCTCCTCCGCCGCCGTGCCTTAAGCGTGCCTTTCTCTTCCTCCTCGGAGATGCCTTCCCAGTCGTCATCCTCGTCCATGGCTCCTGCCTCGTCGTCGACATCAGGCAGCGCATCCGCCAGATCGCCGACGTCGGTCTTCAGCTTCTTCGTAGGTCTCCGCCGCCTCAGCGCACGCTTCTGCACGCCGCCATCCCGGACTTTCGCGAGCAGCGCATTGTGTCGGATCGCCCGCTTGTCCTTCTTGTTGACTCTGAACCCGCCTTTGTCGCTGTATGCGAAGGCGTCGTCTGCAGCGGTGGATGGTCCCGCTTCTGCAAAGTCGGTCGATAACGCGGCGAGATCGGTGGCGGACGGGGGAGCGTAGATGCCGCGCGGATTCTTCGCCGACCGCACCGCGCGTGAGTGCTTCGTCTGTACAGGAGCCATCTCGTGTACCAGCAGATGGATGTCAATCGCAGACACGTGAGTTCGACTGATTTACAGTAATAAACCGACGGCTTAACGCTCAGTCCGATCCGGCGGGATTTCTACCTTATCCTACGATGCGATCTTTAGCTTGCGAACTCCCGCAAATTCAACTCGGCCAGATTAGCAAAGTGCTCCGGCGCAGGCCCCGGGGCCAACCCTCTCGCCGCCGAGTCAAGCTTGCGAAGCAACACGAATACTCCGTCAAAAGAGTGCAAAGCGATCACATCACACTACGTACTTGACAGCCCCAGCTCCTCCAAATCTGCGCCACGGGCGCAAGATCATGTCGAGTACCCTGCACATTCCTTTTGTCGAACACACCTATGCTTGTACGAGCAGCGTAAAATTATGGCCACGTGGCGCCTCAACGTCGGCAGCTCCGGCGATCCGCAAGGGTAAGGGTGAGTCCTTGCTTCGCTCATTAGACCCCACATCTCCTTCGCATCTACGGCTCGGACTTGGGCCAAAAGCACTTCCAGCCCATCACAAGCCTCCGCACATCACCTCCAACGACAAGTCGACTCCACTATCGGCTCGCAGAGAGGGGACAGCTCGACAATTGACAAGATGAAACTCATAACCGTCATCTCACTCATCCTACCGACCTTCGCATCGCTCGCCAGGCAAGTATCCAGACCCTTCTGTTCACCAGACGCACACGCTAACGACAATCCTAACCACAGTGCAGAACAAGAATACGCGCACCTGCGCTGCCAAACCGTCAACAAAAACACCGGCAAGCGAGACTTCAGCGTCGGCGGCGACTGGACCAAGCACATTGTCTATGACAAGGACAAGTTGGGTCTGATAGGCCCCACGTGGATTTACCAGCACCACGGACTCGATTGCGTCAATCTGGTGTCACACTATGACATCGACACGTTCAACCAGTATTGCATTCAGAGGTGTATTCCGGGCAAGCCGGAGTTTGTGTGTATGGCCGTGTCGAGTGGTTGTTGTACCATCAAGACGAGTTGTTGAGATGCGTTGTTTATGGAAGTCGAGAAGGAAGATAGACAAGGGGCACCGACTTGGAATGCCAGAAAGCTGCTCGTCCGTATATAGTGCGCCGTTGTTAGCTTGATCGAGATTTCTGCTCTACATGTCTAGGCAGTCAGTCTTTGTCGATCTCAGTATCCTTTGCAGTCGATTACAACATGGGATCCCCAACCGACGACTGGGTTGATGAGTAGTATTAGCCGTCGACCACGATGCTCGAGCCTTTATCTTTTTAGTCTCGGTTCTATTCTCGGTTCCTCACTTTGCACAATTGCATCGCAATTTCTTCTCGGTCCGCCCGGCAACATATCTTTCCGTCAAGTTGCGAGTACCTCGACCTACCGCTGCCCGGGGTGCAAACTTGAGAAGCCCATTGGGTGAAACTCGGCTTGTCAACGGGATGCTCTTGTCAGTCTCACGATGTGATTGTCAAATCCCATTTCTCCACCAAGTAGCCACCAGCAGCTTCAGACCGCCCAGCGTCTTGGCTGCTTGCACTTAACCATCATCGTCGAAAGCATGCAGCGTCGCACGGCCTCTGGTCAACCTCTGGCTGTCCTGTCGACTCGTACGATGCATAGTATGCACGCGACGGTCCCGTGTTTGTGATTTAAGTCGAAGCGCGATGCAGCACCGGCAGAGGTGGAATTGTCGACGGAGGGTTTGAGGAGTCGAAGGATGGGAAAACTGACATTCCGATGCCTTCATCGTCATATAGGACTTCGGCGGCTGTGCTTCGTTTTCATTGTTTCGTGTTGTCGCATCCGTTGAGTTTCCGTTTACCTGCGAGACGCAGACTGTGTCAGGTTCTTGGCCACTAGGTTGGGCGAGGCTCGTTGAGTGACCGTGTTTCCAGATCATGTAGCGACGTGCGGACAACCTATTCCCACAACTGTTGACCAGTGCAAGCATCTGTCGGGACCAATGCAATACCATTCGCCTCATATTTGGTACGCTCCCAAGTCCTGAGTGCGACCAAGATGAGAGAGTCTGGATTGTCGACCAAGTCAATGCCCTGCACCCAATGAGAGAGTCCGCACGAATGACCAGGTCACGATTTTGCAACAAGCTCGTCGTGAGGATCATCCACCCACATCTTCCTGCCCATCGGTCGTCAATTCGACAAAGCGGCGAAGGATGTTGTCTTCGAACCACGGCTGGTACACCTCCACTGACCATTGCATAAGCGCTTGCAGCCCGGCAACGACCTGATAGGTTCCAAGCAGCGTCTTGGTTGAGCCAAACTCGCCACAATCCCACATCGTTCCACCGTGGCCGTCGCGGTTCTGCTGCATGTAGTAGAGCTTCCAGACATCCCCGTGCACTGCAACCAGCGGGAGGGGCATATGCACGAGCCAAGGATCCCCAACCCAGGAGTGTAGATTCTCGAGTCGTTGTATCTGCGCTTGGGCCCAAGTCTCGAGCTGTACGAGGGCTTTGGCGCCACCTTCAATTGGCAGCTTCGTCTCAATGCTGACGGTTATGGGTTTGAAGCGGATAGGCCCGTACTTGGTCTGGTTGAAAAAGTTGATATTCTGGAGAGTGGCGGCTTGCCCGAGGTTTGGATAGCGAGAGAGCTGCAAGACGATGCAAAAGTCCACTTTCCTAGACTGGACACCGTCGTCGTCGGCAGTCAGCTCAGGCAACACGCCGGGCTCGATGGTTGCTGTAGTTCTGCAAAACAATCAGCACGGCGCCCTGTCCACGCGTGTAAGTGAGGGACATGCATATTCTGCCACGTGACGTAACTTGCCACACCGTGTGAATACCAAGGTCATAGAACGTATCAATTATAGGACTATGTACATCAGACGATTTTTACTATATGTTACTTAGTAGGCGCTAACCCTATTAATTAAGAATATTACATCCTCTCCTACTAAGGCTTATATGCTCCTATAGAGCCTATAATATTCTAATATCCTAAATAATTAAAGGAACATAACTATTAGAGGCTAGTTATAAGCCTATATTATAACTACTATAGTTACTACTATTATTATAGCTACGTCGTCTTATATACTAAATCTAGACTATCTTATTCTATAGTTATAGGCTAAATATATCTATATAGTAAGATTTACTAACTACTACTACCTTAAAGAAGCGTAGCTAACTCCTAAAGACTAGCCGTTAGAAGTTATAATAGTATTAATATACCTAATAACGTAGTTTACGTTAGTTATAAGGTCTTATAAATACTAGTAGCAACATATTATTAACTCTATAAATACTAGCAGATAGCTTATATAGTTAGCCTTATAAATACTAGTAGGTAGCTACGTAGTTAACTTTATTAAATGTTGAATTAAGATCCTATACTTAATACTAGGTAATAGATTTACGTAATAGAAGTAGCTATAGAAGGAATATATTATTAGGTATATATTAGAAGGTAATAAACATATTAGGTTAGAGAAGAGAAGAAGGAATCTTCTCTTCTCTCTCTCTTAGAAATACTCCTACTAAGGCTAAGCTTATAGGGCTTAGTTAGAGTACTCCTAAGTTATAAACTAGTATAACTCTCTCTACTCTAACTTAATATTTCTAGTATATAACTACCTATTACTTTTTAATACTCCTACTTAGGTATATGCTACTACCTATAGTCTCTACTAACCCTACGCCACTCCTACTAGCTTCTAACCTCTAGTCTAGAGCCTTATAAGCTTTGTTCTTATTAGAGAGAGTAATAAATTAGAATATGTTTGCCTTCTTATATAAGGGTAATCTATATAGGAAAGGAGGAAGTTATAAATTAGAGAATATTTATTATTATATATGTTAGTTTACTAGTTTATATAAATGCTCTACTTTTATAGGTAGCTCTAGCTTCGTATAAGAGCAATCTATATATAAAGGGGAGGTCGTAAATTAGAGAATATTTATTATTTATATATATTAGCTAGCTAGTTTATATAAATGCTCTACTTTTATAGGCAGCTCTAGCTTCGTATAAGAGCAATCTATATATAAAGAGAGGTCGTAAATTAGAGAATGTTTATTATTTATATATATTAGTTAGCTAGTTTATATAAATGCTCTACTTTTATAGGTATCTCTAGCTTTATATAAAGTCTTCCTCTTGCCCCTTCTCTACTAACATAACCTCTCTAACATCTTAATATTAGCTTTATAGTAAGGTGTCCTACTAATTCTATTAGATAATACTTTACTTAGCGATAAGCTTACTTAGCTTATAGCTCTTAGGTATGTCTTTCTAGTATATTATCCCTCTAATCGCAGCTAACTATTCTCTTAGCTCTAATACTATAAGGCACCTAACTCTTAGTTATATATAGCTCTAAGTATATATCCGATTCCTTCGCGAGGTATATAACTCTAGTCGCTTTAACTAAGTCCTACTTTCCTTTAAGAGTAACGCGACTTAATTCTATATTACTTATTAGAGTATAACCTTCTCTTATAACCTAGGTCTATAGGAATATAACCTAAATACTCTAACTAGTACTATACTAATTACTACTAGCTTTATAATAGCTAGTATTACCTAGAGCGTAAATTATCTTTAGTATATTATAAAGTTAGGAGGATACTACCTAGGTCTATATAGCTAGTACTACTCTAACTCTAGGAATCCTTATCTCGAGAGTTTATATACTAACTATTTTAGGAAGAATTAGAAGAAGTACTACTTATTATACTTTAGTCTAATAGATAAAGATCCTAATCTAGCGGGTTAGAGTACTATAAGTTAGAGTGCCTTTAGCTAGGATAGGTCGACCTAAGATAAGATAGGTAGCTATAGCCTTTAGCCTCGCCTTCCTACTTCTTAGTATAGTAGCCTATCCCTCTAGACGCCGGCTTATTAGAGTTTAGATTAGACTCTAGATCCGGGTCTATAATATTAGAGAGGTAGGAGTTATAGTTAGAAGGCTGCGGATTATTATCTAATCGCGCTAGACTATTATTAGGAGAATAAGTATTATAGGCTACTTACTTACCTTATAGACTATAGCTATAAGGCTTTTCTAGAACTCTACTTAAATTAAGAAGCTAGTAACCTTTTCTCTTTATAGTTCGGAGATAAGACCCTCTAGCTATACGAGCTAAATCTAGTCTAGACTAATCTATTACTATTTACCTAGAGCGACCTTATTTATCGTAGAATTATAGTCTACCTCTAGTAGGCCGAGATTACCTAATTAGAATAGAGTATTATTAGGAGGCTATTTACTACTTAGGATTAGGTAACTAACTATAATTTGAATCGGATAAGTAAAAGGATCGAGGCTCTTTCCTATAGATACCTCGCTAACTAGGCCTTCCTTCTATAGGTTACTAGGCGCACTCTAATTCCTCTACTTATAAAGGAGGAATCTCTATTAAGCGAGGAGATTACTACTCCGCCGCGATAGCCTCTAGGCTCTATTCCTAATATAGCTTTCTAAGGTATAAACCTTAGTTAGAGGCGTTAGAGCTCTAAAGGTCCTATTACTTAGTTACTTAGAAAGAGCTAGGAGTAGGAGAGGTAGGAACAAGTATTATTATCTTAAGGCCCCTCCTCTCTTCTAACTCGTCGCTAACCTTCTAGGTTAGATACCTATATAGCTAGTACTAGTCCTACCTTTCGTAGGAGTCTAAGGAGTTAGCTAGTTAGGAGTGTCTATAGTAGTATTTATTTCCTTTTTCCTACTATAGATAATCTCGACTTTTTGTTCTCTACTAAGCGCTCGCCCTCTAAATATCGACTATCCTCTAAGGTCGAGCTTCGTCCCTCTAGAGCTAGGTAGTATATAAGTCTATTTCTTGCCTATTTAAGCCTTCTTAGCCCTATATAGAAGACTCTAATCTAGCCTCGGGGCTATTAGAATCTACTATATAGTATTACTAAAGCGGATAAAGTAAGGGCTTAGTAAGAGTTCTATAACTAAGAGATTGCTAAGACGCCTAATATAGGTTTGTCCTAGCCTAGTAGGAGGCCCTCTAACTCTCGCCGCTCTAACTCTTATTATAGTAGTTAGATGTTATAAATTGAAGCGATTAGATAGCACAAGCGGACCCGTTAGGAGAAATAGCGGCACTAACCGACTAACAAGGATAGTGCTCTACCTCCTATAGCTAAGACCTAGAGAGTATATACACCTTACTCTCTATGCTCTTACTACTCCCTAGAGATCGTAGAGAGCATTAAGAATAGAAGGGGCCTACTATTAGGAAGGCAATATATATAGGAACTTAGGATAGACTTATTCAGACTATATTTAGCTTATATTAGTAATCGACTAATTAGAATCGACTATCTATCAAACTCTTATTGTTTATTACTTTATATTAGCATCTACTTCCCTCTTTAAGAGCTTATCTTTAGAAGCTACTAACGCTTACCTGTTTCGGGTTAGGACATACTTCGGTACATATAACCCGCTAGTTAGTTGTTAACACTTTAAACACCCTTAAGTATAAGTTCTATATCGAGGAACGCTTCGGGAACCCTAGCCCTAAGCGATGCTAGAGGATCGACACAAGTAAGGACTACGTTAGGAGACTCTGCTATAAAGGTTGCTAAACTAGACCTCTACTATAGAGATCGAGTTAAGCTCGAGGAATAGCTTAACTAGATGTAGCTATACTTCTTATTTAATAACGTTACGTAGAATAAGACCTTGTTCGCTATTACGTACCTACGTAGCAAAGCTTAGAAATAGATCAAACCCTACCTTACTAAGTACCTTAGCGACAACACCGACGAAAATAGAATGTTCGGAAACTTTAACGTCTTTAAGAAAGAACTTAGACAGATCTATAGAGTCTATAACGACAAGGAAGTTTCGACTAGGGTTATTTAACACTTAGTTTAGAAGACGTTAGCATCCGACTATGCCGCTAGCTTTAAATAACATACCTAAGTTACTAAATAGGATGATAATACCCTAATAGTTATGTTCTAACATAGCTTAAAGGATAACGTTAAGGATAAGCTAATACGCGACGGATCTACAAACGACGACTTAGACTAACTTATTTCTAGTACGATCCGGATTAATAATATATTATATAAGCGTACGATAGAAAAGCGCTACGATCGTAGTAGTAGGAAATATAGCTTTATACCTACTAGCCGGACCGGAGGAAGATATAATCGAGGTAACGACTACGATACTATAGACTAGGAAGCAAACAACACGTAGCGACTCGACAATAGAAGACCTAAGGGAAAGGGATCCTAAGGTAAGAAAACTAGAATTAAGTGCTATACGTGTTCTAAGATTAGACATATAGCGAGGGACTATAAGTCGAAGAATAAAGTGCCCTAACGACAGTTTAACTCGATAGAACGAATTTAGGAATTTAATATAGTCCTTAGAACCTAGGATGAACTAATATCTAGGGGAGGATATAATAAGAACCCGAAGGAGCATAATCCGCTAAAGGGCAACTACGAAAGTTTTGCTAAACCGCTTAACTATTCGAACACACTAGCAAAATTAAAGGACATTACTACGGAGTAGGAGGAACTAGTAAGTAGAGCGATCTAGTAGCTAGATATAACTCTTACCTAGAAAATACCTATAGCTCTAGAAAACGAATTCTATTCTATAGAGTACGTAGATAATGTCCCTAACGACGTAGAGGATATCCCCGAACGGGAGGACGCGATAGGAATCGTAGGCGACGACGCCTACGATAGGGACGAAGAAAAGGGAACGGACGAAGCCCTATACCGAGCCCTAGGTTCGGGAGAGAACTAAGAACCTACGCGACTATCTACACTATAGAGCGGAATGTTAAAACTATGCGAAGCAGAAGATTAGTTAAGATACTACGACAACTAATATAGGAAATATCGAGATAAGAAACTCTAAAATAGATAGGTAGAACTACGATACGAAACTCGATAGATATACGCCTATTATAACGCTAGAGGACTAGTTTATAAGATATAGAAGAACGAACTTTACGAACAAGTTAGATAGGACGTTAAAGACCTACTTTAGTAGTACGACATACTAGTAGAAATCGCGGAAATTATAGCGGACATTATATAAAACTAGATATCCCTTTACGAAGGAGACTAACTACGACTAGACAAGGTCGGTATACTTATAAGCGAAACTATATACGAACGCTAACAGTTACTTAAAGACTAAGAACGTATAGAAGAAGTTAACGTTATAGAAGGACAAGATAATAAGACGACCGAAAACGAAGATAGCGAAAACGATAACACTTTAGATAAAGAATAGGGAAGTAGTAACAACATAAATCGAGACGAACTAATCGAGTTTACTATATTAGGCTATATAGAAGCTATAAGTATGTTTGTCGTAATTACTAGGCGATATAAGGAAGTTTTCCTAACACTTAGAAAGGAACGCTATCTGTATCTAGGATAATTCGACCTCTTAATTAAGCAGCTTCGAAGTATGTTCTAGAAGCATCGATTAGTACACAGAGAAGAACAAAGCTTTAGACGACACGTACGAGACGTGCTACCTATTAGAAGCCAATTCTAGGGCGATAGAAGCTACCTAACACTAGGAGGCTTACTTGTAATAAAAGGAATAAGGGACTAGATCAAAGTACTATAGAAACAGTTCCGAACTATGCAGACTATTTAGACCCTTAGGCGAGAATAACTATAGGAGGTTCTAACTAACAACCGAAAAGCTAGATAAGAAGCGATCTAACATAGGAATTAGATCTAGACATATATTAGGGGGAAAATGCGAGAATACTAGGATCGACAGCTCCTTATAAGAGAATAATAGAAGGAGCTAGAACGATAATAACGACCTATAAAGATATATAGGATGCTAGTACTAGAGTATAGTAACGCTTTACTATTCGATTCGGAAAACGAGTAAGCTCGGCCGACACGAGCGATTAGTACGAGTATAACAACATTTATAAGGCTTAAGAAAACAATTCTAGTAGTAATAGTAAGATAGGAGTCTTTAAGACCGAAAGTATTATAAACGGACTACCTACGATAGTAATAATCGATAGTAGGGCTAGTAGCAGCTTTATATCGAAAGACTACGTTTAAAGGAGAGCGGTTATAACGCGCTAGAAACTAGATAGATACAAAGTAATTGTAGTAAATAGATTACGCTTGCCTAACGTAGATAGAGAAATAGTACCTCTATTATATATTACTTAAGGGTATTATAAGGAGATTGTCTTAGATATAATACTAATAGCTAGACACGACATCGTACTAGGCACCCCTTAGTTAAGAAAACACAACCTAGCTATTAACTAGAGGACAGGAGTACTTAGATTTGATTAATACGAATACGAACGTATTACGAAACCTATATATCGATAGCGGACAATAGTAGATAAGCGGAAGAAACTATACGAGATATGTTTATTAGCGAATAGCGGACTTTAACAACGAAGCGCGAACTAGACAGATACTAGAGAGAGTCTACTAGATTACAAAGACGTTATAGTACATAGTGAAATCGTAGCACCTAGAATCCTAGAAGAGTATAAGGAATTCGCGCTACTCTTTAAGGACGAAACGGGATTAGTAGCCTTACTAAAACATCAACCGTAGGACTACTAAATCCGACTTTAGCCTAGAAAGGTACTACCGTTTGGACTACTATATACTAAATTAGGCAAAGAATTAGAAGCTGAACGAGAATAGATTAAGAAGAACGAAGCAAAGAGATATATCTAGAAATCGGAATCCTCTACAGCATTACTAATAATGTTTGTACTAAAGAAGAACAGAAAGCTACGATGCGTATAGGATTACTAGAAACTTAACGACATTTTAATTAAGAACTAGTACCCTTTACCTAATATTAGCGAGCTATAGGACAGACTTTTAGGAGCTTAGTAGTTTACTACGCTAGACTTGCGGAATAGGTACTACCTTATCTATATAGTAGCTAGTAAAGAGTAGAAGATAGTATTCAGATTAAGATATAGACTTTACGAGTTCTTAGTTATGCTATTTAGATTAACAAACGTACTAGCAAGTTTCTAAGATATAATAAACAATATACTACGAGAATATTTAGACGACTTTGTAATAGCGTACCTTAACGATATCCTAGTCTATACTAACGGGACGCTACAACAACATGTCGAATATATACAAAAAGTATTTAGGAAACTATAGGAACGTAATCTATAAGTTAACCCGGAAAAATGCGAGTTCTATAAGAAAGAGGTTAAGTTCCTAGGATTTATTATAAGCACAAAAGGACTATAAGTCGACCCCGACAAAATTAAGGTAGTATAGGAATAGCTAACACCGAAATACGTCAAGGACGTATAAGTATTCCTAGGCCTTACGAACTATAACCGAAAGTTTATTAAGGACTACTCGACAACTACAACAGTTCTTACGAATCTTATAAGGAAGGATATTACGTTTAAATAGGAAAACAAACACTAAGAAGCCTTTTAGAAGCTAAAGGATATAATAGTAGAATGCTTAATACTAGCTATATTCGACACGAACAAGCCTATATAGATCGAAACAGATACATCCGATCTTGCTATAGGAGTATGCCTTACCTAAGAAAGCGAAGGCAAGCGCAAGCCTATCGCCTACTATTCTCGAAAGATAACACTAGCCGAATAGAACTACGACATTTATAATAAAGAGCTACTTATAATCGTATTAGTACTACGACACTAGAGAGTTTATTACGAAGGAGTACTAGGACTTGTAATATATTTAGACTATAAGAATCTGCTATATTTTACGACTATAAAGGACCTAATAAGACGACAAGTCAGATAGGCAGAACTTCTAGGGCAATACAAATTCGAAATTAAATACACTCTAGGAAAGGATAACGTAAGAGTAGACGCCTTATTATAGCGAAGCGACTATATAGAAATAAAAGACAAGTTCGAGCACTAGGTGTTAAAAATTAATAATAATAGAAGCCTAAGCGCAAACATTAGAGAGTTTAATAAAATAGTTAGGATACTAAACGACTAAAAGGAGGAATTTCCTATAAGCAAAGGAAAATTCTAAGTGCTAGAAGCAGATATCGAGAAATGTATACGAAGGCACTACGACGAACTAACACGAGGACATCTAGGAATTGCGAAGATAGTATACTTAATACAAAGACATTTCGAATTCCCGCAGATGCGATAACAAGTATATAACTATATTAAGAAATGTGTATAATATAGATAGAATAAGGTAGAACGACATTCGCCTTACAGAGAAATTTAATTCTCTAAAGTACTAGAGCAACTATAGGATAAGGCTACGATAGACTTTATCGTAAAGTTACCTAGGTTAAAGGACCTAGTAATAGGACACGCATATAATTCGATACTTAATATTATAGATAGGCTAACGAAGTACGCACACTTTATACCCTATAACGAATTAATAATAGTAGAACAGCTAGCACACCTTATACTTAATAGGCTAGTTAGATACTATAGAACGCAAAAGGCTTATATAACGGATAGGGATAAGCTATTTACGTCGCGGTACTAGAGGATACTTCTTACACTTCTAGGCACGAAGTAGAAGTTGTCTATAGCATTTTATCTATAGACAAACGGATAGACGGAACGAGTTAACTAGACTCTAGAGACGTACCTACGACACTACGTTAATAAAACAATAAACAATTAGGTAGCACTACTACTAATAGCGCAACTAGCAATTAATAACATAGATTCGTTAATAATAGGCAGGTCACTATTCTTCCTAAACTTCGGGAAGGAGCCTAATGTTTTTAGACCTAAATACTACTATAAGGCTACTTAGGCTGCGATAGTTAGGGTGAGTAACCTCCGAAAAATCTATAAGGACGCTAAAACAAGGATCGAACAAGACTAAAAGAAACTACAAGGCAAGGACATAGGAATAGCACCTTAGCTAAAAGAGGGGGATAAGGTGTATCTTTATACTAAAAACCTAAAGACACAAAGACTAATAAAGAAACTAGACTATAAGAAAGTCGGACTATTCTTAGTTAAGGAGGTTAGAGGACCTATAAGCTACAGGCTAGTACTTCTACTAGACGCTAAAATACACCCTATGTTCTATATATCGCTTTTAGAACTAGTAGACCTAGACACACCCTTATAGGAAACATTTTATTACAAAACTTAGGAAGAAGACGAGTTCGAAGTCGAAAGGATTCTAGATTAAAAGAACAATTAGTATCTAGTCAAATAGAGAGGATATCTAGAATCGGAAAATACCTAGGAACTGCTAGAAAACCTTACGAACTGCTACTAGCTTCTACGGCATTTCTACTAGAGGAAACATCCGATAAGAAGGTAGGGGGTTCTCCGTGCTAGAAAGAATCTAGCATGCTATCTAAAGAACTCTAGGTCTAAGGAGAGAATGCTAGGTCGGGAACATACTAGCTAGGAGCTAACGGATTAGGATTAAGAACCTCAAACTCCTCCTAAACCTCTATATCCTCGTCTAATAAGAGACGATCCTCTAACGCACGACCTTCGACAACTTTCTAATCTACTACATCTAGCTATTTTCGAAGACGCATCTCTTTAGTATACGCCTAGGCTAGCTTAGCCTTCGCGGAATCGAGCTCTTAAAGTAACTTCTTACGCTACGTAATAAGACATTTCTATTCGCTTTTAGTAACCCGCGCGTTATAACCCTTTAGATTCCGTTACTAACATTCGGCGCACTAACTAGAGAAAATATGTATATAATATATATAACCCTCCTTTTAATAAGTATCGTAAGGCTTTATAGCGATATTCCCCTTATAGAAGATCTAGGCGGCTTTACGTTTCTAATGCTAAGTCGATTTAGACTATATAGTAGAAGGTAAAGGAGAAGACATAGTTGCCGGACAAACGAAAGAGTTAAGATTACACGTAATAAGCTTCGGGACGAAGCTAGGCTAAGGAGGGGATAGTATTATAAATTGAAGCGATTAGATAGTATAAGCAGACCTATTAGGAGAAATAGCGGTACTAACCGACTAATAAGGATAGTGCTCTACCTCCTATAGCTAAGACCTAGAGAGTATATGTACCTTACTCTCTATACTCTTACTACTCCCTAGAGATCGTAGAGAGTATTAAGAATAGAAGGGGCCTACTATTAGGAAGGTAATATATATAGGAACTTAGGATAGACTTGTTTAGACTATGTTTAACTTATGTTAGCAATCGACTAATTAGAATCGACTATCTATCAAACTCTTATTATTTATTACTTTATATTAGTATCTACTTCCCTCTTTAAGAGCTTATCTTTAGAAGCTACTAACGCTTACCTATTTTGGGTTAGGACATACTTCGGTACGTATAACCCGCTAGTTAGTTGTTAACATTAGAGTTCTTATTATAGGTCTTATAGATCTAGAGGTAGCCGCGAGTAGTATAAGTACTTAGCTAGAAGTTTCTAAGCTTCTAATAACAAATAAGATTATCTAAGGTAGTAGGTTAGCCTAGTAGGTTATAATGCTACTTTCTAGTAGTAGCTATAATTATAGTTAGAAATAAAGAGCTACTTCCTTAACTAAAGCTACTTTACTACCTTCTTAAAGGGTTAGGGTTAGGGTTAGGGTTAGGGTTAGGGTTAGGGTTAGGGTTAGGGTTAGGGTTAGGGTTAGGGTTAGGGTTAGGGTTAGGGTTAGGGTTAG
>JABBMZ010000059.1:0-172730 GCA_013403795.1 Teratosphaeria pseudoeucalypti
AAACCCCCCCCCCCCTCCCAGGTCATGGGTCGGCGCAACGGTCGAGCAATGTCGGTCCATCCAAGGAGACGGTTGAGCCATAGGCGCCTGCCTGTCGGTCCGGCAAAAGCAGGACGACCACCCCAGACTCAACTCCCTGTAAGCCAGCACGATGCCCACCACAAGGCAGACGAGTCGAAGACGTCCCCCCCCCCCCAACACCGTCGTTCGACTCGACACGGCATGAATGTCTCATCCATCCACCCATCGATCCCATCTATGGTATCCATACAATGCGTCGTCTCCTGTACACCGGGATTCGAGAGCAGATGCAGTCCGTGATGTATGGATGTATATAGATCAGGTCCTGCCGTTGTAGATCAATCCTGCGGGATAGACGGACCAAAGCGTCCATCGCTCACCAACACCAATAGACCAACGTCACGTATGCATACCACATCACATCACGTCGAGCACCTGATAGAAGATCACCCAAACCCAGATGGACATCAAAAATTCAACCATCATCCATTTCACCACCTCGGTATCATCTACCATCCACTCCTCTAAAACGGCCCCTCGTGACACATGGGATCCTGTGGGAAGGATCCACCCCAGAGTTCGCGACACGCTCACGTGCAGACATGACACACAGACCAACACCCGATCAACCCCCGAACCTCTCGAGGGCCAGTCTCCTCCCGAGATGGCCCACCCGACACCGGATCCGACTCGTCGTAGACAGGCCCAACGTCGAACCCGTCGGCGAGGGAGGGATGCCAGAGGAAGACAGACAACAAGAAAGAGAAAAAAAAAAAAAAGACCCCACAGCTCCATGCCTGAGAGGAAACAAAAAAATGGCCGAGATCGACTCTCCCCAAAGCTCCCCACGCAGACACGGCCGTCAACACAGCGGCTTCTTGACGTCCTCGACGCCTCGCGCAATCACGTCGTCAATCTTCCAGCGCGGCGGCACGACGGGGGGCGGCCGGGCGCCGACCTCCCGACGCGCGCGGCCCCCGCCCCCCGTCTCGGGGACCGGGCCGTCGGGGAGGGGGTCCTGGCCGCCGGCGAGGCCGGAGCTGAACTTGAGCTGCAGCACGTCGCCGGCCTGGTCGCAGGCCGTCAGCAGGCGGTCCAGGTCGTCCTTGGTGTGGGCGGCCGAGACGCACAGGCGCACGCGCGACGAGATGAGCGGGGTGGCGGGGTAGCCGACGACGACGACGGCGATCTTGCGCTGGAGCATCTCGTGCGAGAAGGCGGGGATCTTGGCGGGGTGGTAGAGGAGCAGGGGGATGATGGGCGAGTCGTCGTGGCCGTAGACGATGAAGCCGAGGCGCTTGAGGCCGAGGCGGAGGTAGCGGGAGTTGAAGGCGAGGCGCTGCAGGCGCTCCTCGCCCTGGCCGGGGGCGACGTCGCCGCGGATGATGCGGAGCGAGGTGGCGATCTGGGTGAGGACGGCGGGGGGGGGGGACTCGCCGTAGAGGGTGCCGGCGTTGGTGACGCGGATCTTGTCGATGATGGCGCGGTCGGCGCAGATGTAGCCGCCGTTGGCGCCGAAGGACTTGGTGAAGGTGCCCATGAGGATGTCGACCTCGGCGGGGTCGATGCCGAAGTAGTCGCAGACGCCGCGGCCGCGCGGGCCGAGGGCGCCGATGCTGTGGGCCTCGTCGACGTAGAGGGCGAACTTGTAGCGGCGCTTGAGCGCGACGAGGCCGGGCAGGTTCACCATGGTGCCCTCCATGCTGTACAGGCCCTCGACGGCGACCAGGACCTTGCGCCAGGGGCGGCGGGTGCGGGGCTGGCCCTGGCTGATGCGCTCGCGCAGGACGTGCTCGAGGTCGACCATGTCGTTGTGCTTGAACATGTCGATGACGGCGCCGGACACGCGGGCGCCGAAGCGGATGGACGAGTGGTTCAGCTGGTCGCTGATGACCAGGCAGCCCCGGCCGACGAAGGCGGGGAACGAGGTGGCGTTGGTGACGAAGCCCATGCTGTAGACGGTGGCGGCGGGCTTGCCGACGAAGTCGGCGACCAGGCGCTCGACCTCGACGTGCAGCTCGCTGGTGCCGACGTCGGCGCGCGGGGAGCAGAACGAGATGCCGTACCGGCGGATGCTCCGCTCGGCCTCGTCGGCGCACTCGCCCTCGGCCTGGGCGAAGCCGAGGTAGTTGTAGCTCGCGAGGTTCAGCGCCTCGGTGGTGGTGCCGGTCAGGCGGAAGCTCAGGTTGAAGTCGTCGCTCGTGCGGTCGAGCAGGGTGATGAGGCGGCCGGGGACGCCGGTGACGGGCCGCCGGAAGCAGTCGTTGATGCGCAGCTGCAGGCGGCGGATGTAGAAGTTGTCGAAGTCGCTGTTCAGCGGGGCGTAGCCGTCCTGTTGGCGGAGGTGCTTGTAGTGCTCCTGCCGGAAGCGCTTGCCGAAGAAGTCCCGCACGTGGCCGAAGATGATGAGGATGAGGTAGGAGATGTAGGTGGTGATGAGGTAGTAATACGGCGGCTCGTCCTCGATGGGCTCGGGGAACTCCTCGCCGACGAAGCGCGAGGTGTAGAGGTGGTGTCGGGAGGCGAGCGGACCGTAGGCGGCGTGCATCCTGGCGAGGCGCCTGGCCTCGGCGGGGGTGGGCGGGGTGAAGAGGTTCAGGGGCTTCTGGGCGTCGTCCATCGTGTTGCCGCTGCTCTTCTCGCCCGTGGCGGTGGTCAGGTTGATGGTGGGCAGGCTGAGGGTGGGGATCTGCGGCGAGGGCGGACGGAAGGAGGGGAGGTGCGGCGTCCGGAGGGAGTCGGTCTGCGGAGGCGGGGGGGGGGGGTGGTGGGCGTCGGGGTGCTTGGGCGGGCGGGGGGTGCCGGAGAAGGCGTTGAGGAGGCGCGGTCGGAGGCGGGGTTTCGGGGCGGCGACGGGGGGTGGGGAGAGGTCCTGGGGGTCGAGCACGCGGATGGGCTCTCCCTCGGACCAGAGGGCGGCGTCGGGCGAGGAGGGCGGAGGGGGCGCAGCGAAGATGGTACGGATCGGCATGGCTCTGGGGGGGCGGGAGGGGATTCCGATCAGTGTCGTGGGTGGGTGGGTGTGTGGGTGGGTGTGGGTGTGGGTGGGTGTGTGATGATTATGATTAGAGGCGGAGGATTCAAAGGAGCGAATGGGTGATGGCGACCTTCCCCTTTGGAATTCTTCACCAAGTGATGGATCGTCGATTCCTCCGGGTGTCGCGTCGGCTGACCACCTCCCTCCCTCGCGACTTCCTCTTGGCCTCGACTGCGCCTCCTGTTCTGTGCCTGTGGATGTGTCTGTGGATGTGTGGATGTGTGGATGTGTGGATGTGTGGATGTGGTGTGTAGGTATGTGTCGGATGCAATCTACATCAGCCCTCGGCACCCACTTTGATAGTCCTTCCATTTCCTTCACATCCCGGGGGGATCCTGCTTCCTCTCCCTCCTGTCCCGAACCACGAGATGATGACAAGTTATAGTAGACGGACTCTTGACCTTGACCATGTCTCTTAATGGACGTCATTCCATGGGGCATGTTCCACCAACACCGACAAGGTCGTGGTCGTGGTCGTGGTCTGGTCGTGGTCATGGACATGGGTGGGAAGGCCATGGCGAGTCGAGCATCATCATCATCATCATCATCATCATCATCAGGTATCACGGGAGATGAAGCCTTGAATTACTTGGGTCATCATCAATGGAGCCTTGAATTACTTGGGTCATCATCAATGAAGCCTTGAATTACTTGGGTCATGATTAATGGAGCCTTGAATTACTTGGGTCATCATCAATGAAGCCTTGAATTACTTGGGTCATGATCAATGAAGCCTTGAATTACTTGGGTCATCATCAATGAAGCCTTGAATTACTTGGATTCATCATCAATGAAGCCTTGAATTACTTGGATTCATCATCAATGAAGCCTTGAATCCCCATCGCTCCCATCGATTCACATCGGTCGATTGACTATCAATTCATGACCATCTGTCGGAAGAAGAAGCCAGACCACATCACATGACCCAGAGTCGCTGAGTCTCTCATGTTGGTGTGGCATCCCAGAGGCACGATCATGATCATCAATCTCCCAAGTCATATTGTATCTGGTCACAGGATGCGAGAAGTGAGTCGTGAGCTCGAGCAGGGTGGGGGGCAGCGGTGTCGGAGGAGGGGGCGGAGAGCGGTAGATGCCTGAGGAACGAGAGGAGAGCGTAGAATCATGGATCTACGTGAGGCGACTATTATGATCATGGAGAGACAGAGGATCGGATCAATCCGATGATAAGGATGTGCTGGTCTCCCCGGGCCTATCGGCTGGCGGCGCTTCCATCGCATGTGAAGCACCGCGACTCACACCGAACACCTGGCACCCCTCTCACCCTTCACCCACCCACCCCCACCCAATGTCCTCTCCCTCCACACCACACCACCCACCACACCACCCACCCACCTCCACACGCCCAACCACCCCCCCACCACCATGACCACCAAAGGCCAATTCACCTCCAAGAACCCCACCATCAAACGCATCCTCCGCGAGGCCGCCGAGCTCGCCGCCCAACCCTCCCCGGACTACCACGCCCACCCCCTCGACACCGACATCTTCGAATGGCACTTCACCCTCCGCGGCCCCCCACCCCCCTCCCCCTACGCCACCGGCCTCTACCACGGCCGCATCGTCCTGCCCCCCGCCTACCCCCTCAAACCCCCCAGCTTCCGCTTCCTCACCCCGACCGGCCGCTTCGAGGTCAACCGCGAGATCTGCCTGAGCATCAGCGGCCACCACGAGGAGACCTGGCAGCCCGCCTGGGGCATCCGCACCGCCCTCGTCGCCATCCGCAGCTTCATGGACACCGGCGCCGCCGGCCAGCTCGGCGGCATGGAGTGCGGCGACGCCGTGCGCCGCCGTCTGGCCGCCCAGAGTCCCGCCTGGCGCTGTGCCGCGTGTGGGAAGACGAACGAGGAGGTCATGCGGGCCGTCGAGGCGGAGGCGGAGGGCGCGCGGCACGACGACGAGGTCCCGGAGGAGCTGAGGTTGGCGTATCGCGAGGATTTGGGCACGAAGGGCGGGGAGGAGGAGCCGCCGGCGCAGAGTCCACCACCTGTGGCGTCGGCCGCGAGTCAGACGGCACCGGCGCCGACCGCTGCAGCGCCGACCCCGCCGGCCCCGAGGCCGCGGCGCCCCGACGACGTGCCGGCCTGGATCGACAAGGCCATCTCCGGCGTCCTCGCCATGCTGCTCGTCCTCCTCTGGCGACGTTACGGGTGAAACATCACATTCGCTAGCACGGGACGTTCAAGGCGCTGTGGGAAGGAAAACTTCTAGTGGGGGGGGGGGGGGGGGGGCGTTCAAGGCGCTGTGGGGAAAGGAAGAGGGGAGTAAAGGAAAAAGTCACGGCGTTGTATCTCTTTTGATTGCTCTGTACAGAAATCGAGAGGAGGCACGAGATACCCACCAAGAACCGCCGCGGCACACCAGGCACGTTTCTGGTTTTTGACTACTACCACGACACGTAGAAGGGAATCCTACCACCAAGACGTTCGCAAGAAGGGGGTGTTCACACCCCCGCGGCTTGCTCCCGGCTCCGTCACGCCCAGGCTCAGCCAGCCAGTCCCGCCTCTTCCTCCCCCTCCTCCGCATCCCGACTCCCGCCGCCGCCGCCGCCGCCGCCCCTTCACACCATCACCGGCCTTCCCTCAACCCCCCCTCCCACGTCCACCACCCCCGAAGAGGAGAGCATCCACAACCTCCCCAACCCCTCAAAAGCTCAACGAGCGACAAGCCGCAGAGCGCGCACAGGACAAGAGTCTAGCCTTTCTCGACCGCGCGGCGTGTGGGTAGGGTAGGGCAGGGTAGGGACCGATCGTGGTCTTGATGACGGGATCCCGCTGATGGAGGGGGCCTCATGATGGTACTGGGCGTGTCCCGAGACGTCCGTCGACCGGGATGTTTTTTTTTTCTTTTCCCTTTCCTTTTGCAGAGGGAGGAGAATCCAGCGATGGGGATCGGAGGGAGCTTTGTTCGGCGATGGGGGGATGCTGCCGGGATTCTCTTCTGAGAGGGTGGGGGGAGGTGCTTCTGCTTTTCCTCGCGTGGTGGAGGGGGTGGGAGAAGTGGGGGCCAGGAAAAGGTCAAGCCAGGCATTCATCCTCCTCGTCCATGTCACGGGTCATCGAAAACCGTTGTGCAACGACGTAGGATGCGTGTGGAGCTCGTCGCGGGATTGTCAGATGATCGACCTAGTGTGCCATCATGCCATCGTGCCATCATGCCATCGTGCCATCATCCCATCGCACCCTCCTCCTTCTCCTCCTCCTCCTCCTCCTCCCAAACACCTCACATCCCCCGCCCCCGCCACCGCCTCGCCACGCCCAGTAAATCCAATCCGACCATCAGCACCAGGAACCAGACCCACCAAGACAAAAAAAAAAGAAATCGCGGGACCACACCTCGACCTCATAAATGCGTGTGTTGATACTCGACCTCAAAATGCATGTGTTGATACTCGACCTCAAAATGCGTGTCTTGATACAACCACTCCTCATCATCTACACACCCCTCCACAACCTACACCGTACGAAAAACCCTTCTCCACCCCCCGACCGACACCTCGCTATATATCCTCTCGGATCCGCCGTCAAGAACGCCGCTGAAAAAAAAAAGCCATGGGTATCATTGTCCTCCCAAACACACACACACACACACACACACACAAAACCCCCCCAAATCATCCCGGTAATCGTTACAAGCGCGTTTCATACCCTCTGTTGTTCCGTAGCACCCTCGTCGTCAGACCCATAAACGTCATCCATCTCATACTCATCCATCCATGCCCGACGGCAGAGGCCCCTAGCTCTGAAACCCCGGCTGCGAGTATCCCGGGGTCCACTCCGCGCCGCCAAAGATCTCTTGGATGTTGATGTTCGGCATGTTGTGCGACGGCGCCGGGTGACTCGGCCACGTCCCGTTCGGGAGGCCGTTCGCCATGCTGGTGGCGTCCATCACGCCCATCGGACCGCCGTTGGTGTAGTTTGAGACGGCCTCGGGCGGGAGTCCGTAGCCTTGCTGTCGGTACTGCGGAGCTTGCTTCTGGTCGATGTAAGGGGGCAGCGCGAGGTAGTTCGCCTCGAGACTATCCTCGTGACTGCGCGACGAGGTCGCGGCCATGGCAGGAGTCGACTCGCCTACACTGTAGATCTGCGCATCCCGGAGCGGATTGCCTCGTGAGTATTGCGGATTGCTCTCAAAGGTGGTCAGCGGTTGATTCGGGTAGGCAAACGGCTCGTCCGCCGTTGGGTACATCATTGCCGAGAGATCTGGCAGATCAGGAGTCGAGATGTTGTGGGGTAGCTGGAACCCATGGACTCCATTGCTCATGGCAGTACTGCTCTGCTGTTCGTTCCATCGCCCAAAGATCTGCGGGTCGAAGCTACCGGTCGGCGTCTGTGCACCGAATTGTGCCGTGCCAGGAGCATTCCATGATTGAGTGTAAGAGTTCTGCGGCATCGCGATCTGTTGACCGTGTCGTGGAAATGTGCTGGCTCGCTTGGCACCAACGTTTGGAGTGGCCTCAGCGAACATGGAGACGTCAGGTTGGCTTCGCGACACGGTGGTGTTTGATGGCAACGAACTCGAGCTTGCATCGTGCTGGCGTTTCCTCGACAGCATCGGATGTTGCTGTCCTTCCTGCATCCAAGCTGGCAACTGGGCAAAGACGCTGGTCAGCGTCGCCGTGCACCGGTCTGCAGCCATGCTGCGGTTCGCCAACTCTGCAAGCGTTTGTCTCCCTTCCAGTGCATCCTTGATGACGGCTTGCGTAGTGGGATTCTCCTGGTTCTCGGCAGCATAGTATATCAATGACATGATGGCAAAGAATGTGGTGTACATGACGAACCAATAGGCACCATTCAGCAGACCTTCGCGTTTCATGTGACTGGTGATGTGAATGATATTGCGAGAGACGTTGACGTATGACGCGCCGCAGGCGTAGGCACGACCCTCCACGCCTTGTGATCTCTTGTCCACGCAGACAAAATGGAGGAATGGACGGTAGAGCATGATCTGCGCGTGTGCGTACGCAAGTCGGAGGAGCTGTTGTATCCGCTTGTATTGCGGCTGCACACTCGGTGTCGATGAGTTGAAGACCGCTGGCAGACTCTGCTTCCAACTTTCGAGATCGTCCTCCAGTTCTCTGATGACAGAAAACGGTATCGAGTATGACTTGTCTGGAGTATCGGACGGCGTCTTGATCGGATATATTTTCCGGACGATCTTGGACAGGATTTGCACCAGGCGTGTATGTGAATTGAAAGCAGTCATCAGTGAGACAGTGCCTTCTGGCATGGGCTCTATGCCCGTCGTGGTGACGTACTCGTCGTCCACCTCCAGCGGCAATTCCTGGTCAATGTCCTCATCACTGAGGGTCTGCGGGAGGCCGAGCATGGCGCCCACATAAATGTCCATCTTGCGGACCACCCAGAACACGCGCTTTCTGCTCTCAGCTTCAAGTGGACTGAATTGCCCGACATATGCACGGTGCAAGCCCATGCGCAGCGCTGCTCGGAGTGCGACGCCCACATATGCGTAACATTGCGACAACTTGGCTGATGACTGCAAGAATAGGATCATCATCACGACAGCCTGAATCGATGTCAGGTCTCGACAATCGCAGACATCCATCAATTGGCGGGCAATCTTGAAGTGGGTGAAGCCTTGCTGGATAGCATTCTCATAGCCGTGCTGACTGAGCGTGCTCTGCTCGTCCTTCGCGAACAGATGTCCGAGAGCCATCGCGCTGTGAAACAACGGTAGGAAGATGTTGTCATCGTTGGTGTAGTTGTCCGGCGATGTGTTGTAGAGGCGTTCGAACGACTGCCAGAAGGTGGGCTTGTGCACCACGCGCAGGAGCGCGGCGGCATCGTCCACCGCATTCCTGCAATACTGACGAGCGTAGTCGCGAGGAGGCAGGTCGGTCCCGCCAGGCGACATCTCGGAAGGAGACGCAGCTCCTGAGCGAGGTGAGTCCAGCAGCTGTGACATGGGTCGAGTCTTGACGAAGGGCGTCGAGAATGTATCGGGACCCATCAGGCTTCCCACCTGCTCCCGCATTCGGCGCACAAAACTCAGGCCGGACGAATGACCGTGATAATCCCAGTGTCCCTGTTCGTCCATGTCCATTTGCGCCACCGCCCGAACCATCGAGTGCAGGTGCGTTTCCGGCCCCGGATGCCGATCCGTTGGGTTCGGTTGATTTTGACTGACTGGAGTTGACTGTTGCTGTGGCTGCTGTTGTGTCGGCTGCGGTAGTTGCAATGGCTGTTGTCCGGGCTGTTGTCCAGCGACGGGATCGCCTCGACCTGGCGCACCAGGGATCCAACCTTGGGCGACTGCAGCATCGATTCCAGGATCGTTAAGGTCGAGGTTCGGAATGAGGATGTGAAGCAGTGTCTCGGCACGATGGACTCTGTGCTCGAGGTTTTCGACGTATTGGGGCGCTGGATTGCGTCGGCGGTTGGAGGGTTGGTCATAGGTGCAGTCTGGGTCAACCGTCAGCGGTGGTGCCTTGACAAGCGGGAACGACCTCACTCACCATAGCTGTACACTGTACAGTGGGTGCATGGCTGCTTGCCGTCACACTTGATCTTCTTGCGACGGCACTCATCGCATGCGCGGGTGACTCTGCGACGCTTCTGCAAATGGAGAGGCTTCATGGCCGACGCGTTGCCGGTTGCGGCATTCGATGCGGACGAGGGGGAGGTGTGTGAGGCATCACGAGTCTGTTTCGAGTCCAGCTCTTCATCGTTGGAGCCCTCACCGTCAGTCAGGTGCTCGTCGTAGTCCTCCGGCGACGGCTGCGACATTGTGACGGGGGGGGGGGGGGGGGGGTGGGTTCAACCGTCCGTCGATGGCGTCGTCAGTGTTCTCGGGCGAGACGACAGCGGGCAGGTTTATAGCATCGGACTCGGCCTGACAAGCACAAGGCCGGCGCTCAGACGTCTGTCGACACTTTACGGACAAGGTCACAATGGGGAAAAAGAGTCTTGAGGGTCTTGGCCTGAGGACTATCCCTACTCAGTCGGATGATGGGTCTCTGCAGGTGGACCCGTGGCTAAGCGACATGGACCTGACCCTCGTGGCGGCGGACCGGGCGATTTGGCTCCGCTCCGGGAGGCGCACTGATCCAATTCGATGAGATGTCGAAAGGGATGGGTCAGAAGAGGAGGGAGTGCGAGTGGCGCCAAACCAGCCCTCCGCAATCGCAATAATTAGTCGCCGATGAGCGAAGCCAAGAAATCCAAATCGGCAGCGAGGACGCGGCTCTGTCTTTAAGTCCGCAAGGCTGGCTGGCTGCGCAGGCGCATGGTCCATCATCCATGGACAGGAACGGCGAGCGACCAGTGAAAAGAAGGGTGCAGCGAACTCTAATAAACCGAACCCATGTCGACTTTTTCACCTTTTACTAGGTCAACACACTCCCCCGCCGTCTGACATTCCAGGCTGCGTAATCGTCGAGAGGGAATGGGAGCTTGCGCGGACGGCATTAACCAAACATTCATGATCTATTACCCGCCATGACCACCAATTGTCAATCAATTCATGAATAATAACGCCGTGAGCAGGAGTCTGGAGGACCGAGGCGAGCGACGGCGGCTGAATATCCAGAACAGAACACCTCTCACACATAAGCTCAAAGTTAGGAGGTGTGCCGACGCGACGCTCATCATTACCTTATGATCCAGGCTCGACGGTGACATGCTGACTAGCCATGATTAGGAGGAGTAGATGCTTCTGGTGCTGGTGGATAGTGGCCTGGATCCTTCTCTGCCCTACTACTACAGAAGAACCAGATAGATCCTTGCCATGACAGGATCGTTTATCCTGTAGCAGGGCAGTGCTGGTCCATCAGCAAGAAATCGTGCCCTGCAGCAGGAGACATGCTTTCTCTTAGTCCTCGGCTCGATGATGATCGTGATTGTTTGCGCCAACCATGATTCGCCGACTGTATCTTGTACCAGTCTCTGGCGGATTTTGTGCACCGTGTTGCACAGCAGCATCAATCATCACGTGGATTGCATAATAGCACTCGCGACGGACAATGTCATTATTGGGTACTACCTATTGACCACGTGAGGTGGGGAAGAGTCTCCAGAAGTCGTCTGTCGTTCTCATGCACAATAATCATCATCATGATAAGAATAAAATAAGAATACCGTATACTGCCAGCACACCCAGCCCACAGCTTTGGCTCGGTTTCTTCCTTCTGACAGGGTGTTCCCCGACCACCAACGGCATGCAGCTGCATCATGCATGCTTCTCAGCCTCTCGTGTCCCAACGTGGAAGGCCGTCGCGGACATCCTGCCGCAACGTGTGTCTCTGCCCTAGGAGGTAGCACGAGCTGATCTTGAGTCTTTCAATGCCGTGAGGACCTCGGGAGTCTCTCACCACGGAGGTTCTCGGTTCATCACCTCTAGCGACCAGGTCAGGTAAAGGTAGAGATGCAGTGCCTTGGTCTTGCAAGAAAAAATTGCGACATGTGAGAGATCGGATCATATTTACTCCGAACAGCATCGCAACTTCCAAAATCGGACGGAGCCTGAGATCCTAAATCTATCAGAGAGCATGTGACACGTGACTCGTCTTCTGTACTCATCCACCGACAGGCTTGCTGCCAGATCCTCAATCTTGCGGTCGAGTCGTCGAGCTATACAATCGAGCGGACAAGAATCGTACCCAGAAGGCTGCAAACTCTACATCGCAGCACAAAACCACCGTACTCCATAGCATATAGCCTCTCCACCATGACAAGCGAGAGCACCAACAACCCCCGCAACCCCCCCACCAAACGCGGCAGCAGGAACAACCCCCTCCCCCGGGACGTCCAAATCTCCAAGAAACTCTCCTGGCTCCTCCGCCACGGCGCCGAACAAGAGGGCCTCCCCCTCGGCCCCGGCGGCTTCCTCAACCTCCACGACTGCCTCACCACCCGCCAGATCCGCGGCCTCCACCCCACCCTCGACGAGATCCACCACCTCGTCGCCGCCAACGACAAGCAGCGCTTCACGCTCCGCCCCGTCGACCCCGACGCCGCCGTCGCGAGCTCCGACCCCCGCGACTGGCTCATCCGCGCGAACCAAGGCCACAGCCTGCCCGTCGCGGCGGACGGGCTCCTGCGGCCCGTCACCGCGGCCGACCGACCCGACGTCGTGGTGCACGGGACCACGCACGCCGCCTGGCCCCGCATCGTCGCCTCGGGCGGGCTGAAACCCATGACGCGCACGCACGTGCACTTCGCCGCCGGTCTGCCCGCCGGCGTGACGTCCCTCGTCGATGACGACGCTGCGTCGTCGTCCGCCCCCGTCATCTCGGGCATGCGCCAGTCCAGCACCGTCTTGATCTTCCTCGACGTCGACAAGGCGCTGCAGGCGGGGGTGAAGTTGTGGATGAGTGCGAACGGGGTGGTGCTGAGCGAGGGGAATGCGGAGGGGGTGGTGCCGTTGAAGGTCTTTCGGAGGGTGGAGGATCGGACGGGTGAGGGCGTGTTGGTGGAGGGGGGCAGGGTGGTCAAGGAGGCGCCGGCCAGTTGGGCGAAGGGGAGGGGGAAGGGGTGAGGGGATGTTTGGTGGTTTTTTTTTCTTTGAGGGAGGGCGATTCGACGGCTTGTAGAGGTTCGTCTACGAGATGGTGTTGATGTGCTGCACGCATAGCCCTGATGGGGTGGAAAGTGTGTCGAGTTTTGCCGGCACGGCGTCACGTGCACTGCCTCCGCGGAAGCACCTTGCATCCGTCATGCACCACAGAGCCCACGCTGGATTGCGGTTGCACAAGCCGTTCCATGCCGACAGCATCGAGACGGACGCACGAGGACTGGCACCGCGGCTCAGCTGATGATGGTTCAACATGTGCTCGAATCGTTTTCAGACAAACATCTGCCGCTCAAAGTCCAAGTAGCAATGCTCATACATCTGCCAGAGAAGTACTCAATACCTCGCACCCCGCCGCAAGCTGAACGCTGCAGATGCCATCTCCGCATGTGTACCGACCACCCCTTATCACGAATTACCATTACCATCATCGTCGTCATCATCATCATCATCACAACTCCCACCGCCTCACCCCCTCCACCAACCCATCCCCATGCTTCGTCACGGCCGCCCAAACCGGCTGAAAAGCCCTGACCTCCTCGAACGCCGGCACCTCCCCGACCTCACTCCACAGACACTGCACCTGCCCGGTCTGCCCCTTCGCCGGCAAACCCTCGGTCCAATTCACGTGGACCCCGAACGTCTTATCCCAGGTCCGACTGAAGAGACGGAGTTGCGAGGTGCCTGTCTCGGGGATGGGATCCATGCGGGGGTCCAGGGAAGAGGAGTCGTTGATGTGGAGGGTGGACACGGGGTTGTCGAAGAGGATGCGGCAGGCTTTTGTGTTGGCGCCGCGGAGGGTGAAGAGGGCAGAGGTGGGGGAGGTGAGGTTGGTGGTGTAGTTGAGCCAGTGGTTGAGGGCGGGCGTGAAGGTCTTGTTCTTGTGAGACTTTTGTTGTGAGTGGTAGTCAGAAGGCACGACCTGTGGTGTGAGGCCTTCCCACGAGCAGCTCGTGAGTCCCGGTCGTGCAGCCCATGCTATCGCGCCGCAGCTGAGAGCTTTGCCTGCAGCGCTCGGGATTTGCGCAATGATGTTCTGGATGAAGCCATCGATGCCCGTGAGCGCGACGTGGTTGACGCCGGTGTCTAGATCGATTTGCTGCACGAAGAAGGTCTTCAGCCGAGCCTCGCGCGAGAACGGGAATATGAGCAGATTGTAGATCAAGCAGCCGACGAACACCAGGACCAGCAGTGACGGGACCTGATATGGGAAGCGGTGCAAGAAAGGCGCGAGAGGCAGCATGATCAGCACCGCCAAAGCAGCCAACAGCAAGTAGATCGGCAACACAGCATTGCCGTCTGCAGGCGTCTGATTGAGCGAGTGCGTGGCCAGTAGAGCAAGTTGGCCCACAATGATAATGTTGATCGGCGCCAAGACAAGGAATTGCAAGATCCAGGTCCATTGCGGCAGCTTGCTGGACCACAGCTGCTCATCGCCGTAAGCTTTCGTCAGGAACGGGTCTTCGATGTCATCGAGCACGTCGTCCTCCTCTTGCTGGCGTCTCTTGCCAGGCCGGGTGAAAGTACTTCGGCTGGTGCGGGCATCGCGTCCGCGAAGCAGAGATGTGTGTTCCGTGGCCTCTTCCTCTGCATCGTCACCAAGGGTACTAGCTCGGTCGTGACTTTGCGACAGGAGGGCTCTCGAGCCTCTGCTAGAAGGTCGAGTAGATCGTCCGTCGACATCCACTGCGGCGTCAGCAACGTGCTCGATGTATTTTTGCTTCTTGGGAAGAGCCAGAAGCTCCAGGTAGCTGATTAGGAGGGCCAGCCAGACAGTCTGTGATCCTTGTTAGCCAGGAAAACCATCGCACAAGGCACAATACCACTAACCGCGTTGTAGATGACCACAAAGTACGGGCTACCCAGCCCAAGGTTGTTCTCACCAATCGTAGCCGCCACCAGCAACGCCCATGTCAAGATATACATCCATAACAAGACGAAGAACCGCTGCAACGCTGTTGGCCGCACGCGATCAGAGCCAGCCAAGAAGAACCACGCCACTGCGAACCAGGCACTTAGAAACATAGCCCAGACGATCCACTCGCTGCTGTACACCACGTACGGATTGACCTTGGCCTGCAGCAGGGCCAAACCAACAACAGCGGCAGTAGAGAGGATGAACGCAATCGGGAAGCGAAAGAAACCCTTCAATCCACCAATGGCGATAGGCGCGTCATCGTCAGCGCTATAGAGGTACCTATAGCGAGTGAGAGGATAGAACTTGTCGTTCTTGGCAAGGATGACATGCAGCAGGATCAGCAGTATGGGCCCGGCAGTCAACAACGTGATCGAGAGCGCAAAAAGGTCGTGCAGATTGATCACGGCGAAGGCCTGGCCAAACAGGTCGAACCATACGCCGGTATGTCCCGACTTCAACTGCAGCGTGCCATTATGCGAGTCCACTTCATACTCTTCCCCAGAGTACGACGACAGTCCGCGCATTGTCGAGAGCGAAGCAGAAAGCATATGCCACACCGAGTCCCTCGAAGTGTCTCTTGCATCGTCCTGGTCTGTATGGTACCTCGATCTCGGCGCAAAGAAGGCAACGTCCAGCCCTCTCATGCCCAAAACCTTTGTAAAGACACTGTAATCCGTGTCCGACCTCACGACACCCTTCTTGAATCCGTCACCCGATATCACCGCCCCAAAAGGATGCGACGACTTGGCATACTGCCTCGTGACCTCCGCATCCGTGCTCCTGAACAGCATAGCCTTCCCACCAGCGCCAGCGCCCTCGAGATTGAGAAAAGTATGCGGCATCTTGCTCAGCGAGTGCCTCGCGAACTCTCTAGCCCCGTAGAGTCCATTCTCCTCCCCATCATTCAGCAGCGCCACGATGCCCCTCTCCGGCTGCATGCCCTCACTCGTGAAATGCGATATGAGCTGCAACACTGTCACCACACCCACCCCATCGTCCGTGGCTCCAAACCCAGAGCTGACAGAGTCATAATGCGCGTTCACCAACACACCACCGGGACCATCATATTTCCTACTCTTCTCCCACCACGCGCCCTCCACGTCCCTCTTTCCCCGGATATACACCATGACATTACTGCTCTCGCCATAGCCCGTGATCGCGTTACTCAGCACAAAAGTGGTATTGCTCTTATTGTCCTCAAACACCTCCGCCCTCTTCTCCTCACTTCCAACTGCATTAGCAGTCAAGATCTCCCGTATCCTCTGCACCAACCATCCTCTGATCCACTCATTTTGCCTCGAATCGATCGGATGATACCGCGCACTCAACACCTCCAAGTCCAACCACGCTTGCGTCAAATTCACACCCACCGCCGGCGTCTCGTTGGTCGGCGCGTTCGGGACGGTGAGGTGTGTGTACAGCAGCGCAACGAAAAGGGCGATGTAGACAAGACTCGTGGTGACGGTGACGGGTGCTGTGCTGAAGAAGCTGCGACTCTTCTTCGCCATGTCTTTTGGCCGCGGCGATCTGGCTGTGTTAGTGGTGATGGGCCTGGCTCAACAAGATCTCATACATATCTCTTGACCCAAGCAAGATCACGAGAAGCACAGAAGCTCGACCAAGTCAAGATTCGAGATCCGAGATGCGCCAATGATGTTTCGGTGGGGCTGAAGCTTGTAAAGTGGAGCCCTTGTCACATGCACACACCTTGACATCTACAACCTCACTTGATTGATGACCTGCGCGACCGGGGCTGCTCACCAAAGTCATGACCAATAGGTAGATCAGCGGCAAGGGAAGTAGAAAATGTGTCCAAGGAACCTCCCGTGGGGTTGTATTTCTGGGTAGTATATGCCACCGTTTTGGCAGATGTTCCGCATTGGGCGTGGGAATTAGGCCGCCCGAAAGCCATACACTATATCGTCCCGCTCGACCCATGCCCGGCAACTTTTGTCAACATTACGCCCATTGAACCCGTCTTAGTCACTGTTGAACTCCTTTACCTCAAATCAGCTGTCATGGCTTCAAAGGCCCGTCAGCCTCTGTCCGACCGCTTGGTCATGATCCACCGAGGGTGGGAAAAGGTTGCACATAAGCAAAGCATTCAGCCACTTCCACATCCCTAATGATATTGTCTTGAACTGTAACGTGATGTTGATGATTGTGCGGAACGATAGCGCGAGCGCCGATGCTGGTCGTCTCGCTGCTATGCGCAAAGACGCCTGTAGCAATGGCTGATATTGATGTTGTCGTGTTGGACACGCGCAGCTTTCTTGGTCCAGCGTTGACAGCGAGGCGAATATTCATGTCTGGTATGTTTGTAAATTGTCCTACTCCATAGAGCCCGAGGGGTGCCATGGATTGCGCCACTGAATGGCGTTCGTATGCTCAATCCCGCGTAAGAGGTCCACGCCGTCAATAGGGTCGCCATCACGATAACCACCCTTCTTGAGTCCAAAGTCTACCACCAGAATACGGCCGTCCTGGCTGGTAGCCACGATACGACGGTAGTCTGACTTGGCAGCCAGCATCCAGCTCGTAGTCCACTCTTCGGCACGCCAGATTTCTTCGCCTGTCTCAAAGTCGTACACACGGAGGTCCAGATCGTAACTGCCTGATACGACACGCTTGTTGGCACTGTCAAGCCAGAGCGACCGCACAAGCTGCGTGTGGCCGGTGAACTGCATGACCTCCTCGCCCGTTTCGACATCGAACTTGTAGGTGATGTGGTCGTTGCCACCTGCAAGCACGTACCGCATGTCTTCGCTGAACTCGACGGCAGCCAACCCGCGCTCCTTGGCATTGAACTGCTTGACTAGCTTCATCTGCTCCAAGTCCCATAGGCGAGCAATGCCATCGCCACTTGCACTGACAAGGTATTTCCCGCGCAGCTGGACAGCGTTGACAGGACCTCTATGACCAGTCAGCTCCCCTTTCGACTCGAACGTCTTGCGATCCCAGACGATGATTCTAGAATCCTTGGAGCACGAAACGATGTGCTTTGCATCAAGAGCTACATCTAGGACGCCGCCAGTGTGCCTCCTAAGACGCTTGATGGGCTCATAAGTCTTGATGTCCCAAACGAGGAGGTCGGAATCTGAAGAGCCAGTCACGAGGATCTCCTCGTCGTACTGCAAGCAGAGGATGCTGGCGTCGTGCCATTCCTTCGGCGTGGAAAATATCATGTCTCCGTACGGCGTACCGTTGACGCTGGCAGTAGCGAGATGAAAGGACGGGTAGTCCACGGTGCGCAGGACTTTGGGACCGGCTGTCGGCTTCACATTCGGTCCACCAATCACTTTGATGCACTGGAAAGTGTTGATGTCCCAGACGCGGATTGTGCGGTCTCTTGAGCCCGTAATGATCTTCTCCTCGTCAAATTGCAGGCAGTAGACACTGTCCGTGTGGCCGGAAAGGTATATTGCCTTGCCAGCTTCGACGGGACCCTTGCGCCAGTTTGCCTCCAGCATCAACCGTGCCTTGTACATTCTCTTCCACTCTTGCTTTGGCTTGTTATTCCTACCCTTTCCGGCACCGCCCACCAGAACAGGAGGCGGGTCCGTATGGTCCACGCGGTCGAATCGTCTTAGGTACGCGTGCCGCCAAACTGAGTCCTCTTGTATCAGCGCTTGCCACCTCTTAGACACCGCTTGAGCGCGAGCCAAATCGCTGGCGTCCAACAATTCGAAGACATGCAGGGCGATCTCGTCGGGGAGGCGACTCAGCGGATCGAGAGTCCTGAGCACGGAAATCGAATCTTCCTCTGCATCAACGGTCCCGCCCATAACGGAGTCATGATCTTCGGAGGATGCTGGAGAAGGCGCTTGATCGAAATCATTCGACAGGTCAGCTCCACTATCCGCTGCACTGTTCATCGAGCCGATCTGACTTCTCCTGTGCCTCAATGCCAGGCTTTCCTGGTGGACGTCGAAGTCCACGACGTATTGGGAGTCGCTTCCGAAGCTGCCCGCATATCCATTTGGCATGCTGTTCGCGGCCGCCGCCGCCTTCCTTGCACCTTCGCCGCCTTGAGTCCATGAGTGAACAGACGGCGGTGCAATGCCAAGAGCAGATGGCGCCGGCGCGGGGCGGGATCCACTTGCAGCTGCTGTTGCGGCTGGCGCTGGCGTGTCCCTCCGGTCACGATCACTCAGCAAGTTTGGGAATATGCGCCCATGCTTGCGCGGACGTGCCTCCACACTGCGGTTCGCTGTCCTCTTGGTCGGCGACGTGGGCTGGGTAGGCTGAAGCAGCAATCGGGGATCAATAGTTTGATTGTCTTGTGACGTGCTTGCCCTCCTCCTGCCTGGCATGCCGTGCCTGTGCAAGCCGTCTCTGACCTCTGCAATCTTCTCGGTGTACTTGCGTGAGAACTTCCGGCCGAGAACCCGCGTTTGTTTTATGTAGCTGGGGGCCGGGCCCGATGCCTCAGCAGCGCCAGAGTATGTCAAACTATTCGTATTATTCTGCTGCCGCCGCCACTGCTGGAAAGGATTGACCATGCTGTTTGTCTGTGGTAATTGCGGCGCATAGGCTGGGTACGGCTGCTCGCGCTCTGACGGATTTGCCGGCGCTGAAATGTCGCGGTGCGTATCGTCGCGTTGTAATCTCGCATTGGGCGGGGCGAGGAGAGCAGAGTCGCCCAATCGTTCGGCTGATACATGACGGGAAGTTTGGTAGTCTTCTGCGATGGGGCCGTTGGGGATGGTAGTGAAGGTCGGAGTGGTGTTGGCGTGGGCGGTGTGGGGTCTGGCCTCCACGCTCCGCCTCGAGACAAACGCAAATGGTGCTTGCATAATCTCGTATGACTCCGTCGGAGCAGACGGCTGCCCAACGAGAGGACGCGCCCTTCTGCTTATGATGAGACTCTGCGCTCGCTTGCTTGTATGTTCGCTGACTTGAAGCCGCTATGTTGTGTGGTACGTGGTTTGTCCGCTATTTCGGTACTACTCGGCCGTAAGAATGAGTGAGCGTCGTGTGTAAGAGAAACGACCAACCCCAAAAATCAATAGGTATCGGGACGAGTGTTGCTTGCTCGGGCAAGCAGCAGTAGTGAATGTCGACAGTTGGAGATAGTGAAGAAAGCCTTGGCTGGCAGTCGTCCAGCCGGGTCACTTAAGTAACCTTTGGGGTCGCTGCTCGACTGGCCGACGTGTCGTGGACTGCTGGAATGCCGTGTAAGCAGGAGAATGATGTATGGGTCTGGGACTGCACGGCGCAGTGGCGGCCGGGTAAAGGATTGGCGTGCAGTCAAGGTACAGGAGAGAGTGGTTGCTTCACAGACGGGCGAGGGCGCCGCCGGCCAAGGGTGAAAGTTCGATCCTATTTCGGACTCGCGCGCGCCTTCCCGCAGCTGACACTCAACCCAGCCTTGCTCGCAGCTTGGAAGGTAGGTCTTCGCCCGCACCAAACTCGCCGCGGATGAAGTCACCGATCCTCTTTCCTATGCAGAGCTAGATTTGCAACATGCAGATGCAATACTGTCGTTGACTTGTTTTACCTCCTCTTCTCTGTTTGGAAGGATTGCCGCGGCAGCTACTAATGAGGAAAAGCCCGAGTCGTCGCCCGCAATGACTTATATCGCATTATTATTATTACAGAGGCCGGTCCACGTGCACATGGCACACCACTCGGGGCAAGCATACCTCTGACCGCACAAAGCAAAGCCTGTGCCGCAGCAGCACGCACGCACGCGCCTACGCAGCGACAGCACACGCCCAAGCATTGACACGCTCGTGAGACCGGACTATCACCCGCTTTGCCCGCCCGAAAACCTCAGCTTCCACGGCGCCTGCACATACAGTACCTACCTCGGCGGTGAAGCCGTCCGAACGCACCCATCCCGAACTATACTCAAATTCGCGGACCTTAAGGCTCCTCCCTCCACGGATCCGCCGCGATGGCCCAAGCATCGGGGAAGATGGCGCCACTACCGCTGGCCTACCAGCTCTTCTTTCTCTGGATCGAACCGATAGCCACTGCGTTGGGAGCCTACTATGCCTGGTTTGCGCAAGACGAATACATGTCTCTCACGCACTACACCCTCTCTTCGCACCTCGGCGTGAGTACCAGGGAATCCATCGTCCTCTACCAGCTCGCCAATCTATACTTCGTGTTTGCGCTCAACGAAGCCTTGGTACTACGGGCTACGCAAGATCTCAAAGTCTGGAAGGTCTTCCTACTGGGTCTGCTGATAGCCGACTTTGGCCATCTCTACAGCGTTCATGCGATGGGGTTGCCAGTATACTGGGAGTTTTGGACGTGGAACAGTATGTATTGGGGCAACCTGGGGTTTGTTTATGTTGGTGCCAGTATGCGCATGGCGTTTTTGTCTGGTGTCGGTCTCGGCCGCCAGATCGGGAAGAGTATTAGTAAGGTTAAGAAGTAGAGTCTGGATTTGAGAAGCTGGATCTGAATTCGGCACATGTGGTGGACCAAGGGTAATGCCTGCTGTAACAGGCAGCATGATCCTGAGCGCTCCGTCACGGCTGATGTCAATCTGATCGCTCCCGGCGTTCCGTCACTTGTGTACGAAGAAGAAGAACTGTTGGATTTTCTGACGCAATCATGGCCAGACGAGACAGGTGACAATAATATGAAGTCACAGGTTTTGATTCAAGGGCATGACGAAGAGCCAACACTCCCATGTCTTCAGTGGTAAGACATTGCTTCTGGCCGAAGAGGGCCCAGTTTGAAATAGTGCAGGTGGGCACGAGCTATCGAAAGCCTGCTTCATTGGTAAGACGGTCGGCACTCTGGACCCCATCATTAACCAATAACTATCGATGCAAGTCCAGACACATCGGTACCACTGTTGACGCCGCTGGACATTTGCAGTCCTCAAGCTGCATATTGATGTGGCCTCATTGAAGATGAAGAGATGAAAGGCGCATCGACAGCTCTTGGCTATGTATTCCAGATCATCAAGTGACCCGAGGCCCTGATGCTGCGTTGGCGATGGACGCTACCATGTCGACATGGTGCACCGAATCTGCAAGAGTATCTTCCCGTGTCGAAGCGAATAATCTGCCACCTCGAGGAGGAAGCCTGATAATGGTGGCCCAATCTCAGGGGCTGTGCTGCCTCAAGCCTTGTTTGCTGAGCGAGGCAGAATTGCCACGAGGCGACGCACCTGGAATGCGGCATCCAGCTCCGCAAGGAATGGATCCCGACATGCCTTGCGCAGCAGACGAAGTACTTATTATTCGCCGTCGATGCCGCAAATGCCCCCTTCATCACTCACGTTCTTTGGACGGTCGTGATGATTGCGAAAGGGAAACAGCGTACGCCACGGCTAATGACTTACGTCCTCGTAGCAATAGGACTGTATCTTGTCTACCGTCGTCTGTCATTCTTAAGGTCCTATATTTTTCGTGCTCATGCTGGCGTACAACTTACCGCGTCGGAGAGGGAGGAAGGTGCTAGAAGGATAAGAGGAGCATTTACGGCACTGGAGCAGTCGATCCGAGACGGCACCGGGGCGGGAGGCCCGAAGAAGGAGGACAAAGTCCTTGTTGTGGGAAAGCTAAGCACCGATGACACCGACTGGGTTGAAGAACTTTTGCCCAAGTAAGCGACACCTCACTGCTCGGCTACATGTCTGCTCACCATTCATGCGCAGCTGGCACACCGCCATTTACACCACCGACGACACCTCAGGCCCCCTCCACGCCCCAAGCAACAAAGGCGGCTATGCAAACGCCTACCTCACCTACATCATAGATAACTACTACAACCTCCCTTCCACTCTCGTCTTTATCCACACCCCAGCATCAGACGCCGAAGTCGCGTCGTCCCTCTCTCGCCTCAACATCGCCTACGTTCAGTCTGAAGGCTACGCGGATCTCCGCTGCAATCCTGATGCCGTTTGCATGCCTCGTGATACCGACATGCCGCTTGGAGGGACCGCTGCCGCGGAGTCTTTGTTGCTGGACTACGGGACGTGGTTCTCACTTTTTGGACCGCAAACAAAGGTCCCGAAGATGGTCGCGGCGCCGTGCTGTGCAGAATTTGCGGTCAGTCGGGATGCGGTGGTGAAGAGGCCTTTGGGCGATTATGTTAGATTTCATGCGTGGCTGACGGGGACGGAGTTGAGAAATGAGGTTGGTGTGAAGGTATTCGAGTATGCTTGGCATATTATTTTTGGAAAGGGGGCTGTGCAGTGAGTTCCCTTCGCTTGAGTTCGAGGATTTGATAGGCTGATAGTGGACGTGCAGCTGTCCGGATTTCGAGGTGTGCTACAGCCAGCTGTACATGAATAATGAAGTAACGACGGCGCCGGATATGGGCCTGGAAGCGGGAGATCAGACGCCGTTACAGATTAGGAGAAAGATGGTGGAGGAGAGGGAGGGCTTCGGTGACGACTCACTGCGTCAGGGATTTGGCACCTTCGTCTGAAGACTTTAAGTCGGGATGGGTGGCCTACGCCAGCTGAGTGGTAGATCTGAGCGTTGAGGGGTTTGGTGTGGCTTGGCGGAGGAGGGTTGATATGCCAGGTGCCGGAGGTTAGGATGATCATGGGCGTAGTCATTCTGTGTGGCAAAGACAGCCATGCTGCTCGAACCCAACCCTATGTTGGGTGTGAACTGCTGGTAGGATATAGCGTGAGGTTAGTGGCATGGCATGAGCAATTATAGTCCTCTACGTTGTCGATGGTCTCCTTATATGCCCGGTCAAATGCTTCACGTCTTTACCCGACATATGAGATCTTTGCGCGCAGCCCAAAACTATAAATGCGGTCAAAGCGAGCTGGAGGATCAGTCTGAGTGCTTTTGGCATAGATCTCGCCCGTCTTGTCCAAGGCATTGAATGACCGTATGCCCATCGTGACATGTGAGGCTTCACATCGGATGTTACTAGGTATATGCTGATGCAAGATTGCAGTAGAAGTGGAAGTTGTTCTTTGATCTTCAACATCATTTGTGCGGGGCCCAGGGGTCTGAGGTTGTCACAGTTTCCATCCAACAATAAGTCAGCCGGAAGAAACAACTTCAGCAACTCTACTGCTTGATACACTCGGCAACTCCCATAACAGACTCGCATTGGTGATTGAAAGACGCGCACGATGACCAAGTGGATGCGGTAACAACCACCAACGAATTTCCTTTGGGGTCCTCGAGACCAGCACCGGCACCATGAGCTCTCTCAAGCAATTCATCAGGAACGTGAGGGCCTCGAAAACGATCGCCGACGAGCGGGCAGTGGTGCAGAAGGAGAGTGCGGCCATAAGAGCGAGCTTCAGGGAGGAAAGCCACAACTCAGACGTGCGACGGAACAACGTGGCCAAGTTGCTCTACCTCTTCACGCTGGGCGAGCGCACGCACTTTGGACAGATCGAATGTCTGAAGCTGCTCGCCTCGCCGCGCTTCGCGGACAAGCGGTTGGGATACTTGGGGACGATGCTGCTGTTGGACGAGAATCAAGAGGTCTTGACGCTGGTCACCAACTCGCTCAAGAATGACTTGAACCACAGCAACCAATACATCGTGGGGCTGGCGCTATGTACTTTGGGCAATATTGCGAGCGTGGAGATGTCACGAGATCTGTTTCCGGAAGTCGAGACGATTCTGTCGAGCTCGAACCCATATATCCGGCGGAAAGCGGCGCTGTGCGCGATGAGGATATGCAGGAAGGTGCCGGATCTGCAAGAGCATTTCTTGGAGAAGTCGAAGCTTTTGCTCAACGATAGGAATCACGGTGTGCTGCTGAGTGGGCTGACGTTAGTGGTCAGTATGTGCGAGGCGGACGAAGAGGAGGGCGGTGAGCAGGGCGTGGTGGAGATGTTCAGGCCACTGACGGGCAGCTTGGTGAAAGTCCTGAAGGGACTGTCACAGTCAGGATACGCGCCCGAGCACGATGTCACTGGTATCACGGACCCGTTCTTACAAGTCAAAATCTTGCGCTTGCTTCGAGTGCTTGGAAGAGGAGACCCGCAGACGAGCGAACAGATCAATGACATTCTGGCACAAGTTGCGACGAATACCGAGTCGTCAAAGAACGTTGGCAACTCCATCTTGTACGAGGCAGTGCTGACTATCCTGGACATCGAAGCGGACTCTGGTCTACGCGTGCTTGGCGTCAACATTCTGGGCAAATTCCTGACCAACAAAGATAACAACATTCGATACGTCGCTCTCAACACTCTGCTGAAGGTCGTGGCCATTGACACGAACGCCGTGCAGCGACATCGTAATACTATCCTGGACTGTCTGCGAGATCCTGACATCAGTATTCGACGGAGAGCGCTGGATCTGAGCTTCACCCTCATCAATGAAACGAATGTACGGGTGCTGATACGAGAGTTGTTGGCTTTCTTGGAGGTTGCCGACAATGAGTTCAAGCCGATCATGACTTCACAAATAGGAATTGCTGCGGACAGATTTGCGCCGAACAAGCGGTGGCATGTTGACACAATGCTGCGAGTCCTGAAGCTGGCTGGCAATTACGTCAAAGAGCAGATTCTGTCCTCGTTCGTGCGACTGATTGCTACTACACCGGACCTGCAGACGTATTGTGCGCAAAAGCTGTACGCGGCTCTGAAGGAGGACATCAGTCAGGAAGGGTTGAACTTAGCAGGTGCTTGGGTTATTGGTGAGTACGGGGACGCACTGTTGCGTGGCGGACACTACGAAGAGGAAGAGCTCGTGCAACCTGTGCATGAAAATGAAATCGTAGATGTTCTGCTGGCCATCTTGAACTCCAGCTATTCGAACCAGATTGTCACAGAATACATCATCACGGCAGCCATCAAGCTCACCACACGACTGCAAGATCCCGGCCAGATCGAGCGGCTACGGCGTCTGCTCAATAAGCACCAAACAGATCTGGACGTCGAAGTGCAGCAGCGATCAGTGGAGTACGGCAATCTATTTGGTTATGACCAGGTGCGTCGTGGGGTGCTTGAGCGCATGCCCGCTCCAGAAATCCGTGAGGAGCAGAGAGTGCTCGGTGAGAAGACCAACAAGCGGCACAGCAAACTGCCGGCGAAGAAGAAGATCAGCCAAATCACAGAGCAAGATATGTTGCTTGACCTGATGGGTGGTGACTCGACCATGCCCACCGTAGATACAAGTGCCACCATGAACGGCACACAGCACAATGCAGACCTGCTGGCGGACATCATGGGCGGCGGTGCTGTGTCACCACCAGCTTCCACGGCAAGCCCGGTTGCCAACGGCGCACCAAGACAAAGCAACATGAACTCCATTATGGACCTCTTCGATTCCCAACCGCCCACCTCCTCACCCGCGCCGCCCCCACAAACCATCAGGAACGACATCATGGGCGGCTTCGGGTCTTCCCCGCCACCTCACTCACAAGTGCAGCATCCACCCCCGCACGTCGCGTACAACAAGAATGATCTCTTAATCACGTTCGCCGTGCAAAGAAGTCCGCAGGCGGTGCAAGTCATTGCTCGTTTCAGGAATCAGTCGAATTTCGAGAACTTTAGCAACCTGAATTTGCAAGCGGCTGTGCCAAAGACCCAGAAATTGCAGCTGCAGGCTATTTCGACGGCCGAGCTGGGAGGTGGGCAGGAGGCCACGCAGCAGATGAGGATTACGAGTGTGCAGGGTGTAAGTCCTTCATTATTTTCAAGATGTTGTGTCCTCCGATCTCCACGCTGACTCTTGAAACCGCAGCCACCGCCTCCGAGATTGAGATTGAGATTAAAAGTCATCTATTCAAAAGGTGGTAGTGACATGGTCACCGAGCAGGTGGATTGGAGCGAGCCGACGTAGGAGCAGGACTGTGAGACTGGCATTGGGGTTTTAGCATTGGGTGTTCACGATTGCAATGGTAACGGTATTGACGCCATGTAGTGCAACAGCATAGCCGCGAACATGTAATCCTCAGTAAGAAGCCTATGTCGCGCGCAGCCTGCTCATGACGAGATGAGACATCTGGAAGCCATCAACACCACTATACTCTGCGCAAGTATCCTCGAGGCCCCCGTGATAACATAAATGCCAATGTCACTATCGTACCTTAATCAGCTTCTTCATCAACAGAACGCCAAACAAGCGCATACATCTCATGTCACTTGTGAAGGGTGCAGGAACACGACTCATCGCGTCGGAGTCTTCCATTTTTACATGTACTTACTGCCTTGGGTACGGATGAAGCCTGGCTGGGGCATTCATTGATAGAAGGTTTGGGCAAAAGGCTTGCTTGTATAGTTGCGAGGGGCAGGTGCGTGTTCGGTGGACCGGGAGGGCCATAGAGGTATGAGCCGGGTTTATGAGGATTGTTATTGTTGGTGTTGTTGGGGATAATAGGAATGTCATTAGACTGTCACTGCAGTGCCGCGCGCAAATCATGTTACAATTAATGGACAGCTCCTCTCTTCTTGTGGACAACAGCGAACATGCATGCCCTTGTTCAAATCCAATTCCCCGTCTGCTCGTCAGAGTCTTCAGACATCCAGCTCCACACCACCCGTAGTGTACAACCCACTACCCGGCGGTGGCGGACGCTCAGGTCCAAAGACCGGCTTTACCTCCTCCGCACCCACCCCGACCTCCGCCGCTCCGCCCTTTGTAGCCCCCATCTCACTCGTCTCGGCAGCCTCCGCACAAATCGCCAGCATAGCATAAATAGTATAGACGGCATCATTACCGCCATTATGCGCATGCCACGCCGAAATGTCGAAATTATGCAACACCTTGGTCAAGCTCGTGGGGTTGACGTCCCGCTTGTACGACATGTACATGCGCGCCGTATCCATGGTATCGAGCAGGTTGCCCCTGTTGAGGACAGCGAAGCCGATGTCGTGGCAGTAGTCGATGTCTTGCTTCAAGTCATGGCCGAGCACTATGATGTTGCGCGGGCCTTCCACTTTCTCCTCTACCACCTCATCGTCTCCGTCTTCACTGGCTCCTCCCCTAGGCCTGGCGGAGAAAGGTGGGTGGAAGCAGGAAGTCAGGGCTGAGGCGATGGTATCCTTGCTGACAAACTCGGAGGTTCCGAATTGGAATTTGTCGGGACAGCCATCGACCCATTTCTTGTTCACCATGTGTGTGCGCTCCGTGATGCGAAAGTGGCGCGCGCGGATGTACTGGCGCCAGTTCTCGCCCAGCGGGCCCGGAGGCATGTTCTTGAGGTCGCGTGTATCCAACGTGGCGACGCCGACTTCGGTCACAACATGCGCACCTTCCTCATAGGCTTCGCAGTCGATGGCGATAAAGATGGGCTCTGACTTGTGACTGGACGGTGTCACTGAGTCGAGATTCAGCTTTGCCACACTAGCGTCGAGAGAATCTTCTTCGGGCTTGAGGCCAAGGTAGCGTTGGGCACTGGCGATCAGCGTGCTGGTCTCGCCTCCACTGTATCGGAAGAGTCCCTCGATACGGTTGCTCTTTCCTCTCTTCTTGTTGGACTTTTTGTTCTTGCCGGCGTCGATTGCACTGTCCATCAGCTCGATGAAAGACTTGTACGCATCGTCGTTCTGCATTGACGATGAGATCGTCACATGGCCCGGGAACGGCAGGTTGTCGACCCAATGTGCTATCTGCTCATGTTGGGCGCTATGACCAAGGAAACGCGGCCTAAGCTCCTTACTCAATGGTCCGACCAGGTCGAAGTCGTAGATCAGCTCCTCCCGTGCCTTGTCGTCGAGCTCGATTTTGGCATCTGGGAACTTGTCGTTGATTTCAGCAAGTAGTGTCTCGAACTGCTGCAACGGCACGAAGGTCGTGGGTTTGCTGGTCGGGAAGTAGCCGTTGTAGACATAATACCTTGATAGACGTTAGTACCCAGCCCACTGTGCAGAAACCAGCAAATCGCTGTACTTACATGTCCCACGCGCGGTTATAGATCTTTTTCTCGTCGAAGAAGGCCGATGCAAGAGGTTGACGCCACTCATGAGAGACATATTTGTACGGGAACTTGGTAATGGCCATGAATGGGGCGAACCTCATGCCTGCTGGCGCTGGCTCACCACATCGCTCATCATATTGCCGTTGCACTTCTGTCAAGGGAGGCGGCAGTGGCTGTGCTGTTTGAAGAATCGTTGGCTGAGGAGATGTAGCCGGAGCTTTCTGCTTCTGCTCCGGCTGAAGGTGCGATGGTAAATTCTCCACTGGATTATCGGCCATGTATTGCTCCACACTTGGCAACTCGTTCTGGGCTGGTTGGGGTGATGATGGTGCCGGTGGTGGTGATGGGTCTCTTTTCGGTGGCAGATTCTGCTCTCCACCGATGAGGTTGATGAAGCGATCCAGGGCTGGTGTTGCCATGATGAGTCTCGTTTGAATGGCAAAAAGACGTCCGTGTCATTCAAAGTGATGAAGATGTGTGAGGGAGGGAGGAATTAAGACATGGCTTAAAGTTGAGAGACACAGGCACTTGGACCACATCCACATGTAAATTGAATCTGCATGAACGATCCAGCAGCCAAGACAGCATCTTGGACATTCAGAGAGTAGGATGGAAGGTGGGACGTGTCCGCTTCCATGTGAGAAAACACCACATTCCGTGTGCCATCGGGCACTCACACCGCGATGATTCTTCCGACTTCTTGTGAGCGCCTCATGGTCCAAGCATTCCCTATGAAACGCATTCATCAATCGCGTGTGGTCAGATGTCAAGATGTCAAAATAGGAAGGCACGTGTTGGTCATTGATCAAACTCAATTCCTATCGATATCGCGTCATCTGGAACGGCCCCTCTGTGGAGCCTCAGACTGGCAAGTACCTATTTATTCATCGTGTTCACTATGTTGTAGAGCACAATGCGCGTCAACCTACATGTGCTACCTCTGTCGCACACTCATCGGCCAACCAGAGCAACAAGCAAAATCTTGACTTTGTGCAGATCCAGTCCACCCACTACAGCACGAGCGTTCGCAACAAGCACGATGGTTCAAGGACGTGATCCATTCACTCCAGCCAAGCGGGTCGCCGGCCGGAGGCAAGATGTGTGGTCCATTGTGAACGAGGCTGCGGCAGCGTACAACCAAGAGCATGGAGCCGGCAGCGTAGTGAATATGGGCCAAGGTTTCTTCGGATACAATCCACCGGAATTTGTGTTGGATGCTGCCAGAGAGGCATTGGGCAAGGTCGATTGCAACCAATACTCGCCGACGAAGGTACGACTTCGAGGTCCAGGCATGCTTCGAATATGAGACGCGAACAGTAGGACTGATGGCATTCAGTAGGGTCGTCCCAGGCTAAAGAAAGCTCTTGCGGATGCATATTCTCCATTCTTTGGACGTACGTTGAACCCAGACACCGAGGTGACAATCACAACTGGCGCCAACGAGGGCATGCTCAGTGCCTTCATGGGCTTTCTCGAGCAAGGCGACGAGGTGATAGTGTTTGAGCCGTTCTTTGATCAATACATCTCAAACATTGAGATGCCGGGCGGCAAGGTTGTCTATGTGCCATTGCAGCCGCCGAAGGAAGGTGCGACCAAGACGACTTCCGCAGGCGACTGGACGCTAGATATCAAAGCTCTGGAGTCCAAGATCACCGATCGAACCCGCATGATCGTTATAAACACACCACACAATCCCGTCGGCAAGGTCTTCAACAAGCAAGAATTGCAAGCCATCGGTGACCTTTGTGTTAAGAACAACATCATCATCCTCTCCGATGAGGTGTACGACCGCCTCTATTACGTCCCATTCACCCGCATAGCCACGCTTTCCCCGGACATCGCGAAGCTCACCCTGACTGTCGGCAGCGGTGGCAAGAACTTCTATGCCACTGGTTGGCGCGTAGGCTGGTTAATCGGCCCAGAGCACCTCATAAAATACGTGTCAGCGGCACACACGAGGATATGTTACTCATCGGTCTCGCCACTGCAAGAAGCCACTGCCGTTGCGTTCGAGCAAGCGGACGCTCACAATTTCTGGGACGAGTCGAAGAAGGAAATGAAAGGCAAGGTCGATCGCTTCACGCAAGTCTTCGATGAGCTTGGCCTGCCGTACTCGGAGCCAGAGGGTGGGTACTTTGTGCTCGTGAACTTGGCCAAAGTGAAGCTCCCGGAGGACTACCCGTTCCCTGAGCATGTGGCAAGTCGGCCTCGTGATTTCAAGCTGAGCTGGTTTTTCATCAAGGAGCTCGGCATCGCGGCGATCCCTCCGACAGAGTTCTTCACGGATGCGAATGCGCATATTGTTGAAGATTGGCTGAGATTCGCTGTGTGCAAGGAGGATGATATCTTGGAACAGGCGAAGGAAAGATTGAGAGGTCTGAGGAAGTACATATAATAGTCGTCTTCCAGCACGCAGTGGCGCCCCAACTGCCCTGATACGACTCTAGACCGACAGGTGATTGGCCAACGTGGTGGAATGCCTCTCTGCCCCTCGAGAGTAGCAAGTGTTGCCTGAGCGAGGCACGATCAGGGTCAGCGAGGCATCTCTCGATCAACCTTCCTTCCGAGTCTCCACCCCGTCCATGTCCTCTGCCAACTTCTGAATCTGCCTCTGCACCTGCTCCACCTCCTCCACACCATCCCTCCTAACCTTCAATTCCCCAAATCTCTCCACCATCTCCTTTCCCGCAAACCTCGGCAACAACTCCTCCACCCTCCTCAACGCCGTAACCAACAAATAATCCCAAGCCGGCTCCCGATCAGACCGAATCTGCTGATCCATACCCGTATTCACGAGCGTCACTTCCTGCACTTCGTTCAGCACGAGCCGATCGCCCTGCAGAACGTGCTGGTAGCGCTTGCAGATTTCGATTTTCATGTCGGCAGTCGCGGCGGCGATGATGGCGTGGTCACCTTGGATGCAATCGAAAGCGAAGGTCATCCAGTCGGTAGTTGCGAAGGTCTTGAGGCCGTGAAGGGCGAATAGTAGGCAGGCTGTTAGGCAGAGGCGGAGGAAGGTGATACGGATGTCTTCTTGTGGTGATGGTGGCATTTGGTTTTGGTAGGTTGGAGAGGCAGGAAGATCTGGCGCGGAGACGTGCTCCTGTTGCATTTATACATTCTGCTGCGTCCCTGCTTTGCTGGTCTTCGCATTGTCCTCATAAGGGAAGAAGCAAACTGTCCTCACAAAATGACCGATTGGATGCTCCATCAAGAAAAGCCCCTATGCTATCCTCTGCGCCTCTTCGTGCTCTTGTGATCGTCATTTGCCACTTCAGACTCGGCCTTGCGCTTCCTCGCCACGGTCAGCGCTCTAGAGAAGGACAGCACAGGATCTTCATCATCCTCCTCGTCCACAACTTCTTCCACGATTGTCCCTTGCTCTCGCTCCGTAAACAGGCTTGGGTTCATGTCTTCCTGGAATGCCATAAGAACTGCTCTCACGACCCCAACGAGTTTCTCAATCTTCTCGTCGTCTTCATAGAAGCGTGCTCGAGCTCTCCATGTCTCAAACCAATAGAACCAACGCTCCCTTTCACATTCCAGGACGGCCTTTGCATGCCCCAATACTGCGTTAGTACTCTTCTCCCACGAGGACTTGTCCCCCTCAGTCAGGTTGGATGGTGCAGTAGCCTTTACAAGCTCAACATAAAAGTCGCGACAACGCCTGAAAGTCAAGTTGCTCGGCCGTTGTCCAGGCAAGATTGGGAGCATGCTTCCGTCTGCAAGAAACCTGATCCGGTCGTGCTCGTAGTATTCGTCCGTACATACAAGATCAGCGGCCATATTACGCTGCCATCGTGTTTCATAGTCAACAAAATGCTTCGGCACTTGCTGCTTGATCGTCGGATCTCGGATAATGAAAACCAATGGAGTGTCAAATTGATCGACTGGAACCGTCTTGTCTCTGAAGTCTGCAGGACGTCGAACCCATTGATAAGGAATGCGCTCGGATGCGGTCAGTCGCGAAGGTTGCGTTTCGGGCGGTGGTGGCGGCGCAATCATTTGATGTTTTGGTAACGTGTCTGTGGTTGCTTCATTCTCCGGCTCTTCGACCTCCTCCAAATCTCCCAAGGACTTTGCATCTTGCCTGATCCAATCCTGGAGCTTCTCCCAGTACCATCGGGTTAAGCCGTCGATCTGATCTCTCTTATGCTTCAAGCACAGAGTGTGCTTAGCTAAGACCCTGAATTCCTCTCTCTTCACTTTGCCTGGAGCAATTGAGCACAGACGTTCATACTCCTTCGCCACAGCTTTCGATTCGTCAATCCTCGGCCGCTTGTTGCAATTGGTGCCATTCTCATCGCAGAACATGCACGGGTTTGGAATATCTTTGTCCGGTACTCGACCTTGCCAAAAAAGGTCATGAGGCTTCCAGCCGGTCTTTCTGGGCTCTGTGCTGGAGAATGGCATGCTGTTGCGGATTTGGAAATATCAAGTGGTTTTTCTGTCTAGTCAGAGACGAGCAAGAGGCCAAACCTGAGGTCAGCAGGATGTGCGAGCACATGCACACCCGAAACAGTAACAAAGGAGACGAATCATTGTCTTCGACCAGTCTTTGTCGTGGGGAGATCCAAGACAGCTTAGTGGCCGGGCCAAACATACAACGTTGCCGTTGTCTTGTTACAGTCGCACCTCCAGGTGCAGTCGGACAAATGCGAACGCAAGCAAAACAAGGGGCCTCGAGTCCGTCCTTCCACGTATTGCTGATGGGGAGCAGGGCTCCTAGCTCGCACAGCCGAGAGTTGCCGCCAGCCAAGATACGAATGTCGAAGAGGTCTAATTCGCTGATTACATAACTTACAATACGCTTATAAGGCTACCGACACGCGCTGTTTCTCTGGCATAGGTCAGCGCACATATATGTTACGCGACGCAAGCCATTTTTGCTGCCAATAAGCGGCATAAACGTCAATCTTCGCGTTTGCATCTGGCTCATCAGCCCGTTTCAGTGTTCACTGGACAGGTCGGCAAGCTCATGCCATGTCTGGTAGCTGAAGTGGTTGCGGCAGACCTTTGTTACAAGCTTTGATACTGTCAATTGGGTATTTCCCTCCCTGCGCTGACAAACCTCCCCGCTCGTACCCATAACGCCAATGATACGTCGCAATGCAACGAGCACTATTCACTCGTTCGCGATGAAGGCATAGCCGGCGCTAGTCAGGAAAGCGGCCACTCCCCAAATGCTCGACCAACCCATTGTGCCGACTGGTTCTGTGCCATCGACGGTCATGAGGACGCGTACAAAGGTGTTGACAACAGTGCAAGCAATCAAAATGCCGGTCCTCTTTGCTAGGATCTCAGCCCGAGGTGAGAATCCGTCCTCTCCAAATCCAAGATTCATGGCAATTGTATCCCAGATGGTAGCAGTCTCTGGGTCAAATATGACCTTCTCCGGCTTCAATTTTGGGTCGGTCAGTCCTGGATTGGCACGTGAGCCGATCGCGGGCTTGAACAAGAATTGTGCCGTAGCCCAGCCGACTGGCAGGAGGAGGGGCACCAGATTTTCCATCTTGGCTGCGTGAGCCCGTTCCATGCTCAGCTTGTCCGTGTTAATAGAATGAGTGATCAAGTATGACGGCAACCAGGAGCACAAGCTGAAGTACAAAGTGACGGCATAGATTGCAGATCCGAAAATGGCTGTCAAGCTCGTGATCTGCCAGTCTTGAGCAACTTGCTGGTTCGGCTGCTTGCCAGGCTCGTGCGCGTGTATGGTCGGTCTCAACAGAGCGAACGGAACTGCAAGACTAACGACATCGATCGCCAGGGAAATCAGGACAGCCGACGCGTCGATGCTGTAGAAGGTGAAGACGAGCGAATGGTATGGCAGGTTGCTCAACAAAGACAGGCCTGTCAGATCGTACCCTATAGTGCATTGTCAGCATGCCACTTGAGCACACAGCGCGTCAGATCAATGATTGCGCTCACAGTCGTATCCAGCTCTCCAAGCCGTCGCGATCTCCACCAGCTTCCAGACCACAAGGGAAAAGACCGAATAGTCGTCCGTCGCAGGCCTACTTATCGCAGCCAGCTCAAAATTTGACAAGCCTCTGACAAGCGTGTATAGCAGTGAGCTGATCGCAAAACTTAAAACAGTCACGAGGACAAATCGCAGCGACGCTGGCAATCGTGATGCTGGTGGTGCTCGTGGAAGGACGGGTGCTTCTGGTGCATCTGCCATCGCGCTCGAAGGAGAGAGGATGCCGTTCGGAGTCGCGATGTCTTGCGTCTTGATGTCGGTACTGAACTGTCCGTCTCGGGGCATAGCCAGAAAAGGAACGTGAGAAGACATTCCTGGTGGTTGACGCGGGATCGCACAGAGAGGTGTTTACTAGTGGTTGCTACGGACGTGAAAGAAATCTGGTCCAAGCTTGAGATGACGTAGCGTGTCGCAAACGGCACCCCTCCTATCGATTCTTCACTTCTTCTTTCACATCCAACCGCGAAGAAGGAATAGAGGCAATCGTTTCGCCCCAATTTCAATTCATCTATCGACGAGTTTAGACGACGATGACCTTCAATCACTATCTCTTGCATTCGAACGTCATACATCCACCGCCCACTTGATATATCAAGAGGCGTGACTGGTTGAGCGATAGTAGGGGGCAGTACCAGTGCTGGTAGCCGTCTACCGCTCATAACCATATCTTACCACCCGCAGGCTGCTCAGGTCTAGCTGCAGAATCTCCGATGCGGGCTCCACTTCCATTACCTCCTCCCTGGACATCTCCAAGGCTGTCGCTTCTGTCCTACCATACGGTTTCATGATCTGACCGCGGCAATAGAATCCCGGTCTCATTCGAATGCCTTGAATCGTGAAATGCTCGTCACGGCTGTGACATATGCTGAAAGCCATGATCTGCGAAGCCGAATCGAAATACTGCGACGCCCACGCCTGCATGGCGTTTGCGGTGAACGTCTCCATTCCAGCGTGAACATCAAGTTCATCATCACCCTCATTAAGCACCGTCAAGCCGCGAAAAGTTCGCAGCGCTGGTGCTGCAGCTAAGGCTTCGGCGAATGGTTTGATATGCGACTTGATCCTAGACTTGTCGAATTCCAGCCGGACGAATGGTGTGTTCAGAGCCAGTTGTTCCAGGCTACCACATTGTGAGAGGAAGTTTCGCAAGTCCTCGCATTCATAGTGAGATTCCTCTTCGTCTTCACCTCCGTCGGTCAACGGCGTGCATTCGAGGTACAACGTCCTCAGTGATGCGGCGTGGTTTTGAAGAGCTGATAAGGCTGGTCTTATGGCGGTCTCGCCTTCTGAATCGATGACGAGGTGCTGCAGGCCGCTGAATCTTCCCAAGAAGTCGTCCATACCCTCCCCTGCCCCAACATAAGTGCAAGTCACTATCAGGCAGCGCATATCCATGCGTAACGGGCAGCCGATGGGTTGGATCTTGCTCAAAAGACTTACTGGTTCGTCGCATTTCTGGAGACCAAGCGAGTGCAGTCGTGACATCTGCACTGCAGCCGCAAGCTTAGAAGCTGCTAAATCGGACAGTGGGACTTGGCTGAGATGCAACGTACGCAGCTTATGCTGCTGCCGTACACCATACAGGACGTGTCTGAATAGTGACTTGATGACCAACTGACCTGCGCGCGCGCGGTCTGCGGGCTGGAAAAAACCTAGTCCTAGCCTTCGGCAGTACTCGCCTATGTTGAAGCTGATCTCGAGATGGATCATTGTTGTTTGTAGATGCTCGATCATCTTCTGTCCGAAGTCTGCTGTTTTATTGCAGTGCACTTGTAGATTGAGGCAAGTGATGTTCGAGGTTATAAGTCGACCATTCTCCACGGACTGCAAGTCAAAGCAGCTATCGACCTATAGAGCAAGAATTAGAGCCTTTGCCGGGCATTGAACGCTCCGATAAAGCTGCGTATAACTGAAACGTCGGAAATGCGATGTTGTAAGTAAGAATATTGTGACGGTGAGCCCCTTACTCAACGACTGGACGACCTGTTCACCCAGTCGCGCTGTCAAGGCTGGGATGGTTAACCAGCTTTCACACGCCCCTCTGAGATCCAAGCACATAGGGTCGGTTGATCGATTGAAGGCCTCACTGTTACAGATCTTGACATGGAAAGAGCTTCAACCTACCCTCATTGTGCGAAGATGCCGTTGATGCTGATAGAGGACTGCGAGGAGCTTTGGATTGATCCTTGCAAAGCAGTCAAACGTGAAGGTCAACAGCCGATCTCTCGGAAGCATATTTGTCAACATTGAGAAGATCCAGTCGAGCTCCTGCTCTGGTGTCTGCCGGAAGTGTTCGCATCGAGGCAGAAAAGTAAGGTGTCTGACATGCTGTAGGCCCGCATTCCCTGGACACAAAGCGGCCACAATGCCCACCATATTATGGCCTTCTCTGATGACCATATGGTGGTAGAAGGTAGGTATGACCACAGCGTAAAAGCTCTTACATGATTTTGCCGCGCTCCAGAGGTGGCTTTTCAGCTTGACGTAGCTAATGATGAGTGTAAGGACGTCCTTTGGTAAGCTTGTAATGGTTGTCATGTTGATTCGACGCTTCTTATTGCTAGGTAGGTTGAGGTGGTGGAATTTTGATGTCAATGTTGTTCGAGGTGGTCAAGCGCGCTCCCAGGTTGTTGCCCTCACCAGCGCCCTCGCGCCTTCCACGTGAAAGCGGCGCACAAACAGGACGTCATCATCTTCACTACACGAAACCTCTCATGTCGTAATTCGGCTGATCGATGGTCCTTGAGGTGTCTTCCCAGTCGCTGGAGCGCTGGCATTCATGAATGAGACAACCCCGTCGCCTCACTTCGATATCCTGGGCCGGCTTTTGTCGAGCACCTTCCCTGGAGCAAAGGAGTCCTGTCACTGGCTGCTAAAAGAATTCGGTGCCGTTGAGTCCCTGATCACCCTTCTTGAGTATACATGTAGTAGGTAGTGAGTCGTCTCCGATCCTATCGAGCATTCAGAAACTGAACTCTGGCTCTGCTTTGCGATAGCTCTAGACCACACCAGCGCCTCCGGGCTGGCTTGTTATACTATATTGCGCTACAACACATCCGATGTCAAGGTACATTGCGCGATATGGTAGTGACGCTTCAAAGTGCGGGTTTTGAATGTTTCGGCTGCTTGTTTCCGTCCAAATACAAACTCGCCCTACCTATCAATCATGTGAAGCATCATATAGCCATTTGCTCTAATATTTGTTTAGCAGCTTACATGCTTTGTGTCAGAAAATGAGTCATAATATCAATGCCTACGATCACTTAACAAGACCATTGTGCTTGTCGCTTGCAGCCAAGTCCGAGCGCAATACATGCGCTACCAACAGAACGACAGAAAGCAAGCCGAGGACGTCGAGAACCACGTAGTGAATGGGTTCGTCTAATGACACCGCGCTCTCGAACACTGCCAAGAGGTAAGCAAAGCACAGTAAAGTGACTATCATGTCGTACGAAGGAGTAGATGCAAATATCAAATTCGTTTGCCACTTGGAGAGCCTGTGCTGATCCGACTTCGGGGGAGACTACAGAGGCTATCGGACGCAGCCAAAAGTGTTGTGTTGTTGGAAGAGGGGGCCAGATGGTCCGGAAAGGCCGAGAAGGTGTTGGAAACCTTGGAGGCAAGGTACCGCGATTCAGGGAATTACTAGAGGTGTGGTTGGGACATCTAGATGTCTGATTGCTCGTCTTGATGTGGGACGGGATTGTCCAAAAATAAAGATGGCAGCGCAAATGATTATGGCAAGGGCGGCTCCAATATGTTGGTAGAGACGAGGCAAGAACAGTATGTGAAACGTCTGAGCACCAGGGAAGGCAGATCAGGTGTGAGCGCCATCAATGCTCCAACATCGCCACAGCCCGCATAGGCCCACCACTTCCATCCCTGATCTTCAGCTGAAAGCCTACGAAAATGAATCTCCCTTTCCCGACCATCTGATCCAGGTTATCCAAGCCTTCGATGTGTGTAATACCACGTTCGCCACATGCATTGTGCGCTTGGAAGTTCGGCTCGCCTGCGGGCGCCGGACTGATAGCTTCGACCCCAAAGATCTTGCAACCTTTGTCAGCCAACCAATGCACTGCTGCAAGCCCTAGTCCCGGAAAGTCGTGCTGCCACCTTGGGTCGTCGAACGGCACTCGTTTGTTGAAACCCATATAAAGAAGCACCGTGTCGCCTTCTTTGATCTCCTGCCCAGAGGCCTCGAGCGCCATTTCCATGTCTTTCACATTCGCACTTTGCTTCAGCTCCAAAAAAGATAGATCCAAGCAGATGGCTTCTGTGTAGAAATCCTCGATGGGCATCTGATCAATTGACAGTGCGCCAGGGGTCGGGTCGAAGTGCTTGGGTGCGTCGACATGAGTGCCAGCATGATCACTCATACTGATCGCATACGAGGCTGAGCGAAGGACCGTCTTCCCGGCCTTCTTCGGCTGGTGAGTGTCCCAAGGAGTGATACAGACGGGCGGGTGAAATGGGTGAGCTGGAGAACGATGATAGAGCTCCCTGCTGAGATCAACCAATTTGGGCTTCTTCTTCTTCGCCGGTGAGGTGGCAAGAGGCCGAGCGCCTTGTCTCAGAGTGTGGAGATTTATTCGCGCACCAAAGGATCCAGGATGTACGCCTGGTTGACGAGACGCATGCTGAATGGGCCCCCTTGTAAGCCAACATGGACGACTCATTGACATTTTTGAGACCGTTGAGTGGTCTGTCGTCGTGATCGGGCTTTCGATGCTGCTGCCGCTTCTGCTCGGTACCAACGATGGTTCTTAGAGGTGTATAGAGCATGCCATGTAGCAGCTGACATGGTGGACGATAGACAGATGGCGACATCTGGTGCAGGGAAGTGGGGCTCGGTAACATGGTAACGCTCGCCTAGGAAGGAACGTAGATGATCAATCATATGCAAGTCATCCTCAAAGCTTGCGAACGCATATGGATTCCCTGGACGTGTCAGCCGCTGGATGTGCAATAATTCAGGTATGCTGAGGCGCCGTAAAGGGCCTACAATGCAATAGCATCTTTGAAAGCAATATATGCACACGCCAAGTTGTGCGCGACGACTGAAGCGTCCGCCTGAAGTAGCTGCTTGCGTGCCTGCCTACCGTACACTACTCCCGCTATGCCTTACACAAAAAGACAAGGTCCAAACCTGGCCCCAGAACGGGGCTCTAGATCATCCCACGGGAATCTGTTCGCGTCAAGCCGCACGTGGCCATCCGCGACTCGCCCACATGCATGCCCACATGCGCAACAAGTTTCCTTAGTGTACAGAGTGAAGATCGAAGTAACACAGGAACAGAGCGGATTAGAATGGGGGCGACGCTGGAGTGACCTTGTCCTGCTGCTCCATGAGCTCTTCGCCCGACGCTTCGATGGAGACCGCGAGGCCGAGTTTGGCCGAATTCTGCGAACAGAGTCAGTATCGTATCCTCACAAGCAGTAGCTTCAGAGTAGAACTTGCCTTGACATGATCCAGTTCGCCAGCGAACGTGACGCGGACCGGCGGCGCAATGACCTTGTCCAAGAGACACCCAATCTTACCCTGGCTGTCCACCTGCGCCCTGAAAACACTCCTGCTGAACTCGTACTTCGCTCCCAGAGTCGCTGTGCCTTCTGTTCTCGGGCCGCCCATCATCGCGTTTGCACCACTCAGGCCTGCAAATTGCAGGTTGACATCCACACCCGTCTCCACCTTGTCCGTCAATCTGCGCCAGTAGCTGCCTTGTAGACCGCCCTGCGCGAGCACCTGAAGCGAGCCTATCCAGTCATCGCCCTTGTATCTCGCGGCATAGCTCAGCGCCGCCTCGGGTCCTATTCCTCCACCAGGCCTTTGCAACACACCCTCCAAGCCCAGCGCTAATCTTGGCGTCACACTCTGCAAGTAGGAACCAATGAACATGCCTGTCAAGCCTCCCTCAAGCAAGCTAGGATTGATGCTCTTCAGTTGAGCAGTGAAGTCATCGCCGGTGTAATCCTGTTCAAGCGATACCTGTGCGCCTCCTAGCGACATGCCACCTGCGGGTTGTATCTGGACGCTGTTCTTCAGACTGAAGCGGGAGCCTAGACGAGCGTTGAAGCGGCCAGAGAAGGAAGAATCGGAGTCGAGTTGTGCTTGGCAGAGGATCTGTAGAGCGAGATTAGATCGTTGATCTACAAAGTTGCCATGCGCCCACACTCACGTTGTTGGTTCCGTACAGCGCCAGAAAGGTGTATGGCGACAGCATCTGGCTGCCTTGCGAGAATGCATGGCTGATCTGAAATAGCGGGTAGATGGAGAAGCTCTTGTTCAGCTCTGCCCGCAGTCCGCTGAAGGTCTGGTTGGTGAGGAAGACTTGTCTCTGCGTCTCTGCGGCGATGTTGTCTACGGTCCCTGGATTCTTGAGCCCAAGCGCCGCTCGCTTGTCTTGAAAGGCGCTGTATGTGTCTAATATCGTATCGAAGATGGAATTTGCGCGCACAGGCTGCTGTGAAGGAGGCTTTACCACATCGATCGTGGGAGGAGGAAGTGTGCCAGGTGTGATGGGCATGGCGCCCTTTTCTAATGGCGGCGCGGCCATGCTAGGTGCTGTGCGGGAAGAATCGGGTGGACGATGTGTTGTCTGCTCGGCGACCGTGTGACGAGACTGATGAGAAGACAAACCCCTGGCTCTAATGTGGTGGTGATGATGATCGCTTGTTCACGTCTCCAGAGCTAGGGTACGGAGTACATTTTTACGGTTACAGCATAGCATCCTAGCGCGTCTGGTCCGTGCGAACATCAAGTGAACCGGAGAAGGCTACTACGCTCACTTGGGCAGGCTGATCTTTGATATTCCTGCTGGTTCGCGACTCCCTCCTCACTTGCAATAGGAGCGCTGATATCATCTTCCAAGAGCATATCACCTTGTACTCAGCCATCCACAGATCTCGAGCTGTTCCCCAGATACGGCATTACGACTCAAGGTTGGCTTATCAGTCTCGGGCTTCTACAAACACATACACAACATAAAGTCGCATTTTCTGCCTGCATCTGCGCACAAATTCGAGGACCTACACGAGCTGCGATCACCAGCTCATCAGTGTTCAGATTCTTAGGGAGTCACGCAACAAAAGCCAGATCACTCCTGGGCTACCACTACATTGGCATTAGCAGGACCGAGGTTTGATCCATCTGGTAGCTTAGCACTTGCAGCCACATAGGATCCAGATCAGCATATTTGCAGGCCTGTGGGCCAACTTGGAGCTCCTGGCACAAATTACCTCGCCTGCTTCGCGATGGACACCTTACTGACCGCCGACCTGGCGGCGAACTCGGCAAACTATCGCCGTCGATCAAGCACCTATGTCGACGCGATTCACGACCTCCCAGCAAAGGAGTTTATGGCACCAGCTCAGCTCTACTCCACTGAGTCAGGACGTCTATTCCATTCCGGTCGCATCGTCATTGCTACATGCGGTCTTCCGGCCCGTGGGAAGACACACATCAGCGTTGCACTAGCTCGATATCTCCGCTGGCTTGGAGTCAAGACCCATATCTTCCACCTGGGAGACTATCGTCGATCCTTTGTTGATGACAACCTTCCTGAGGACTATTTCCACGTGGACGCCTCAGCGTCATCGGTCTTGCTCCGGAACAAGATCTTGAAGAAGTGCCGGGAAGACATCTTGCACTTCCTCAACAACGAGAACGGACAGATAGCGATCTACGATGCCGTCAATCCGCTTGCGACCGGACGAAGGGCCCTTTCGAAGGAATTCGAGAAACACAACATCCAGACTCTGTTCATCGAATCACAGTGCACAGACGATCGCATCATCCAAGAAAACGTCCGCAATGTCAAAATCAGCTCTCCAGACTACAAGGGCTGGAATGCCGAAGATGCCGTCAAAGACTACCTGGATCGGATCAATTCTCGTATACCACATTTTGAGACCATGGAGGAGAAGGATTTGCATTTTGTCAAAATGGTCAACGCAGGCGAGCGCGTCATTGTCAATAACTGCGCATTTGGCTACCTGAGCCAGCGTATCGTGTTCTATCTGCTCAATCTGCACATTAAGAGCCGGCAGACGTACTTCTGTCGTGCCGGGACGACCAGAGATGAAGACAGCTTCAAAAGTGATGCAAGTCTATCTCCAGAGGGCGAGGAGTACGCCAAGAAGATGTCGGACACGCTGCTAGCCCATCGTGAAATGGAACGGCAAAACCTGATCAAACAAGGTGCACCAGAATCCACTGCTCTCAAACCTTTGACGATTTGGGCGTCAACCCGAAGACGGACTGTCGAAACGAGCGAGTATCTGGCTTCGTTAGGTTACAGGGTCAGGCAGAGGAGCCAAATGTCACAGCTGAACCCTGGAGTCTGTGAAAAACTGAGCGAGAAGAAAATACGGCAGAATTTCCCAGAAGAAGTGGCAAAGCACGAGCGAGATCCCTACCATCATCGGTATCCAAGAGCTGAAAGTTATCATGATCTGGCCGTGAGACTCGAGCCAATCATTTTGGAATTGGAGAGGGAGCAGAATGATCTTCTGATTATAGCGCACGAATCCGTGCTTCGAGTGCTCTATGGTTACCTGATGGCTTGCTCAGCCACTGACATCCCCAATCTCTCATTTCCAAGAGATGAGATCATCGAGTAAGGAACGCCCGAATGCCGCAGGCCCCCTATGGAGGAGTCATGTGCTGACTGTGATGATAGGATCATACCAGCTTCTTACACTAATCGTGCCCAGCGTATTCACATTGACGGACTGCCACCGAGACTCGTGCCCGGCTCTCCAGAAGACATTTCCATTCCCGTGCCCCCAAGCAATATCCCAAGCGGGGCTGCCACTCCCATGTCCAGCATAGAAACTCCAAGGCAGTCTGGTTCGGGTGATCAAACACCGGCACAGCAGGAGAGTGGAAATCAGCAGCTGCCTTTGAGGAAGCCTGGGGCGTATGGAACGGGCCTGAGCGATGAGAAGCCTGCGACCAATTTGGAGGTACCGAAGTAAGACTCGATGGCTGTTGTACATGAGTGAAAGTGGTAGTAGCGTTTTCGCGATCGTGCGCGGCGGAGGCGCATTCAATACATAGTTGGTACACGCGAGTGCAAGAGTCATTTGCTGCCGCGTCTGGTGTTCTGCTGGCAAGAGCGATCGAGAGGGCGGCTAAGTCTTGGCATATTCAGACTAACATTCTGCATTTTGGTGCCCACTGGTAGTGGACAGATTGGTATGCCTACTCGACTTTCTATCGCCAGCTCCCTTCCCTACCACTGGACATGACGTCGTAGGTGGCGGCGGTGAGACACTCGAACGCGACTCGCGGCGCCGCCAGGCAGCAGCAGCTCCATGAGGCCCTGACACTTAGGTTGCTTGTGCTAAGCTTGTGCAGACACCTACCAATCTATGGCCCACGGTACCTGGATCGAGAGTAATGCACCAACAGCCAACATGAAAGCAATCAAGGACTTCGTCCACCATCAGAAAATGACGAGGTCGCCATCGACCGCCTTCAATGACCAACGCGATTGCCCGATCCTCACTCGCTTCCCACGAGAGATTCGGGACGCAATCTGGAACTATGCGTTGAGCCTACGCGACAACAGCAGAGAAGTCCACCTCCACATCTACAATAGTGCCTACAACTGCTGTACCTACTCGGGTCGTAGCACCGAGCCGCCAGACGCATTCTCCGAGCTCAATCGCGTCACAGGTCTGCTACGCACCTGCAAGGCCATCTACGAGGAGGCGGCGCCGCTGCTCTACAAACAGGTAAGATTCGAGCTTGTGCTCTTCAGTGGGCGTGTCAGGCCTGAGCCGCCAGACGTGCTTCGATTTACAGAAGAAGACTCTTGGAAAGATTCCGAGATGGGCAAGGTCAAACGCTGCGCCATATTCGGCCTGATGAAGGATGTGACCATCGTTTTGCAGCCGGCGCTGTATCTCGACTCACGACAGTACAAACGTCGCATTGCGTCTCTCCTGAAGGCGCTCGACTTCGGTCAGAATGCATCGAATCTATCGTTGATATTCAACATTCCCGGACCAAAAGACAATATCACTGCTGCAGAGCGATGGTCGGCGAGCGTCGTACAAGCTCTCATGCCTCTTGCGCAATATCACGGTCCGAAAGCCTCGAATGTCGACAAACCAGAGCCGACGCGACTACACATCGCGGCAAATACGCTGAACGAAATCAAGTACCCACGGACCCGCGCAGCCATCGAGGACCTCTGCGTCGCCCTTGGCGTCTCAGATTTGCTCATCTTCCATCCTAGCGTCATGCTACGGGACGCTGAACCACTGGTACCGAATGAGTGCCTACTACGCCAGCACTACGCCGACCGCCCGTTCCGCTCCTATCATAATTACCGAGCTGCAGCACCAGCGCCCGAGCTTCCACGCCCAAAATCAAAGCGTATATTCTTGTGCGTACTGGATGTCATTTTGTGGACAGGGGTGGTCGCTGCGGGTCCAGTCGTGCTGCCAATTATTTTGATGGGTCACGCCAGTATGTATGTGGCTGGCAGGGTGAGCGAGAACCGGCTACACGGCGAAAGCTGGAGGATGCAGATGCGTGCGAGGAAATGAGTTGAGCGCGTGTCACGATTTTGGCGGAGAGAACGGAGAGAAATGGGCAACATTGACTGGCGGTCAGGCAGAGGCTATTGCCGGATGACATGGGCAGGACTGGGCGGCGGGCCTGAGAGAACTGAACGCAGCAGCGGCTTTGTGGTCTGATCTTATTGTAACGCTACCCGAGCGCTGATTTCTGCATAACGCCTCCACTATGCCGTACATATGGAATACGATCGCAACCAGAGCCGAGTGCTATCCTGGTGTTGCTCTACTGGAGCAGGAAGTTTCAGTCGTGTCGAGCCGCTCTTCTTTCTAATCAAGAATGACCTCCAATGCCCATGCCCAATCTCAACGCCGTCAACAGTGGATATCATTTGAATTCTTACAAGCCACGCGATCCCATCTAGAAGTCCTCGTCGAAAGCAAAGTCACCGTTCATAACAGGTGCTGCTGCGGCAGGCGCACCGCCAGCCTCGGCAGCCTTTTTCGCAGATTGCTTCTGCGACTTCTCGATGACACCGGCTTTCTGGTAGTCACCAACGCGCTTCTCGAAGAAATTGGTCTTGCCAGCCAGCGAGATGTTCTCCATGAAGTCGAAGGGGTTGGTGGCGTTGTAGTACTTCTCGTTGCCAAGCGCCAGCAGCAGACGGTCGGCGACGAACTCGATGTATTGGCACATAAGATTGGCGTTCATGCCGAGGAGTGCGACCGGCAGAGCGTCAGTCAGGAATTCCTGCTCAATGCCGACAGCCTCGACGATGATCTTCTCAACAATCTCCTTGGCGGGCTTGTTGCGCAAGTGGGAAAACAGCAGGCAGGCGAAGTCGGTGTGCATGCCCTCGTCACGGGAGATCAGCTCGTTGGAGAAGGTGAGGCCCGCCATGAGTCCACGCTTCTTGAGCCAGAAGATGGAGGCGAAAGAGCCGGAGAAGAATATACCCTCGACAGCGGCGAAAGCAATGAGACGCATCGCGAAGCTCGAGTTCTTGTCGCTAATCCATCGCAGTGCCCAGTCAGCCTTCTTGCGGATGCAAGGGATGTTGTCGATGGCGTTGAAAAGGTATGTCCGTTGCTTGGGCTCGCTGATGTAGGTGTCGATGAGGAGGGAGTAGGTCTCTGAGTGGATGTTCTCCATCATGATCTGGAAGCCGTAGAAGCATCGAGCCTCTGGTATTTGAACTTCGGCAGAGAAGCGCTCGACGAGGTTCTCGTTGACAATGCCGTCTGATGCAGCGAAGAAGGCCAGGACGTGTGAGATAAAGAAGCGCTCGTCATCGTTCAATCGCTTGTTCCAGTCGTGAAGATCCTTCGACAGGTCAATCTCCTCCGCGGTCCAGAACGATGCCTCAGCCTTCTTGTACATCTGCCAGATCTGCGCGACATGTTAGTTCAAGGTGATTGAGGAGATATATCAAGTCTCAGCAACATTAACGCGTCCGTGTCACGTACGTGCCGCGTGCTGCCCAGACGCGCCAACCTACCTCGTGATATCTGATTGGGAATAAGACAAACCGCTGCGGGTTCTCTTGTAGTATCGGCTCTGATGCCTCGTCGTCCTTGATGCCAGGCGCAACTGAAGGCTCCTTCTCTTCTTCAGGCTCGTCAGGTAGCTCTGGGATGCCCTTGATTGGCACCGCGACTTCGTCGGACTCGTAGCACGAGTCAACGTTCTCCTTGTCTGCCTCCGACTGGAGATTCAAACTCTTGACGGGCGACTCCATCTTGAGGCCCTCGAGTGCAGATGCAGCCTACCAGGACGTGTCAGCAATGTGCAATTTCTCTTTGGCGTTCGTGGCGACGACGTCATTGGCGAACCTTCTTTGAGGGTGTGATCTGGACGCTCATTGTTGCTCTGGTGTATGGTATGCTGAGGAAGAGTATCAACAAGCTGACTTGAGTGAGGATGAGGGAATGTAAATGTCAAGTGAAGAGTCGCGTGTGCTAAGTAACAACGCGACGCGAAGGTCCGAGCGTCAACAAACGCGTCCTCTTGGCCCAACTCCGAGATAGGAGGCTGGTTACCGAGGACCAAATCACGCTATGCATGTCAATATATGCACAGAATCTCGACGCATTCCTCCTGACAATAATAATAATAATGGTCGAAATCAATCTTAACTGCTTCATGGATGACTGCCTGACGCATTCGACTGGCTGATGAACTGATTGCTCGGTGATACGATTAAATACTTTATGCTCAGGGCAATCACGAGTATCAAGAGAGTTCGGTCCCACAGTCACAATAGACTAACGAATCAATCGAACATCGGGAAGACAGCTGCAGAGACGCCAGAAGTGCTAGACACGGGCATATTCATTAGGGCTTTTATTGAAGCACGGCGACATACGTCGCGGGTATCATCGCGATAGGAGTACCAACACCTTCCATCTCAACTCGAATAACTGACCTCTAGGCCTGCACTTCCGAGCATCCTCTCCCTCTGCTTCAGATCAAACCCAGCACCAATACTGACCAGAAGCTCTTTGACCCTGCATTCCCACAACAGGCCGGCCTTCCCATTATTGTCCATCCTCGCCTTTAGGACACCATTCACCTCCTCTTCCTCCTTCTTCCATTCAGGTCTGAGCATCCTGTTCGCCCATGCCGCGTCCTGCGATACCTTCTTACGCTGCCACAGCTCCATTCCTACTACTACGTCGCTCTCGTAACTGTAGACGTTGAAGTCGAAGCGCGAGCAAAGCGCTAGATTCGGCCCGGCTTTGACAGCATATGTGGAGCTCAGATTCCCCATCAGCGGATTGAGAGTGAGCGTCATCGTGTACGGGAAGCCATCATGTATAGGTAAAGTTGTGAACCTGAGTCCGCAGCTCACGCCGCCGCTCTTGTTAATCGGGCTGAAGTACGCTTCAGCACCCGCGCTCAGCCTTCCATTCTGATGGTCCCACGGATGCGCCGGCTGTCTTGCGGAAGGCTGGTGGTCCGGGTGCCGTGGGTCGTAGCCAAAATTGTACAGACCTCTCACACCCAGCAGCGAGGAGTCCGTCGAATACAAGTACTCCGTACTGTACTTTCCGAAGTCGTTCTGTAGGACTGCCAGTATTGTTCCTCCACTGGGCAGACTGCTATCTGAAACGCAACTGAATCTCAACAATCGCGTAGGTGAGATGCGTCTCAGATAGAACGCCTCCAAGGTACTTGTCGGCAAATACAGTCTGCCATAGAGCAACGCGTCTTTTCTCTCTATCGCTTTGCCATCTCTCCAGACGACCTCCCATCCCCTCATGCCCGGCTCCTGCAGCTCCCGCAAATGCCTGTAACCCCTTACAACATGTCCTAAATCCAATTTACTGCTTTCGCTTCTGATGCTCAGCCTTAGGCTCGAGTACAGAAAGGACAGACTTCCATCGACGACGCCTCTTGTCCCGAGAGTGTATGAGGTCGCGAAGTTGAGACTTGAAAGCGAGGATGCATGGAGCTTGACGCCATGGGGTATGTAGAAGTCGAGAAGATTATGGGCTGTCGTCGTTAAGGCGGCATAGCTCTGGTCAATGTTCCAACGGGTTTGGGCATGGAAGGCGGCTTGGACGTAGTCCATGAACTCGAGCATGGTTGCAAGGGCCACGGCAGTGTCATCATGGCGACAACAAAAGAGCGAATCTGATTCGAGTGGTTGGCTCCATGTCTATGAGCAACGATTATTATTAGGTACGTGTGCAGATACGGAGCTTGCAGCTTACCTAGTGCATACGGTGGATGGGTAGCTGTAGCATGTATCTAGGTATTCCCCGAACGAGCGGGGGTGCATACGGTGGATGGGTAGCTGTAGCATGTATCTAGGTATTCCCCGAACGAGCGGGGGTGCAACCCAAATCATTAGCACGTGCTGTCCCAAAATAAATACCAGGCCCAACATGCCGCTTAAATGGAGCATGCTCTATCCATAATGAAAACATAGTGTGTAAAATAATATATGGAGCTTAACACGCTAAGCAATTGAACATGCTGTTAACACGCTACGAAAGGATACACATAACATTTATTACACGTAAGTAAAAATCACACAATCCATTCGCGACATCAAGTACACACGCACTAGCTCTTACACACGTTGTTAATATTACATGCTGCTTACATACTAATGACACGCTTACGGACCCTTAGGGGCGTCCGGTAAGGTAGCCTTAGGAATCAATACTAGCAGATTATGTAATCAGTACAAGGATTGCCCCTAATATGTAGTAGCAGACCTATAGGACTGTCAGAGCGGTGCGAGAGTCGTTTGTCTTTGCTGCAACGATTCCTCTTGCTAGTATGAGGCTACATCCAAGGGTCGAACAGGTGTCAAGATCGTACGAAATATGGAGCTTCGTTGCAAGGTTCTTGCAATAGCGGAGCCAGTTGGATTTGAACGATGAAGATGGACTTACTTGGCTTAGGTGGTAGATTGAAGAGGTGACTGCATCTGCCGTGATAAGTCCTCCTGTCAGTCGCTTGAGCATGTACGGAGAAGATACCACAGTGTAGCAGCTCGGTAAAAGGCTGTGTAGCGTCTTCTAAGCAAGTTCTCGCATCTTCCGCCGAGCTGCCGACTACTTCTTAGCTAAAGCTTGAATAAGGTTGTTATCCGGAAACAAAGATAACGACATACATCACCGTGTAACATCCGTACGGTACCTTAACTTCAATATCGGCTTGGCATCTGAGTATACCAGGGTCACTTACCTCAATCTCAGGCAGCCGCAATACCCACTCATATGTGCGCGACCCGACTGCTTGTTAAGGCACAATCAACTCGGCTCAATCGTAATAAACATCCAACGCCCCTATCTGTTGTACATAACGAACCTTGCAAAACCACCCACATGTCGTACGATCTTGACACTCGACTTCAGAACACTCTACCTGAGCCACTTCACCGACGCAGGGTTTCCACACAATGGCTTGTTAGATAAGGCAGGGGTTTCACACAATGTCTTATTAGAAGGGTACCTCGACCACCTGAAAGCTGAACTGGAACCAGAGACGAGACCGGCTTTCGATCAGGCCAGCTCTGAGCATACCCATCATGACGGGCTCTAGCATCAATATCAATGTTTCATCCGAACATGACCCCTCCTCTCTGGAGAACCGCGTCCCGCCACTCGGCATGACAGGCGAGCAGTTCAAATATGCTGCTGCTGGCGTGATCCAGGAGATCGAACAGTATTACTCTGGCCTGCCGTCGCGGCCAGTCTTGCCATCCATCGCACCTGGCTACTTGCGAAAGCTGCTCCCAAGCGAACCACCAAAGCAGGGTGAGACATGGCAAGAAATCGAAAAGGACATCGAGCGTATCATTATGCCCGGCATAACGCACTGGCAGCATCCAAAATTCATGGCTTTTTTCCCAGCGAACTCGACGTATCCAGCTATGCTCGGCGAACTCTGGAGTGCTGCCCTGACTGCCCCAGCCTTCAATTGGATATGCTCTCCGGCTGTCACAGAATTAGAGACCGTCGTACTAGATTGGCTTGCTCAGATACTGGCTCTCCCTTCTGCGTTCCAGTCCAGCGGACAAGGCGGTGGAGTCATACAGGGCTCTGCAAGTGAAGCTGTCCTTAGCGTCATGATTGCCGCTCGAGAGCGTTACATTCGCAGGCAGTCAGAACGAGAGGGCATTACCGACCCTGAGGAGGTAGAGGATCGCGCCTATGAATTGAGGGCCAAGCTTGTTGCTCTCGCGTCTGACCAGGCGCATTCAAGTACGAAGAAGGCAGCTAACATCGCGGGTACACGCTTCCGCAGCATCCCCACAGAGAAATCGAGGGCATATGCGTTGACTGGTGAGAATCTGAGAGCAAAGATCCAGGAGGTGGAAGCAAAGGGGCTCCGACCATATTACCTCACAGTCAGCATCGGGACGACGAACACATGTGCAGTGGACGACCTCGCATCGATCGCCGAGGTCGCGAGAGACTACCCAGACGTGTGGATCCATTGTGATGCCGCCTACGCGGGTGCTGCACTTGTACTGCCAGAATACCAGCACCTGTCTAGACAACTGAAAATGGTCGACTCGTTCGACATGAACATGCACAAGTGGCTCCTCACGAATTTCGATGCCTCTTGCCTCTTCCTGCAAAAGAGAAGAGATCTGATAGACGCACTGAGCATTTCGCCAGAATATCTGAGAAACCAGTTCACGGACGGCGGCCTCGTAACCGACTATCGCGACTGGCAAATCCCGCTCGGGCGTCGCTTCAGAAGTCTGAAGATCTGGTTCGTGCTACGGACATGGGGCGTGGAGGGCCTGCAACGACACCTTCGACGCCACATCAAGCTGGGCGGATCTTTCGCGAATTGGATCCAGTCACGATCAGATCTCTTCAGTATCCTGACACCCCCGGTCTTTGCTCTTACAGTCTTCACCGTAAACCCAAGCAGCAAAATACGTCATCGTCTTGGATCGGGCGTCAATGGCACGGATCCGAGGCCATATCAAGATCAGCACGTCCCAAGCGACCAGCCAGCAAACGATGCTGAGCTGCAGCGAGCTAACGAGATTACCAAGGAAGTGTTTACCATTATTGACGAGGAAAAGGATTTCTTTCTGACGTCGACGGTCGTGGGTGGCACGTATGCAATCAGATTGGTTTCTGCCAACCCGCTGACCGAGGAGAAATACCTGCGCGAGGTCTTCGAAAAGCTTGTCGTGACAGCAGAGCGGGCGCTATACAAGGACAGTCGTTGAAACGTTAGTTCTGATGCTAGTGACCGACATCGGTTCCTGCAGGGTATAAGTAAATAGCCCTGATCCATAGCTTGTCAGTTCAAGGTATGCTGACGGATCGTACCGACCCGTCATGGGATGAACAGAATGGCTCCAATGGAAGTCCCAATTTCATCATTGCGCTGGAGCATGTCAATCATGATAAGAAAGCTCGACGAGCTCCGTATCAAAGGTCCACGCTGGCAAAACATCGTACTTGCAATCAGGAACGGTACTGCCAACATGAATTGAGACTCATATACGCGCTCAAGGCGCCTTTCAGCACATCCTACCCTGCCCTACCCTACCACCCTGTTATCATCTCATCAGGTCGCAGAAAGCAAGGAAAAGCTATAAAGGTATCGTCGCTACTACGCCACATTAATGCAACAATCAACAGCAATATCGACATTGGAACAAAAAGGGGCCATCCGTAAAATGCTGGCGCTCAAACAAAACATTGATGCCTCCGGGAACCCTGGTCGCGAACGCCATCGCCTGCTGATTGTAAAATTGATGTTATTGGTCCCTGAATGTGTTGCATCGACCCGTTCCGTAAGCGATGCATCTTCCGATGATTCAATCCGAGCTTGATAAACCTCGTTGTCGCTTCAACGTCATCGTGGTTCCGGCTTTCCAGATCGCTGCAGATGGCACGTATAGCAGCAATGGCCAGCGTCCTTCTGTCGCGGCGGCGCCTAGACAGCGACTTGCCTGGCAGTATCGAGTTCGCCATGACCTTGCGGCCAGTCCAGCCCACTCATTTCAAGATCGTCCATCTGGTAAGGAGTTTCCGCCACTTGGTAACAAGTCTCCTATGTCTTACCAGCCGAGTAACTGCCCACCTTCTCCCCACTGCTGAGATCCAAGCATCTTCTCGCCAACTGAACGACCTCCGCCTCACCGTCCTCGCTCTCGGCGCCATCACTCTCACCTTCACTCTCCACGTTCTTCTCGCTGATCAGCTTTACCACATCCATTACATCTTTCGAGTTGTTGATAGCTTGGATAAGTTTCACATCGTTGGATTCGAGGAGTTGAAGAAGCGTCCAGATAGCAATGTGTTGGAAAGTCGGGTCACCAGATTGGAGGAAGCGTGCAAGATAGCCGTGGATACCGCCACTAGGTTGGGACCAGGAGGTCAGGAAGAGGGAGTAGTCACCCACTACATCATGTTAGCACGGACCCATCCTGTCCAAGCAGGCAAGAACTCACCCTTGCTGCTGAGGTTCCCTAACGCCGCGGCACTATTTCCTTGTACTTCAATGCTCTCGCTCTCCGTCAAGGGAATCAGCACATCAAATACTCCCAGAGCCAGCAGGCGCTCCTTCAAATCGTCGCTGAGCGCCAACACAGCGATGGCAGCCGTCATTTCGCTCTGTACGCTCAACGGCACGCTAAGCACCAGCTCCTTGCATTTCTGCACTGCTCCGGCCTCCAGGACCAGCTGCTTGTTCCTATCGCTGGACGCCGCCAGATTCCTCAGAGTTGAGATCGCGTGGCATTGGATCTCCTCATTGTCTGTGGAGCCTAGAAGATCAACGAGCGGTTTCAGAAACCCAGCGTCAATGATCGGGCTCTCGTTCATGGGGTGTATAGAGATGTTGCGGATGCATGCCACCGCAGATAATATCAGCGGGAGGTAGCTGCTCTGCAGTAATTGCAGTAATGGTGGCAGTCCGCCGGCTCGGACGATCTCCAACTGGTATTTCTCGTCGCTGGCCAAATTTCGAAGGGCCAGCGCTGCCTGGCATTGGACTTTGGGTGCTTGACCTTTCATAAGGTGTACCAAGGATTGCACCAACCTCGACTCTGACTGTGCCAACCTCTTCCTGTTCGCGGAGTCCACTGCGATGTTTGACAGCGCTGTGGTGCAGTAGTATTGCACATCGGTATCCTGACTGCCGAGCAATGAAACTAGCACGGGTATGGCACCGGCAGATACCAGCTGTTGCCTGTTGTCGTCGCTGTGCGTCATGTTCAACAGCGCACCAGTAGCGTTCCGCTGCACCCTCATGTCCTTGCTCTTCGCCAGCCGGGTCAATGGCGCCAACGCCCCAGACCGCGCAATGCGCGCCTTGTTATCCTCATGCGTCGCCAGATTTGTAATGCATCCCACAGCATTGCACTGCACCTCGACGTTCGGGCTGTTCATTTGTCGGATCAGAGGTGTCAGGCCACCGAGCGAGACGATTAGAACTTTGTTTTGAGCTGCACGTGAGGATCAGTGGGATGTCTGAGTTGGCATATTTGGAAGACACATACCGTCTACGGCAAGGTTACCCAGCGCAGCCGAGGCAGCGCGCTGCACCTCTATATCCGGACTCTCGAGCAGATAGAGGATGGGCTCCAGGGTGGCTCTATCAACCGGTCGTACATCTCTTTCTGTTATCTCGGCGAAGGTCAGACTTGCGCTCCGCTGCAGGTCGATGTTCTGGCTGTAGACGAGAGTGCTCAACGCCGCGAGCGGCTCGCCGGAGAAGAAGTCGGTCTCGGCTCTCTGTAGATCACCGGTACGGTCAGCGAGTGTATTATGAGTATATAGGTCGAGCTTAACTCGGGACACGTGGAGAACATCGAGGCAGTGGTGTAACTGGTGGGACTGAAGTACATTTTCGAGGTAGTTGAGCAGGTCGGCTACAGCTTCGCGCTCCGAATCGGCAAGGGCATTGTCGTAGTTGACTTTGGATCTGCCTCCTGCAGTGTAGAGAAGAAAGGTCAGCATCTGATTCCGATATCTCATGCGCCCTCGTCCACCTCTCATGCGGCACGAAACAGGCGCGGTATCGAGGGCGCATCCTTGCCAGTCGAGAGGAATGTTGAGGACAAGCCATACGTACCACAGCATCGCTGAAATGCCCTCACGCAGAACATTCTGCTGTCAGCTCCGGCAGGAAAGTCTTCCCACGCTATCGCGAGGCACAGGTCGAGAGAAGCATGAGCTGTTGGCTGTTCGAGCGGGACGTCTCTATGGTTGCTGCTGCAGTGGAGCCTTATCCGGGATGCTAACGCCGATCGGTAGTGCAGATAGTAGCGAAACTGTTTGTTTATGATTCGGTGTAACTGTGACAGTATCCCAAGAACATGGACAGTGTCTCCATTGAAAAACACGTGAAGAGCTGATGATGATGTCGACCACGGACTTGCCTACATCATGCGCAAGAGCGGCGAATGACCTTCGAGGTGTTGAGGAAGGAGAGCAGGGACGGTGGTGGATACTTGCCCTGCGGTTCGGGACGCCGATCATGCCCAGCATTTGCGACTGGACTCCAAAGACGCTCGTCCTTCACTGATGACACCAGCAAACTTCGTCTTCATTTTCCGATTGTTGAAAATCATCACAAGGACTTCCATGGGATCATCAGGAAGATATAGGCAGTAATCACAATCGTGGCCCAAGCAGGTTCGATCTATTATTATCGCAACAGCTCGCCAAAGCAAGTTGGGAGGGGCAACTCGCCGTACGCTTCTCAAGCACAATTTCATGCGTCCCGACGAAGGCTACCTCCGCTCCCACCGCTTCTGTGGCCCCCGACAAGGAATCCTGCGAATCGTTCCTGAGGCGTGAGGTGTGCTGGGATCTCGGCACATGATACTGGTCTACCTGTCAATCGGTTGATTGGTCGATATTATTGCTGAGTGCTTGATGTTACTGTTGAAGACTGCTTGACGCGGAGTGTCTTGCAAGACGTCTTGATGCCCTTCAGTCTTCAAAGTCTTGTCCAGGTCAAGTCATCTGGCCTCCTAGCATATCGGCACTGCCTAGAAGCCTTATCACTTTGATTCCGAACCGGCAAACATTTCGTGGGCTAAGGTAACCTGGCTGAGCAAAACAGCTGGATCAACCCCGATGCTCGTGGTAACAATATGCCGCACCATCGTGACCGCCTTGCCAAACGACAAATTGTCCCACATTATTGACGACGGTCTTGACCTTCGTCTCCGCACCACTCCTACAGGTAGATAAATCCCTCAACCCTCGTGCCTTTTCGCTACGAGATGACAGCGGAGTGCGATGATCATCTCTGCCAAGCAGATATGGTCATTCTACCTATAGAGCTTTTGGCTCTTGGCGCAGAGTGCAGCAAGCTGCATACCAACCATGCAGGACCGCAAGCTGTCAGTCATGCCTAGCAGTCGTCCACTAAAGCAAAACCGGCTGAGATGCTAGTTGGGGCACCTCATCAATCTACCTACGCTTAAAACACTAGCTCCTGCGCATACTTTGTCCATGATTAAGGTAGACACATTGAGCCGTGCGGTTCGGTACGTAGGGGCGGGCGGTCGCACGAAAACGCTATCTGTCTTGCATGCTCAAGCAGATCTGGGTCTGTTTTCCTGCCTGATCTCGCAAGAACATGCATATAATGAACATGATGCTGGGATGGGTACCCACCATCCGCATCTTGGCGAACGCCAGCCCTCCAACAACAGGACCTACCGGAGCAGTGCATGGTAGCCACGTGCGCAGACGTTGATGGCGAGCTCAAACACGCCTGTACCAATCTAGGAGATGCGGTAAGTAGAGCCCGCCGGCTGCACTTGTCCTCTGGCAGCCCTTCGGGCGGAACTTGGTCATGCAGGGTTGGCTCGCTTCATGGTCGATGGAAGCCCCATGCTGTGAAAGGCTTGGCGTGAGATCGACGCATCTCTAGAAATCTCCTTGATGAGCTGGCAGACTTCGTTGACGACGGATCTGCAAGCCCCAGAGGAGAAGAATGGAAGAGTAAATGCTATGTCAAGATCGACGCCTCCATCATGAATGGCCATCGTGGTCCGGCTGGGCATGCGAGAGAGGTGTCGGTACCTAGTCAATGAGTACCTACTAGTAGCCTGGATGCCAAGGTGGGCCACTCTGCGGAGAAGGGCTATTAGAGTGGTCCTAACTTAAGCCGAGTTGCGCATACGGTAATCATCATCACGCGCTCGAGCGAGCGGCCGCCAACCGGGGACAAGTTGAGCTTGAGCTAATGAAGACAAAGCATCCATCTCTCATGAGCAAACTACGGCTGCCTGACTTGACCCCACTCCATGGCGTGTGTGATCCGTGACTGCCAAGAACGACAGCCTGTCCAACAGTACTATAATCCATGACCTGTCCTCTGTTGAGCCACGGGAGTTCATCCTGTCTGCCCGCAGAAACAGAAGTCCATCCCTCTGTGCGCCAAAAGCAGCTCTTCCTTTTGCCAGAGCAGCAGCAGCAGCAGCAGAAGCAGCAGAACGTCCCGTCGTCGCCTGCCCGCTGTCGTACTCGATGAACCTGCGGGAAAGTAGTGCCCAACAGCATCCGCGCGCGCCCCAGACTCCCTAACACAAACAAGCGTGAGGCGATCGTATGGCCGCCTACGAAATCCAGAAGCACTTCAAAGGTCTCCGCGTGGAAACAGGCAACAAGAAGGGCCGCAACCCCTTCGCAACGGGCTTCGAGTCGGACAGTGATGAAGAGGCACGAAGACGCAGCAGGGCACGCGAACGTTCGGCGAACAGCAGAAAGCAAGGGAATATACCAGTGTCAGAGAAACCCGCTAGTGCACCCAAGCCTAGTGGACCCGTGAAAACGAGCATTCTCGACCAGCTACGGGAGGACAGTGACGATGATTTCCTAGCCGCTGTGCCACGGACACATCGCCGTCCAAGCCCGGCACCCAAGCAGGGCGTCGCGAGTCTGCGCGTGAGCGACGGCGCGTCTAAGAGGCGTGGCAGGTCGCTGCATTCTGGCAAAGCACCACGTGCTGCCGTGGCTCTTGCCGCCGGAACACTAGCATATCTTGACGACAGCAGCGACGACGAGAGTGCCGTCGCCTCATCCGGTCGTCGCCCCCGTCGTGCCAGCCCCGGACCACGGAAACAATCAGATCAGGAGCCGTCGCAAACACGTACCCAGCCACCGCAACACACCGTCGCATCTGCATTCGCTGGCACAAAATATTTACAGGACAGTGAAAGCGACGAGGAGGCAGTGTCCAGTCGCAAGAACAGTGCTGCCTCCGAAGATAGCAACACCTCGCCATCTGACATATCAGGTGAACCGCTCAGCCCGTACGAGAGCGCTCTCGCGCCGAGACATCCCGACGTCAAACGCGTGGACAAGCCCAAAAAGCTGACGGCGAATGGCGGCTCCGGGGTCTCCTGGCGAGCGTTCTCCGCTTCCAGGTCCGAGCAGCGCAACACCGAGATCGAAGCTCTCCAGGCAAGCCTTAAGCAGCGTGGCAAGCGCATCGCCTTCGGCACCCATGCACTTACCGACGATGGAGAGCGGATCCCTATCCCTGCCACACCGGACGTCTGCACAGGCAAGAATGGATTCGCCAAAGCGAGAGGCCGAGGACGAGGAAAGAGTCCTCCGCGACGTGCTGAGGACATCAAGCCCGCGAAAGATGAAGTCGATGACGGACCAGAGCTATTACGACAGTGCCAGCCCCTCGCCGGGACCTACGACCCCACTGAATACAGGTCCAATCCACTCCCAGGTAAGTTTGGCTGCGACGTTGCACGCGCGGGCAAGGCAGCTATGTCAAAGAAGGGTGAACATTCGCTGAACATTGCATTGCAGATCAGCCCATTGAACAAAGCACAAGCGACAATAACTCCAAGTCGCCTACAAACGGGCATCCTCCAATCATCCGCATTGACGACATCTCCACCGCCACTTGATGAGAGTATGCAGTCTCCAACGATGTCGCCAACCACAATGGGGGGAATGGTTGACAGCAATGAGAGCATCCTGAGCAAGCTTAACGTGTCGCCGCAGACTATACCAGAAGGTCAAACAGCCGACCACAGCGTCATGTCACCCTCAACAATCGATGACTCGACACCATGCTTTCCGAGCAGAGATTCGAGCGTACGGTCAAGACGGCAGAGAATGCCTCCGAGTTCCAGACGATCATCCAGACGTAGCATGTCTGCCAACGCTTCTGCCAGTCCTGCGGCGCAATTTCTGAGTAGCTTCAGTCGCAGTGGAGATGCGGAGCCAGCACCAGAGCTTGTGCCGGATGACGAAGGTCAGGAGTTTGAAATCGACGGTGAGCGTTATGTCATTGGTAAGAAGCTCAATCAGGGTGGTTTTGGAGTAATCAAGGAGGCGCATTCCATTACTGCGCATGGAGCTAGAATCTCTTTGGCGGTCAAGATCGTGCGCAAGAGCAATCCCGATCGGACCGCAGTCGAGAATGAACAAGCGCAAGAAGCGCTCGAGCATGAGGTCTCCGTGTGGCGGCACCTTGACCACCGGCATGTGCTGCGATTACGGTCAGTCTTCTCGACCGACTTTGCGACTTTCTGCTTAATGGACTTGAATGTAGGCGGCACGCTTCTTGATGCCGTGCGCAAAGCAAAACGCAGCAGCATTTCAGAAAATAGCGGCCGCCGAGGAATTGATGTCAGACTGGCGAAGAAGTACGCATTTCAGCTTGCGAGCGCACTAAGGTATTTACACCAGGATGTGAGAGTCTGCCATCGAGATGTCAAGCTGGAGAATTGTCTGCTGGACATGACTGTGCCAAATGCCGCGAGAGACGGCGGACTGTTGAGACTGTGCGACTTCGGACTTGCGGATTTCCTCGACAGCGACACCTCAAATGTGGAAGCAGGTGCAAGGGATGATTACCGCGCCGGCTCATCTCGACCTTCCGAGACGAATGCACCGTTCCATGCATCAGTCATCGGCACGCTACAGTACGCCAGTCCGAGGGGTCTTTCTGTGGATCGGAAGTTGTACGAGACTCCAGGTGATGTTTGGGCGTTCGGCGTGATCGTGTACGCCCTCTGCACCGGCGATATGCCCTTCCGAGGTGGCATGGACGCTCAGATCGTGCAAGCTATCATGAGCGAGCCTTGGCCTGAGAACGCCTTGAAGCAAGCTGCGCAAGGCAGTGGTGACGAGGTCGTGATTGACTTGGTGAAAGGTTGCTTGGAGAAAGACATCCACGATCGACTGACGATTGGCGAGGCTCTTATGAGCCCATGGTTTGAGGGTTGTGTAGAGGATGGTGACAACATGTTTTGCTGAGAGCTGGAAAGCCCAAAATCTGGTATCAGGTACGCATTATAAGGAGCAAAAGGCGATGGGCAAGAAAACCTGTGGAGGCGACGCAGTACGATTGATGGTCGGACGAGCTGAAGCAATCTCTGCTTTGACGATGGTTTTGACGACGTGACGGCCACGGGCGTTTGGCGCGCAGTGTATAGGATACCCTCTCGCTGCTCTAGGTGATATGATCGCAGTTTGACATGAGAAACATTTGCGAATAGCTCCTCAACGAAGCCTTGCGCCTTTAAGACGATCTCTGTGCCATTGACGACCTCCGTGTCGCGTGACAGCACTTCTCGGCGATTTAAGTTGCCCGAAGCCTAGATAGGCGGTCCATGACCCAATTATTTGGCTGAACCACCATCCCGACCTACTTGTCTCACCTGTCGGGCGCGCAAGCAGAACTAGGACACAGTCATGGCCACCACCACGCAGACCAACGAACACCGGACGCCACCTCCCTACATCCTCACGCCCGGCGAAGACGAAACTGCCATCAACTATCCCGACCCAACATGGAGCCACACAACCATCAACTACTTCAAAGACGCCTTCCAACCGCCCCCAACCGCCCAAAACTCCACCCTCTCGACCCACGACCTCCGCGTCGCCGCCCGCTCAGAAGCCTCCCCTAACGTCGCGCCCACACCCGTCCGCATCCGCAATATCCGCGGCCACGAAGCAGACTACAGCATCGCGACCCAGGGCTTCACGATCGCGCGCCTGGACTCCGCTATGCATCACGCCTCGTCCCGCTCTAGTGACTGGCACGACGACGCGAAGCTGAAACAAATCTACTTCCCCGAACTCACGGCCCTCCTCAGACGCGAGACCGGAGCGAAGTACGTCTACCAGTACGAATGGCATGTGCGCTCGCAGACCCTGGAAGCCAGCTTGGAACAGGACAGCGAGCACGCCGTCGACATCGCGGGACCGGTCAGACGCGTGCACATCGACGAGACGCCGGCGGCTGCGAGGCGGGAGTACGAGTATTATGTCCGGCCGGATGACCCGGGAAACGAACACCTGAGAGGTCGGGACTTTGCGGTCGTCAATGTCTGGAAGCCGCTGAAGACTGTGCGGAGAGACCCTCTGTGTCTTTGTGATCAGCGCACAGTGCGGGATGAGGATCTGCAGCCGGGTAAAATTACTGTGTTGGATATTGGCGAGATTGAGAATTTTGCCGTTCGTGCACCGAAGACGGGCGAGGAGGGGAGGCATGAGTTTGTGTATCTGAGGGGGCAGGAGCCGGGGGAGGTATTGGTGTTTCGGATTTTTGATTCGAGACTTGATGGCGGTGTGCACGGAGAGAGGGGGGTAGAGGGTGGGAAGAGGATCCATGGGGTCGCGCATACGAGTTTTGTGGACCCTGGGACAGAGAGGGAGGGGCCGAGGGAGAGTATAGAGGTGAGGAGTTTTTGCGTGTTTTGAACAGTAGGTACATTTCATGTGTAGACCTCCTCGGTCAGAGCATTCAGTCCTAGACCCTCCTTCGCGATATCTTCGTCGCGCAAGAAGAGCAGTGGCATCTCCACCAGATTGCCACGGATCTTGCTTAACTCCTCCTTCACCTCCCTCACTGCCTGGGTAGCATCCGGCGCAAAGTCTTCGGCTACCACGTGGCCCCATTGCCACGTGCTCGGACGTCCAGCATCCTTGTCATTGTTCTTTTGCGCCTCGGCTGGTTTGAAGAAGCGTTCAAAGTATGTGTCATAATCTTTCCACACCTTCACGCCGTCGTCAGGGACAGGGTGGAAGACGCGGCGGAAAGCGGCTGTGTTGGTGGCTGCCGTGCCTTTCCACAAGTTCTCGAAGTCCGGAGATAATGGATCACTGACCGCAGCATCCTCTCGGCTGCCCCAGTCGTAGACGTTGGCGTCGTGGCCGACCGGGTGGAAGTTGCCGTCTGGTCTCTGCATATCTTGAGGTCTAAGGAGGCCAAGGTGCTTTCTGAAGATCTGACGACGCAGACTAGCTGCAAAGCGTGTCGCGCGCCACGGACGGCCTGCCATGTAGCTGTCGATCTCTTGTGTGTCCTCTATAAGCACTGCGATTTCCGAGTCGTGGCTGCCGAGTTGAGAACGATCGTTCATGTTAGCAGAACCACAGATGACGACACGGTCATCCGCAATGAGAAGCTTGGAGTGAATATACAACTCTTCACAGACAAATGCATCGAGCTCAGACTGTGCATCGCCGTCCCAAGGTACGGATCGAATGTCGGGGCCATTGAGCATATAGCAATCCGCCACACTGTCCCAGCGGCCAGCTTCACCGGCACGAACCTGGCCCGCAGCTTGTTGATACTTGTCATATGCACCAATGCCGCTGTTGGGATCCTTGTACTCTTCACCGTACTGCTCACCATCGATGACTTGCGAATACTTTTGGTCGTGGCCACGTCTAGCGTCATCATAGCTGACACCAGCTTGCTGCTCAACCCGAGACATGTTGCTGCCGCTGTTGATCCGATCGTAGTTGCGGAGGTTGTAGAAGCGAATGTATCGCATCGGATCAATACCTCCCTGAGCAATCTTCTCCATGATGCTGTGGCCACCTCGGTTGATGCTGTTGTATTGGAACTCCATGATTGCTCGCGTGCCCAGTGACGCATCGTCTTTTAGGTCGCCCGCGAATCCTGGAATGGCTGGGATGTTGACGATCACGTGGTAGTCTTCGTTGTTGCGTGCAGCACGGATGATGCGCTCGACTAGAGCTGCGCCGACCTGATTCTTTACCGGCTTCTGCTTGTCGCCAGTGGCCGTGATGAAGAATTGATTCTCCATGTAGACGAAATGCTTACTGTTCTTGATGACTTCCATGTACGCGTTGGCAATTGAATGCTCCAAGGGGACCCCATGACTCCACTTGCAGCAGCTTCTCATCAACTGAATCTGCACACCGCCAAGCGGACCAGACGGGAATTGCTGTGCTTGTGGCCTGTCGTACGTTCGTGTCCGCTCACGGTATTGCTCTCGACTTTGTTCTGCTACAATTTTGGCTTTCTCATGCATGTCATGCATTCTTTCCCGGAAGTGATGAAACTGACCGTCACCCTGTAGCTCGCCACCAGCAGAATCGGCAATGTATGGGTGACCAAATATGCCGGCGCGGCTTGGATGGAAATCGATGGGATGGTAGCGGGCATCTTTCCTCACGTCATACTTCTCGAAGTATATGAAGTTCCATCTCTGCGCGAAGTGTGCTCGCAGATCCTCGACGATAGGACCGTGCAGTGATATGGAGACGTCCGACCATCCCATCCGGCTGTTATACTTGCGATCAAGCTTGTTGTTCTGCCAATGGCTCACATCTTGAAAGTCCATGATCCTGGCATTGTTGTAGTCCTGACCTGGGAAAACGATCTGATTGAGGTCCGTGGGATGAGCATCGCTGATGCTGTGTTGGTTTGTGTCCCAACGACCATAGCACAGATCTAATCCGCCCATGAAAGCGGTGCGACCATCCACCACACAAAGCTTCTCGTGATGCGCCCAATACAGGATCGTGTCCTCATTCATGCCGTATATCCCTTTGACGAAGTCTCCAGGGAGCTGGCTCAGCTTGGCCGCACTCATACCGCTCTGCTTGATGCTCGACCAGAAGCTCGACGCCAGCGTCTGCTTGTCAGGCAAGTGGTCGGGATGCCTGAACACCTTGATATTGCCCGTCTTGTCATTGTCCTCCAACCAATGCTTGGTGTGCGACGAGCTCAACGTCAAAGCTTGGGTGACCTCCTTGTAGACAATCACGTTGACCTGCACACCTCTGTTGGCAGCCGCGAAGAGCAGACGATCCAGCCGGTACTGCTCGTTCTTGGCAGGTGGTCTGCGCATGTACAGCTCAGGGCTCAGCCACCAGTCGAGTATCCATATGCTCTCCCTGGCCTGCTCCAAGGCTTCGCTGACAGCCCAGAAGTAGCCGCAGCCATCGACGTACCACTTGACGTCGTTGCCCTCGCGTTGCGGCGCGAATGATTGGAAACGGTGGAGGTGGTGCGAGTCTTCGTCGGAGCAGAGACCGACATGGTGCATGTGCAGATGCGTGTGGTGGCTTTTCGACGTGCCCGCCTGGACGGAGGACTGGCTCGTCTGGGCGGTGTCGGATTGGGATGAGGAAGAGCCTTTGATCTTTCCTTCGACGTCTTTGACGGCATCCTTGACCTTGTCCAGGAGGAACGACATGGTTGCGTGTGTTTCTGCGCGTCGGTGCAGGCTGAGTCCAAGACTGTCGTGGTCAATGGGTACGCGTTGCAGTCTTTTGATCAAGTCAGGGGAATAAAGAAAGGCGTTGTGTACTTATCCTGTGGGCTGTACGAGCGCTTCCGTGTCACGAACTGGAGCTCACGCAAGCTGCGGCCACGCGTCATACCAAGACGTGTCCACAATGGCTTTTATACGAGCGGACAACGCGTAGATGTGCCTCCATCCAGGATGATTGATGGGTGGCAGTTGAAGAGCAGCGAGACGATGCGATGATGATGATCAGCGCAACTTTCGACTTGGCGTAGAATATGCGCGTGCCCCTTAGTACACTCCATCAGGAGGTAGCCGCGAGGCATGTGATGATCGATTGTTGACATTGATGGTCAGGGTCTGCCAAAAGTCGTCGTATCATTCGTCGAATTGAACTGTTGCTGCGGCTCCCTCCAACGCCATCATCAAGAGATATTGTAAACAAAATCGTGAATGCACCTGAGTATGGTTGACATCTTATGAACATGCGGGGCTCATGATCAAACGGCTGTCGTATCGTCTTGCCGGGCCTGGCAGACCACCCCAACTGCACCTTGGCATCCGTCCTTCATCGCATGTCAACCAGCAGTCGGCATCTAGGATCTACTCGCCCTTGACCTTTCCGGTCGATACCATGTCTTCCTCTGATTCGAACGAAGAGTTGAAGGCCGCAATCGCGTTGTCTTTGTCCGAAACCAAGAATGCGGTAACAGACCAACTTATCGCCAAAGATGTTCCTACAAAGCCTTCTGGCGGTCTCGCCGGTCTTGATCGCCGAGCAATGGAGCGAGAGCGCCTCGTCAGGCAGGCCAATCGAAAGCGAGATCGCTCGATATCACCACCCTCTCCTCGAGGCTCCAGAAAAGCCCCGAAGTTAGAGACCACGACCGTCGAGCTACCCAGCGGAGCACGTTTAAACAGCCTCACAATACCTCTGTCTGTTCCTAGCAGCCCAGATTCCAGGGTCTCGGCCTCAATTTCGAGTGGACTTACCTATCCTAATGGCATTGTCAAGAAAACATGGGCGTTTGGTCATCCACGCACAGGCAACGACATCAAACTCGAAGAAGTGCTGGAACCAGCATCATTGCGAACCGCCGTCCTCTCTGCTTTCCAATGGGACACAGATTGGCTGCTGCCGAAGCTGAAGACGCCACTCAACGGCGGGTCAACCAAGTGTATCTTTGTCATGCAAGCAAAGGGCGACGACATGCGGGCTGAGATGAGGAAGCAGACAGAAGGCATGCCCTTCCTCCGATTGTGCTTCCCGCCAATGGACGGTCAGATCAATTGCATGCACTCAAAACTTATGCTGCTGTTCCATCCGCACAAACTACGGGTCGCTATACCAACTGCAAATCTGCTCAATTTTGACTGGGGTGAGACTGGGCAGATGGAGAACAGCGTCTTCATGATCGATCTGCCACGACTACCAGCCGACACCGACAGAAAGCTTGACCACCTGACCGATTTCGGCAGGGAACTGATGTTCTTCATCGAGAAGCAAGGTTTGGATGAAGAAGTCAGGAAGGGTGTACTGAACTTCGACTTCTCAGCAACATCCAATATTGCATTCGTCCACACCACTGGCGGAGCATTGTATCGTGACGAGGCAAGCAGAACAGGCTATCCCGGCCTCGCTCTGGCAGTCCGCCGACTCGGCCTCCAAACCGACAGTACTGAAGTAGACTTCGCCGCGTCTTCCATCGGCTCCCTCAACGACGACTATCTCCGTGCCATCCACTCAGCCGTCAAAGGCGAAGACGCGCTCGCGCTATCATCCGCCGCAGCCACAAAACCCAAAACAGACTTCTTCAACAAGCCCAACAAGAAGACCTCTACAAACCCTCTCGACATCCGCAAAGCCCTCCGCATCTACTTCCCCACCCACGACACCGTCACCTCCAGCACCGCCGGCGCCGCAGGCACCATCTGCATCAGCCGCAAATGGTGGGAGAACATGTCCTTCCCCCGCCCCGTCTTCCGCGACTACATCTCCCTCCGTCCGGGCCTGCTCAGCCACAACAAGATCCTCTACGCCCGCGGCAAGCGCAGACTCTATGACTCGGAAGAGAAGACTGAGGATGTGGCGTGGGCGTATGTCGGCTCAGCGAATATGTCCGAGTCGGCGTGGGGCAAGCTGGTGTATGATAGGAAGGAGAAGGCGTGGAAGATCAATTGCAGGAACTGGGAATGTGGGGTCTTGTTGCCCGTGCCGAAGGAGCTGCTCGAGGCGGCGGGGAGGGATGGAGAGGTGGTGGGTATGGAGGTGTTTGAGAATGTGGTGCCCAGGCCGTTTGAGTATCCCAGCACGCCGTTTGGAGATAGAGAGCCGTGGTATTTTCAGGAGCAGAATTAACACAGCTGTTGCCAGGAATCAAGTTGAAGTATGAAGATACTCGTAATTCTCTCAATCTATCTTACAACCCACCCAAGTCCATACCAGCACCATCATGACCGGCCACGCCAGTCTCCTCATTGAACCTCATGGGGTGTTCCCGGGCCGTAGCCACGACCCGCGTTGCCTCACTGTTCATTAGCGAGCCGAACGCCAGACACATCCAGCCAACGCGCAAGCGAATGCAGTTGGGTATCTCAAAGATACTACACCGAAAAGCCATCAACATTAAACGCCAATCAATCTCCAAGCTAAGCTGTATGTATGATCCCTACGCAGTTCGCTCTTGCTGCCAAGTGCAATATGTCCAACCGGCTCATGCCATGCATCAAAGTCAGAGACAGAATATTCAACAACAGGTGACTGGTCGGCGGGCTCGTCGTTCGTCTTTGAGACGGCGCATCAAGTCGACACCGTTCGTCAGAAATGAGAAGAGTATGCGATCAAGCCGCTTGAGCGACTTGTCATAGAAAATCCAGAATGTTGCGTGTGATTGGACTCACGCCGGTGTAAGCCGGGCTGCGCGGATCAGTGCTTGTGTCTCTAGGTGCTTCATCCGCAGCAAGATGCTGCGCCTCGTCCTTTTCGTCTGGTGTTGACAGTGCAAGCGCGAAAGGATTCTTGGTGAATTCAGTCGCTCGTGGCGACATCAATGCATCGTCCATAGTGCCATAGGAAGCAGTCGATACCGGTCGGTGCGGCAGGGATGCCTCGATCCTGGCCTGGAGGCTCTGCAGCTCTTGCTGCTCCCGCAAGCTGGGTGAAGAAATCTTGCCGCGTAATGTCCGGGTGGGCTGAAAGGCTGGCTCTGAGTGCACTGCTGATTGGACCTGCGGTCGTGATCGGGACGGCAATGCAACATTCGATGCTGGGTTGTCCGCCTGCATTGAACCCATCCCCAGAGATGCCAACAGTGCCGATCGATCAAATGGCGACGAAGAGAGCCCGGTCGAAGTGGGCGACATGAGACCGAAGTCGTCGGCCGGTTCAACCTCCTTTGATGGCTGTAACGGCGTCATCGCGAATTCTGCTGACCTCGGCGAGGCTAGAAGAGATTCCGTCGGCGTGGCAGAATCTTGATCGTCGTGATGCAGCTCCGGAGGCACAACGGGGAACGGCGAACTATCAGGACTAAATTCGGGCTCCACGACATTAAGCACGGGCACAATGTGTCCAGATGGATCAACGTATGCAGTTGCTGGCTTGACAGCGCTGATTCCACGCCCGCGTTGTGTCGGCACCGGAGGCGGCGGCTGGTCGCTCAAAGGCCACCTCACGCCTGAAGGAGCGGAGGAAGGGCCAAGCGTGATCGTCCTCGGGCCCTTCTCGACAGTTTGCGTGGTTGTCGCGACACCAGCAGATAAAGCGCTAGTCCGTACGGCGTTCAATGGATTTGCGGAGAATGGACCTCGCCACTCACTGAACGCCGAGCTTGCTGTGATGGGTGTGAAGCCACCACGACTACCAAGCACACCGCCTCTCGACAAACTTGTCCTGAACTCTTGGAGCTGCATGATCAGGTTCATATTTGGCCCAATCCACTTGCTCCTCTTCTTAATCGCATCGTACGCTTCTTGCACACTCATAGACGGATCCTTGTACAGACCGTAGGCCACCACTAGACTTGCCGAGCGACTGACGCCGCACTGGCAGTGGACCAGTACCCGCTTGCTCTGCTTGACCTTCTCGTCCAATAGTTTACATAGGCGCAATAGGTCCGGCACAATGTCACTGTTGTGCTCCCATTTGATATGAATGTATTCCGGTTCGCTCTCTGGCGCCGGCTCATCGCATCGTTGCGCAAACCCGCTTTCCGAAGATGTTGCTTTTGGCGTGGTGGGCGAGTCGCGAGCCAAGTCGTTTTCTTCTTTGCTTGCAAGAAGGTCTGGTCGCTTGGGTGCATACTGTATACCACCACCACCATCGATCCTGATGTCTGGCTCGTCGTTTACGCTTTGAGTATGTTGCAGCAGAGGATTTCGCACTTCGTTCGCCACATTCATCACTACGTCGTATTTTCGACATTGCTCGGCTGTGGGCTCCAGATATAGATCGACGAACGGCTCGTGAACGCAGATCGGGCCGTCTGGATATGCTTCAGGCTTCTCTTCTCTTGACAGTGGGACGTCGAAGTTCTGCTCTTCTTCTTCCTCTGCGCTCTGTACTGACTTCACGGGGTCCACCGGTGACAGGATAGTCTCAAGGGGAGCAGCTCGTCTGGTGGCGTGCGCCCCTAAGCCTGCCTCAGATCCTAGACTGGGAAATAGAGGCAGTGATGGTGAAGACTGGAAATGTCGTAGTGTGCCCGGTTTCCCAAATGCAGGTGTGGACGGAATGGAAAGTCGGATTTCCTGGGGGGGCGCTTTGCTTGAAGCAGGGGTCAACAGCGTCAGCCCAAGATTGCTAGGCTTTCGTCGAGGTGGTGATCGCGGTTTTACGAAGACAGGTGATGCTAGCGGACTGGCATCGCTGCAAGGCGCAGCAATTTCCATCGGGCCAGGTGCCGCGGCTGTTTGGAGGGGCAGGCTTGGTGTGGAAGCAGTTCGTGGATTCCTTGATGTATTGACCGCGAGATTCTTCAAATTGCGCCCTTTTCTTGGGGGCGGCTGCTTTTGCAGCTCGAAGAATGAAGACTTTGTGTCATCGGAAGTCCGTGGCCGTTGCTTGCCGTCTGCAAATCGCGATGAAGGCGGCGGCGACTCGGGAGACGATCCTGGAGAAGGATCGGTAGCACTAGAGTCGTCCACTGTTGATGCAGTAGTGGTTGGTGAAGATTCGTTGGATGCCGACGTCGCCGTGGAGTCACTGGTGGTGTGTTGATGAAACCTGTAGAACAGCTTGTCTGCGCAGTCAGACGCAGGAGGATGTCCCGCCTGCGCGAACGACAAACCAGAGCTAGGATCGGATGTTTGCTCCTGCTGGCTTGACATGTTTGTCGATGACCAGTACGTTGATAATGGCGGGTGCGAATCTATAACAGGAGCTTCAGAGTATGCGCTCATGCTCCCTTTGGACCTCGATCTTGTGTCGGGGTCCTTGTTGATTTGCTCGTGTTTGTCGTTGAAATTAGGATGCCTCCTGGCGAAAAGGGATCTGTACAAAACCATGTCAGCGAATATAATGAAAGCAACGAGGACCAGCCTCTGTGTTAGAATAATTGGTGTCAGTCGGATGAAGCTTGCAGGGCATAGATATGGGAGTGCCAAAGACCACGAACGTTCACGTGTGGGCAAACGGCCAAGAAGCAGGCTCGTCCAATAGCGCTTAATGCAGCTCCATGTAGTATATCTGGAGGTTTATTGGCGTTGACGAAGACGCGAACCAGTGAAGGCTGTTCGTGGCGCATTAGATGCGCAAGTGTATACGATACGTACCGGAGAGCCTTCGCCAGGAAGAGCCGTTAGTGGTGAGATACCGGATCTCTCAGAGCGCCAAATGGCACAAAGGAGCGTCGGTGCGCTTGGGCGTCCAAGGCAGTGGGAGAGACCGTCGAGTGTTCGGTGGGGGGATGTGTTGCTTTAATTAGAAGCGCCGCCCTCCACACATGAGTCCGCGGAGGCTGGAATTCGCTGGAAGGAAACAAAAGCTGTGCGATTGGGCGCGTGAGCTGCTATGACATGCAGGTAAACGCGGTAGAAATGGTAAACCGAGAATGTAAACCAGTATGTGGGTAGCTGGAGAGGCGAAAAGCTGTTCCGAGTGAGCTCTGGAGGGACTCGACCAATAACAGCCGAGCAGGAAGCGCTGAACGAGCTGTACTGTGCCAATCAGCATGCTGGACCATAATGCCACGCTCGAGACAAAACTGGTGTCGGCAAGGGCTGTACTCAAGGGATATAACCCAAAATTCGCACCCCCAAGGTGGTTGATCCAAGTCCACTTGACAACTCCACCTTGCCGCAGCGGAGCTCCGCCTTCTGGATTTATGCTTACCTGACAACTCAGATGGAACGCGGTTCAGGTTCGCATAGGATATTCGATATCACCCTTGGTCTATTACTTGCTGCTCTTTCACTTGCCAACATGCGCCTCCCTGGCAAGATTTCCTGGAGTATCTGGCCGCAGCAGCTCGGAGACGCCGGCAAGCTTTCGTTGCCGTTGAGTGATACAGTCGGAGGTGATGTTGCTGCCGAGCTGAAAAATACGTGGGCCTCCTTCCAAACGCAGGATAGAGCCACAACACTGTCGCATCCCAATGCGCAACCTCATGAACAAAGAAGTCTTCTCGGATGTCGGCCAGATCTCGAGTTCGGTGACGGCTATGTTCGGTCCAGCATTGATCTTGCAATCCGGAATCCCAATTGCACGCGAACCTGGAGCAGGGAGGCGCGGCGAAGCACAGCGCGCGGGAGGTGTCTTCGTCGACGTCGCTGGCCGGTAGAGAGTTCTGAAAGGAAGGGAAACCAGCTGCTTCGAAGGGGGACAAGAATAGAAACACTCGCGCCGTCCCGGAATTGACACACCGAAGCTGATTGGTGGTGATTCGTCATACAGACTTCAGCGCCAGCAGAGTTCTTGAACTCTTTTCTGCTTTCTATATATCGGCCAGTCGCATATTATATACAGTGAACTTATTACTCTTCTCTATCCTATCGCTCGTAATATTTCCTGGCTGTCAGGATAATATTCCATAGCAAACGTGCCCGACATCGAGACGAAAATGCATGTAACATCATTATCCTCATACTAGTACTTAGCTTGATGAAGACCACGCTAGTCTCGCGTCTCCAATGTTTCCGCCCCGTATCCCAGTCACGGCGTGGGTGTGCGTGGTTACGTGGATCTACATATCCATCCTCGCCTGAAACAACGGACCTAGGCACTACGAGGTGCCACGACCAAAATACCTTGCCAAGAGCTTTCGCAAAGCACACTGCACTTTGAGCTGCTACCTTTCCGCGAAACGTGCTGCTCCATCGACTGCGCAGTCATGGGTCGCAAGCCTAGGTCGTTGAGGGCCGACGAGTCTGCCAGCCAAATCGCCAAGACGACTCATTTGCACGACATGTGTCGAATCTGGTTCGCGTAGCGAAGATGCAGCAGTACCTAACAATACCTGTGTCTTGCTGTTGTATCACTCCCCAGCCAGCGCCATCAGACCTGACGACAGAAATATCGAAAGCCAAGCAAAGCCCTTCATATGATCCCCACAACCAGTTGCACAATTCTGAAACATTGTCCCGTCGTCACCGATCAGTCAATCGTTTGATCCTGAAGCAATCATAGCCAACACCCGCTGAACTACGCGTCGGGCATGGGTTCGTATTTTCGAAGACAGATCAACGGCCGGGGCATGTACATATATTGCTCATCAGAGCGCAGTCCTCAGAGCAGTCTTGTCATCAAGTCCACGTCTATGTGCAAATTGTCGGGCACGTCGTAGATGCAAGACCGTGGCGCGAGCAAAATCATTAATGGTTCATGGTAGACAGCGAAAACCGTGTATTTCTCGGTGCCACGTTAGCTGGCGTTCAACGGCCCACAACGGCCTTACACAGTTCTTTTGGGATCCGTACCGCAGGCGGGAGATGCTTTGAGCTGGCACTGAAGAGGTTCGGCTGCGGTAGTAGTCGGTAAGTTGGCGAAATCAATATCAGGACGGGAGAGGTAAACGAACAATGGGTATTGCGCTCACGGGGCGTGTACGCCACCATGCCGGCCATGTTTGCAGCAGATCCCCATGGAAAATGTCAATTCCCGCGTGAACGTAAAGAAGCGCAACGTCCATGCGGGCCAGCAATTGGCAGGAACAGCCGAACAGCCATTATGGTGTTCTTGGGTCGGTTCATCTTGGTCTGATGTGGCGCGAGAATGGTGAGGTATCGTGGCTTGAGTGATCCATGAACTATACGGAGAGGCGGTGAGCACAAGGAACATCGTGAAGACATGCTTCTTTCAGTATACCGTCCGGCTGCGGTCAACAGCCAATATTTGAAGTCAATGTGAAAATGTGAGAAGCCCGCCGCAACCCACTGCAGCGGGAACCTGTAACGACTTGAACAAGATCGGGTCTTGAGGCTTGGACCACCTGCCTCGAGGCGTCCTGATCGAGAAGCATGTGAGATGTGGAACTGCATCTCGTCTGTTCTTGAGGCCCATAGATATCGCCAAACAGATCCTGAACAATGCTCACGAGACGGGTGCCTGTTTTCATGCCTTCGGAGATTTTCTGGATCCTGAGCGCCATCCTAGGAACATGGACAAGCGCGAACGGCCAGGCGTGTGAACAGGCCACAGGGAATATTCTTCCATCAAGCATACAGGCCTTTGCCTCGAAGGTTCAGCATTGCGGCAGCCCAGTGTGTGGAAGTGCCACCATCCCACGCAGCCGGTGACCGGCATCTCCAGGAACTGAGTTTGTACAAAGAACACCTCCACGCCCACGTGAAGCTTGTTATTTGGAGCTAGAAGCACCCGGGAGGCTGAGACACCTATACAGGGGGTACACATGGTGACTGCGCAGCTGACCAAACCGTCGAGCCTTCTCGGGTTGGATGTCCAGCGACAATTGGCGACGAGCTGTAGATGTAACGATGTGGCTTGTCGATCAGTCCCTGTCTGGAGAATTGCTGGCCGAGCAACTGCGGTCTACAGCGCAGCTGATATGCAACTCTTGCGAAGTCGGGTCGTCCAATAATCCCTCAAGGTCGGCGCCAAGCATCGGAACTGGTTGGATCAAGAGTTCCAAGACGCCTTGTCGAAATCTTCGATGAGCAGTCGCGTCCAGTCTACTGCGTCAAGCCGCGTGACCAATTTCGGCCGAAGCATAGACGAGAACAGCCGTTTTAGGCGTGATAAAGATTCTGCTCGCCCACCCATCTGGGACCTCCACCACAACCTTCGATGCGAGGTGGAAACTGCCGCCAGATCAGATTAGTAGTAACCACCGGCGGATCTAGCCTATCGGAGCTGCGCTAACAAGAGCAATGGCCGTCAACACTGATTTAGCCTTTTCAACCCACGCGGTTTGCAGGGCAGCAGGAACGACCCTGCCGAGATCGGAAGCCGCGGCAAGCGATCCAAAGACATGGTGTGATGGTTCTTCGCTGCAATGTAAAAAGTGGCGTCAGCTAGGCTCAATTCTCGCAGACGGGACAGCGGCAGAGGTAGGAGGTATTAAATCGGTTCTCCTCTCCGCTCCATCTAATCAGATCTTTGCCCTTATCTGTTTCACATCTGGCGACGACGAGGTCGAGGTGACGGATATCCTCTGTGCATGCAAGAGGTCACTAGGCCTCTCCGCCACTATGCCGTCCTTCACTCAGAACATGTTGACAAACCTTCGCGGTCGGAAGGTCAACCACGCCGAAACCAATGTCACCGATGTGACGGGCGTGGGCAAGGAGTACGGTGACACACCTGAGCCTACAGATCCGATCAGTGAGACGTCCAGTCTGGAGGAGGCGAACGAGAAGGAAGTCCAGCGGCATCCCAACGAGATTACCAAAGACACTCCGCTCGGTATCCAGAAAGCCGAGGCTGCTGCCCTCGTCTGGCCGAAGAAAGTGGTATATGCCACTTACGCATGGTAGGCTTCTACAGATCGTCCGATAGACCTACAGAGCTGACTGTGACCGCAGGATATGGCTCTGCTTCTTCATGCTGGCCTTCCAACAATCAGTCCTGACCTACGCGACCCAGACAGCCTACGCAAGCTTCTCCGCGGCTCCAGCTTACACCACCGCCTCCATCCTCGCCAACATCATCGGCGGCGTGCTCAAGCTGCCCATCGCCAAGGTCCTGAACATCTGGGGCCGCACGGAAGGCTTCCTCTTCTTCTTCGTCATATACGAGGTAGGCATGATCATCTTGGCCTCGATCAACGGCGCAAGTGGCTATGCCGCAGGTTATACCCTCTACTGGATCGGCTACGACGCGCTGTACCTGATCATGGACATCTACATCGCCGACACCACGGGTCTCCGGAACCGAGCCTGGTCGTGGGCTTTCGTCTCGACGCCGTTTATCTGCACAGCCTTCACTGGTCCGCTTGCGGCTGACTCCTTCCTTGCGCATACGACTTGGAGATGGGCCATTGGCACTTTCTGTGTTGTCCAGCCATTCGTGTTCCTACCACTGGCGATCGTGTTCAAGTTTTACCAGCGCAAGGCACAGTCGATGGGTCTCTTCACTCCCACCGCCAGTGGCCGCACCAAGATGCAGTCCCTCGTTCACTATTTCCACGAATTTGACAGTAAGTCTGCTCCTCCTGCCGGTATGTTGGATACTATACTTACGCACATTCAGTCATCGGCTGTATTCTCCTCATGGCGGCTTTCATCCTCTTCTTGCTGCCCTTCAGCTTGGTGACTTACGCCCGCACGACCTACCACAGCGCGACTTTCATCGCCATGATCGTCGTTGGCCTGCTCCTCTTCCCAACCTTTTTCATCTGGGAGAAGTATTTCGCCAGGACTCACTTCGTGCGATGGCAACTCTTGCAGAACAGGACGATTCTAGGTGCCTGCGTATGCGCTGCTGTGCTGTACTACAGCTTCTACTCCTGGGATTTATACTTCTACAATTTTGCCAAGGTCGTCTATGCTTTGGATGTCACAGACGCTGGATACCTTACGCAGACATACAATGTCGGATCCACCTTCTTCGGCGTCGTCTTCGGCGTCTACATCTACTACACCAAGCACTTCAAGAATGCTTGTTTATTTTTCGCATTACCACTCATGTTTCTCGGCGCTGGCCTGCTCATATACTTCCGCGGTCGGGACCAGGGCATCGGCTATGTCATCATGTGCCAAATCTTCATCGCCTGCTCTGGAGGTATGCTGGTCATCGGCGAGGACATGGCGGTCATGGCTGCTTGTGATCGTGAGGGGGTTGCGATGGCGTTGTCTATCCTAGGTCTTTCCACCAGCTTTGGAGGCGCCATCGGCGATGCTGTGGCAGGCGCAATCTATGGCAGCACCTGGGTCAAGTCTGCCCAGTCAATGCTCCCAGCATCCGATGCTGCGTTCATCGAAGAGCTCTACCTCGGGGGCTACTTGAAGCAGGAGCTCTTCGTTCCAGGCACTCAAGTAAGGACCGCAGTCGATTATGCCTGGGGCCAAGTCGAGAAGTGGGACGGTGTTTCGGCCACCGTGGTCTTGGTCCTTGCCATCCCGGCCATTGCGATCTGGAAGAACTACAATGTCAACAGGAAGCAGAACAAGGGCACCGTGATCTAGAAAAATATGGACTCTTAGAACATCATTATGTGTACATAATGTACAACCGGGTGCTTGCTTCGATTTGGGTCCCATACTTTCCTGAATCTGATGAGGTCAGCAGTACTTGTTAGATTTCAATCAACTCATTTGAGGCTCAACTTTCATTACCTATTGTTCCGATTATCCTTGCACCTGTTTTGCAGATTTGCGCTTGTTCCCAAAATACGACGAGGTCAGTGCAGACGCTTCCTTGACCCTGAGTCCATGCAGCCATGCTCGCATGTGCAGCCATGATCCCGAGCGCGACATTTCAATTTGTATTATAGAATCCAACGTCCGCCAAGCTGTGTCAGAAGCACGGGGACTGCCAGTTCGAGGATGTCCATCTTACCGAAAAGGCCCATCTTACCGTAAAGGCCCTTAGACGCTCGGGACTAGAATGTGCGTGGTCGAGCTGTCGAACCGTGAACGATGGTTTGCCAAGCATTTGAGTGCCGAATATGACTGCACTGTTGCCAGCTGAGGGGCATTGCTGGTTTTGATTGTTTCTTCTCTGGAACCAGATGACCAACTTTCCATCAGGCGGGCGTCATGTTTTTGCGCCCGGCTGATTCAACACATCGGGCCTCCTTCTCTACCACATCATTCCATTGCTGGTGATATCCTCGCCATGAACTGGAAAGCATATCAATGGTATTCCGTGATTGACACAGTAGTTTCAACGCTGTGCGACGTCGACGAGTGCAGATCGGTACCTGTAGCATGCCTGCTCCCTCGTGGTGACGCATACTCAGCATGACTAATTCTTGGTTGAAGAACAATGTCGTCGAGTTGGCTAGGTCGTGCGAGAGTTTGTTCGGAATCGACGTCAAACCAAGAATTCGTCTGTGGGTGCCAGAACGGACAGTCGGGGAGCCCGCATACGGACTCCTGCCTTCCCGTCGCCCGCGTCAGCCATCACGCGGGTCAGCAGATCCATTGTCGTAGCATGGCGTTCAGACGCGTTGGGTGGACGAGTCCTTCAGCTGGTGCAGGAGATCAAATATGCTCTCTTGCAGATCCGGAGCACAGACAAAGGGCACAGAGTAGGAATGTCCGTCGACTCGGCAGTTTCAGGCGTCGATGCTGAAGTGTGGACGATCGAGTCATGGTTGGCGAGTTCGAGTCGCAGCGTGCTCGACAGCTCTGATTGGATTTGCGATTCGTTGCAGATATGGCGCAGTCCCAGATCTCATACGCCTCCGGTAGGTACCTTGGTGACGGCATGCTACTAGCCAGAAGCTTCTTGAAGCGCAAGCTCGACTAAGACAAACTCTGCCACCTATAGCGCGCCTGGGCTTCGAGATCATCTTGGACTTACGCCATTGGAAGCGGGCAGCAGCCCAGCCCGATTCAAGGCACGCGTTGGGAGCGTTTTGATAGCGATGTATACCAGAGGCGATGAGAGTGCGATCTCCCTCCCTTTATGCCAGATCCCTACTCAGGAACCTTGTTCGTTGCCACACTTGGCACGTACTGGCGCTCCATGGGCGAAGGTCAGGCACCCCAGCGACTATTGTAACTAGTGATTCCGCAAGGGCAGCCGGCGAGATCCTGCGGTCCGTTTAAGAGAGCGCAAAGACCTTATAGGTAATCACGAGGGTCCGCCAACATGAGGCGTACCGCTCTTTCTCCACTTCCTCGTCAGCCGTCGTGTAGCTATGTAGCTCTCCGGCTTTCACTACGATGTCGACCAGCGAGAGCGAAGCAGAGGAGTTCTTCGATGTAGCCGCGAGTTGGGAGACGCAGCTAGCGGATGTGGCCGCCGCAATGTCTGAATCGCTAACGAGTGGTGGATTTGGGCTGGCACAGCGTCAATCTCCTGTGACGGCGGAAGCATCCCTGGATACAGGTTTGACAGGCAGCACACCAACCACATCCCCCCTTTACACTGCGACCAAGACATCACGCAGCCAGTCCCGAGACCGCAGTGAAAGCCCGCGATTGCAAGGTCGCTATTCACTGCCTCCGGACGCGATTCCAGTACCCGCGATCCCTGCCCGCTTTCTAATAAGTGGCTACCAAGCATCTGTCATGCCCGCACCTCCGGGCTCGACATCCAGCGAGCGCATACGCACAGGGCGGAACAGGAACGCTGAGATCATTCCAGCGTCGGCTCTGCGCACCCTCTCACAATCACGACCGCGAACATCTGCCAGCGATACTACTAGTCGCCGCGAAGGACGCGCGCTTTCAGTCAAGCCCACCGCGTCTCGCAGCTCACCTTACCGAGATGACGGCGTAATCACGGGCCATCACCAGCTCTACGACAGGACTAATAACACCAAGCGAACGTCACCCACTACCATTTCGGCGCGTCGCAAGTCGCTCTCCGCACTGCCCTTCACTGCCGTCACAACTCCATCACGAGTGATTGAAGAAGCGTTGGCAAAGCTGGAAAACTCGTCACCCGACGAAAGAGAAGTGAGCATGGCGCGACGCGTGAATAGGAGAGAAGATGATCTATTTTTGGAGCTTGCACACGACGCGCAAGCGGAGGACGAGCGACCAGTGAGTCGCGATCGCACTGCCAGCCGTTTATCGCAGGCTACCAAGCGTCGCTCGCTGCCGATGAACTCGCGCATGGCTTCTGCTGAGGGCAGACCGCGCTCAAGTGGTAGTGTGCTGGGTGAGCGACCTGAATCCAAAGGTCTGCAGTCATCGGCGTTGTCTGCCCATCCAGACCGCTTCAGGGACACACCGAGAGGCTCGCAAGCAGACGACACGGTAAGCATGTCAGGGAGGTCAGCCGCCAGTCGATCGCACCGCTACACTGTCGGTGCACCGCCAGAGCGCTCACCAATGTCGGCCGGCTTGGCGGGACGCATACGTTCGTCCGAGATACGCTCTTCGGAGCAGCCTTCGTACGCCAGGCGGAACCAGCTTTTTGGAAGGGCGCAGGACTCTCAAGACGAGTCTCCTGCGGAGAGCTCAGAGCCCAAACGCTCGCAAGATGACTCAGGGTCTGCGGACTCGGACACCGCAGACACTGTCTGGGACGAGCTGGACGACCTGAAGTCGCGCATCAAAAGACTTGAGCTCACCGGCAAGATGCCATCGAGCTCCAGCGCCGCGATCTCTGGCAGCTCGAGTGAGCGACCGAGGACTGCGACGACCGCACCCACCACCATCGGCTCTTCTCCTAAACAGGAACGCAAACAATCGCAGCCCGAGTCCGAGGCTGGGGAGGAAGATACAGCTGGCATGAAGACAGCGCCTCAGTCTCGGCCCCAGTCGAGACATCAACCACAATCACCGACGACCGGGCACACCGTGGGAGGTCCCAGCGCCGCCGGGCTTCACCCACTGTTGCATTCGGGCTTGGCTAAAGCCAAGCCATTGTTGAATGGTACACTCTACCGCGCACTCGAAGCCAGTGCGGCAGATGCTTTACAGCTGGCAGCAATGGCTGGCATCGCGGGTCCGCAAGGCACAACGTTCACAGCTGCTTCTGTCATCAATGGAATGACCGTTTCTGATCGTGCTGTGCGGCGCAAGGCAGACTCGATGTGTCGCAACCTCACTGACCTCTGCCTGGCGCTGTGCGAAGGCAAGCACGAAGCTCTGAATGTCACGAGTGTCACTGCTTCGCCGGTGACCGTCGAGGTTCCGAAGGTCTCGCCAATCATCCGCTACTCGCGAAGCAGTATTGGACCCGGTGAGGATATCTCGAAGTCTAGCAAGCGACCCATCAGTCGCCTTGAAGCGCGTCGCTCTAGCATCCTTGGCATACAGCGCTCAACCAGCATAAGCAGCAGTCGGCGCGAAAGCAATACAGACTTGTCCGCTTCTGAGTATGAAGGTACACCATCGCACTCGCAAGCATTGCCTCGCGAGCTGCGACGCGTTGCAAGAGCAAGCAGCAGGCTGCTGAGCGTGCGAGCGCCAGTCTTTGACGACGTCAGTGGCGACGATGACCCGACTGTCCGGCCAGTATCGCGCGCGATGACGGACGTTGGGAAGCTGCGTGCTGGCTCTGCTGTCCAGAGTCAACAACGCTCGCCACAGTCGCCACAGACGCCACAATCTGCCTCATTGAGAGAAGCGATAGCAGCTCGACGAGCAAATTCGGGTGCATATGATCAGAATCGAGAAGGCAAACGCGTGGCGTCAATGTCTTCCGAGGCTGCTCGCAGGAGGTGGAATAGAGAATCTACACCTGCCGTGAGGGAGGAAGAAGAAGACTATGAAGGCAAAGCTCAAGGACCTGACATTCAGCCTTTGTCTAGTCCAAGGAGAAGGATCACGTCGCTGGGACCGTACAGCGCCAGGCGTTCTGGCGGGGACTTGCCGAGCCGGACTACGAGTCTGGGCACTAGAAGGCATGTTGCCGTCGAGTAAACATGTTCAAACGATTTGAGTAAGAGTAGGATCACACCACAAGCGGGTACACAGCAGCACTCCGACTATTTTGTTTGTCTCGTGCTCTTCCAGCGTCGGCGTTTTTGCTTGTCTGGGAAGGATACCAATTACACTGTGACAGATGTCATTGACGCGGTCTGCCTATATTGCTTGTACAATATCGAGCTACGAGATTATGCTGGGTGTGGATTGGGTTTGGATTGCTACGTGTACGAATGGTCTCTTTTACGCACAGGCGATCTGGATGGGTGGCAGGTGGTCGGGACGGGATTTGTATATAACTCATTACTAGGCATCAACGATGGCTCGTGGAAGCTTCGAAGTCACCGGCCATTCCGGCCGTTTTGCTCGTCTTTTCCTCCTGCTTCGGTGCTCGACAGTCTGTGGTTTGAAGCCTGATCAGTCCATTATACCTCCTACATGCCTCGATCTACACGACGCTCGCAACGATTTGTGTCCGTCAGCAGCGATTGGGTACCCCACTGTGCGCCCACCATTGCATCGATACATCGAGCGCGCTTGTCGCATTTCGGATGCGCAATAATATCTGTGCCCTCCCTGAGCCGCCTCCTTCATCGTTTTCGTATCGCCCAAGTTCATTCGCAGCGGCACCCTTTCCACCTCTTCAAACCCTGCTGCTCACTTTCGTTTCGAATCCCACGCATCTCCACATTACTACGATCATCCTTCTTTTCCCGCGCGATACGATAGAGCACGTCGCACGCAATATACCGGGACAATTGGTGTTCATTTCGGGTCATGACCGATTGATTACGTGCCCGGTGGAACAAGCAACTTGCGCGAAGGAATTTCTCTTCGTGCAGTTTGCCGCATGCCTTGCAATCATGATGAGTCTTCACAAGACCGGCACTGCAAGCGACGCTGGATCAGGATCGAGTACGTGATCCACAACTTCACGTGTCAACTGATCCGCTGGTAGCTACATGTAGGTATCGCATGTCTCCGAAGCACGCTGGTAACGGCTGTAAGGTTTCATGCGTCTTGGTAGAAGTCCCCACGATCTAGCAAGACAAGTGGTGCTCTACGACCTCGGTCTTATTCAGCACTCGTCTTGTCTCATGCTGTGGTGAACTTGAGTTTGGCGAATGACGTTTTGCCATTCGAACAAGACGCGATCTCACGTGATTGTGTATCGCCAGCTCGAGCATCGCTAAGTCCTTTCGGGCCCGTATTCTGATGCCTTGAACTTACCGGACAGCTCATGCGAGCATACAGATCGCGACAGCAGGGGTGCGTCCAGCGCCATAGCGTAGAAGCACTTATTGGCGCACTAAAGCCCGAAGCTAACGGCAGCCCACAACCGTCGCCCTTCCCGAATGCTACCCGTCTTTACCGTGTCCCACGCGCGCGCGAGACCGAGCCGCCAAACCATATCGCCTCGCCTGAGACATTCAGCCTTCTGTAGGGCAGGTCGGGCTTTCATTGGCATCCCACTCCAACCATACACCAGTCATCACTCGACAATCCTGCCAACCCCTAGTACACACCAGAATGCCAACTCCTTTCTCACCTTCTCCCCTTTTGCCTTGCCCTTGTTGATCTCATTCGATTGTTCATCGACCGTGTGCTCCCACTCGGCTCTCAAGTAGACTGGTATCTCGAGTATGTCGTCGTCTTCGTCCAGATCATCTTCCTCCTCGTCCTTTGGATGCTGCTTTGACGGCGTGCCGGGCAAGTTCAATTGTCCAGGCACCGCCCTCTTGCCTAGTCTCAGCTGCCCAGGCACAACCTCCACGATGACACTAGTTGAGTTTCTCGTCTTCTCCCATATCTTTCCGGCTTCTGGCTGGCGATCTGGATCGTCTGCCGATCGACTGCCTGTCAGAGAAGCCATTGCAGCTTCTCTCCCTCCGGCATTGGCCGAAGAAGCAGTGCTAATGCTCATGGCTTCGTCCCACATATCGCCTGCTGGTCCCACTGTGAACTGCGGACACAGAATGGTGACTTTGCTCCTCACCCTTCCCGGTGTAATCTCTGGCGTTCCTAGCGTGACCTTGATCGTATCGAAGATTGGATTGCGCACTGTCAAAATGTAATGCAGCGCACTTAACGGCTGCAGATCTGCTTGCAATGAATCGCTGGTGCGGAGCCTGAAGTTTGGATGTGTTGATGCGCTTGGGTCTGGATGCAGAGGCTTGAACAACACGCGCGGGACGTGATTGAGTGCCAGTAAATGTATCTTATATTTCAAGCTGCTGATTTTAGGATCTGGTCGAGCCAGAAACTGCCGGCACTCTTTGCAACGCTTTCCCTTGCGTGTTCGGAGCGCGGTGGCGACCGGCCAGAGCTGATCGGCAAAGCGAGTAGCTTGGTTGTAAGGTGTCGAAAGTTGCTGTGTACGCGAGACCGTGTCTTCCCAGGTCACAGATTCCAGCTTCTGCAACACCTCGTCTTCCGTATAATCCTCCAGTGCATATGTAGAGAGCCCTTCAGACTCTCGACGGGCTTCTCGCATTGGCTGTGGCTTTTCCCGGCTCTTCTTCAGCGCATTGGTGGACAGCCCACCGTATATGCTCATGATGCGAGCGAGATTGCCCGGCGGGCTGTATGGGCTGTTGCCATACGGATTCTGGGTCTCGCCTGTTTCGTTCAATTGGTCCTTGTAGAAGCTGGTGAGAGTCTCGAATGTCTCGTCGTGATCAGGCGGGTATACGCCGCTCTTGTCTGGCGGGGCCTTGTCTTTGCTAGTATTCCTGGCTCTTCGCTGCTTGACCAACTGCTCGGTGATCTTGGTTGGCTTAGGGAAGACGATGCTAACATCCTGCGTGCTCCAATCACAAAATTGACATTGCAGCATGTATGCCTCGTCTGACGCGTTGCTTGGCTTGAGATGAGTATCTGGTGCTTCAGGCACGGTTGTGACGGCTAAGGGGGCTGTGCATGAAGGGCAATTGTAACAACTCCGCGCACACCTGTAGACCTACCTGTCAGCCTCGACAGGCTCTCCGTCACGCCGTGCGTACTGCGCCTATGCCTACCTGTTGCCATCGCTCTTGACCGCGCTGCTGGGCACTTCAAAGAGACACGCCGGACAGTACCAGTTGATGACCTCTTCGGTCCAACAGCCGGGACATCTGATCGCGTCGCACTCGTCGCAGAAGAGCAGGTGGTCAAGCGGATATAGAGAGTAATGCGCCTGAGGATCGTGGGGGTTCAAGGGCCGGTCTTCCTGCTTCGTATTTCCCACCGGCCTCGAGAGCCTCTTGTTCGCGATCGAAGCGGGTGCGCCAGAAGTCCGGTCAGAGCACGGGCAGGCGTAGTGGGTATATGGAAACGCTGCTGCCATGTCGCTGATGATTATCGGCCGCGCAAACGGGCATGTGGAATCACGAAGCCGAGCAGTCCAGACCATAAGCCATAGAACTACCCTGTCGATCAATGGCCCCACGGATCGCTCCACAATGAAAACACCCCTATCCCAATCCACACCTCGACCACCTTCCTGTTTACATGCAGCCCCCCCACGATGGCCAAGACAAATACTGCCCTGTTGGGCAGTCTGATACAGGTCCAGGATGGACCGAAGCTTCGTCCGGGATACTGCAGCCAAGACAACGGCCATACCCCGACAACCAACAACCCCACCAGATCCGGACCTGAAAGCCCACAACATGTACCTACTACTACTCCCACGCCGAAGATCGACGCATACCTTCCCCAGGCCGACCTCGTCGTCCTCGACAACCTCTTGGAAGACGTGAGGAGAGATCGCAGCCATGTCCAGGCAAAGACGCAATCCTCCCTCGAGAATGTGGCACATTTGGCCTCCAAAGCGGAGCTCGATCACGACAAGTCAGCTCTGCATCAACTCAAGGCGATGAATGATGCCTCGCATCCAGATTTTCAACCTACCGTCTTCGTCACTTGGGACGACAAGGACATCCATCCTCTCGTCAACGAATACCTGGTCCGTCCCTATGCCAGTTTGGCCCAGACCATCGTTCGCCACCCGACTGATGTTGTCTTCTTGACACACATAATCCTGTACATGACTGTCAATGTTGGAAGTGCAGCATTCCTGTTCTATCACTTCACTTGGCTTCATGGGATTGCTCATGTGCTCTACACACTTTGGTGTACCGGCAGCTTCACCCTGATGATGCATAACCACATCCACAATAATGGTGTTTTGGCGAGAGATTGGGCCTGGTTGGATATGACATTTCCGTATGTCTTGGAGCCTCTGATGGGACATACGTGGGACTCGTACTACTATCATCATGTCAAGCACCATCACGTGGAGGGCAATGGTATGTGCCGCACCGGACCAACTCTCCTGCTATTCTTCACTGATGAACATTACAGGCCCTGACGACTTGTCATCGACGATTCGGTACCAACGCGACGACCTGTTTAACTTCTTGCACTACCTTGGCCGCTTCCTGTTCTTCGTCTGGGCCGAGCTGCCACTCTACTTCTATCGCAAAGGCAAAGCCAACCTCGCAATTCGCGCCCTGTGCTCCGAGCTCGCGAGCTACGCTCTGATATACTCCATGTATCGTCTCCACCCCAAAGCTGCAACCTTCGCCTTTGTCATCCCGTTTGTGCAGCTCAGACTGGGATTGATGATCGGGAACTGGGGCCAGCATGCACTAGTCGATGAGCTTGAACCAGACAGCGACTTCAGAAGCAGCATCACCCTCATCGACGTGCCATCTAACCGCTTTTGCTTCAACGATGGATACCACACCGCGCACCACTTGAACCCGAGACGTCACTGGAGGGAGCAGCCGGTGCATTTCCTGCAGCAGAAGGGTGCATACAAGGAGGGTCGGGCGTTGGTGTTTCACAATATTGACTACCTGATGATGACGGTCAATTTGTTAAGGAAGGATTATATGCATTTGGCGAAGTGCATGGTGCCAATTGGGCAGGAGCAGGTCAACATGACGTTGGAGGAGCGGGCGGCGATGCTAAGGACGAAGACGAGGAAGTTTACTGAGGATGACATCCGGAGAAAGTTCAAGTAGCAGACTCGACGACAGGTGGGTGGCGTTTTGGGCACTGTTTGATGGAACGCTAGGCTGTTTGCAACAAAACGCATTCATCGATGGGGCAGAAAGCTTCAGAGGATGAAGATGCAGAACATGCGACTTGCTCTACTATATTGGCACCCTCGTTCACAGTATGTGACTAGACTTCAATCAGTGTTAGCTAAGCAGAGACAGCAGGGCAATCCACTCTACCAGAACCAACCGTTGCAAAAGTCGTCAGCGCGGCAGGAATAGTCAATATGTGGTCACGCGACACGACATGCCATGGTCATCGAAAATGAAGACGAAGTACGCTCTATGAACATCGGCTTCCCTTCGCTATGTTCCCAGGACAGTCAATGGATGAGAACCATAAAAAGAAAAAAGGAACAAGCTACCAGAGGTCTCACGAAGTGGAGCAGGGGACTTACGTTTTCTTGTTAACATCCTCGAGGCTGACGTCAAGGTCGGATGTTCTGGTGTGCCTTTCGGCAGGGGGAGGTGGTCATGACTCTTCACTCCTGCAACACGAAAGACGCAGGAGGTCGGAGCCCAATCCTGACCGAGATATGACATGCGCAGACCGCATGCCATGACCGTTGGACCACTGCTCCTTGAGGGCGGGCCGTAATCGCCACGCAATGCGTGCGCCGCGTTAGCGGGTGGGAATGCTGAGGCAAATCCAATGCCAGCTGGTCAGTGGATTCTTTAGTGGAGGTGTCGGCCCTCACAATGTGAGGTTTACCCCTGAGGTCAGGTGCTGGTTCGAACTGTTGGCGACTTGGAAATGAGGCCGTCAAAGACCTCTGGTAGCTTGTGGGAGGATAGACATTATTGAATTATTACTTAAGGCAGGTAAGTCAGCTCCGGTGTTGAGCCGAACCTTCTGACATGTGATCGAGTGTCTTAGTAGCATCTTGTCAATTCGCCCAGCTTGGAACAGGACCTCCTGTTTCTCGTCATCCCCAATACTGCCATGCTCGGCTCTGGACGCCGAAATACGCAGAGGTAGCCAGACAGTCCAGGTAGCACCATCTCTTTTGGTTAATTATTGACAGTGTCTGGAAAGTCTATACCGTCAGCTAAGAGATGCAATTTGCTAGCCTCACGGATGCGAATAGGGCCCACTAGGCGAGTAAGTCTTCCAAATCCGTGCATGGCTGCGCGTATCAATCCGCAGCTAAAGTGATACCAAACTTGCTATGTTGACGTAGCCATGGCGCAAAGAGGTAGCTACAGCAAAGCAACATCGCGAACGGAATGATCACAAAACCCAGCACCAAGTATGTCCAGCTCGGACTCAGTGACTTCCATATTGGTGTTGCTGCGAAGTTGACCGCCGCGCCAGCGAGGTTCCGGAAGAGGAACAAAGGTGCCATGGCAGACGCGATCCATATCTGCTCAAGTGCGTCAGCACTACGCGTTGTGGATCACAGCCGGAAGGGAAGAGCATTACCTTATACGTATCAGCCACATAGTTGGTCAGGCACACATACAAGAGCAGGAATCCAAACCCGAATATACCTTCAGCTAACAAGATCACAGCGGCTGGCTTGTGAGTCGACACCGCATAGCCCATGAGAAACAGACTCATTACGATCAACACGCCGCCGATTCCAGCTCCCGGCAAACGTCTCGAGTCAAGAGCGCGTCGCTGATCCGCGCTCTTCTCGACCCAGACCTGGATCTTTGGGTCAAGAACCGTGAACGTGATTCCTGCCAGGACCGCCCCGGCAACGAGCGGCGCAAATATCTTGTAATTGGAGTCGCTTATCCATTCGTACAGCAATGAGAATGTCGGTGGCAGGAACTCAAAGAGTAGGTAGTAGGTAGAGTGTGCAACGCTCATAGACAAGCATGCGAAGCTGACGATAGGTTCGAGAAAAAGCATCCGCAGCGGGAGCATGAGTTGGAACTGGCGAGTCAGCTTCAGCTCTACTGCTTGGGCGTGGGCCGCCGTAGCATTCTCATCGTGCGTGCCAGATCCATCGTGTTTCCGGGACTTTGGAAGACATAAAAGCAGCACTAGTGACAACCCGGCGGCACCTCCGTTGAGCCAGTACGCAGCATTCCACTGATCTGGCCACCGCGTTGCAACGGCCGTTGAAACCATAGAGCCAAATGTCGAGCCTAGAGTGGTGTTGACCATCAGCCAGCTGAAGAGATTCCCACGCACGCCTGCGTCTGGCACGACGTCGGCGACAATGCCTCCCGCAACCACCATCGATGCCGCCGATCCAAAGCCGGCTAGGAAGCGGAATGCTAGGAACGTGCTCCAACTCGGCGCAGCGGCCGAAGCAGTCGCGAAAGCCGTAAGGATAGCGGTGCCCGACCAAATTGCCAGGCGACGACCATACCGCTCACTCATGGGACCGAAGACTAGAGGGCCTGGGGCGGATCCAGAGAGATAGAATCCCACGATCAAGGGGCATGTGAGGGAGAAACGCCGAAATGCTTTGCTGTGAAGGAGCCATCTCCAACCGACACGGAGCTGCCGAGAGTGCTGACAAAAGTGGCCAGGAAGACCACTCCGACGATGAGCACAGGTCCTAGATGCTGCATTGTTATGTCTCTCTGGTAAGCGCATCAACGAGTCTTTCTTGGGACGAAAATGCCTTGAGCATAGCCAGGTGAAGGCCGACGTCAACATTTTCCCCGAAGGAATTGTTCGCCATTAAAGTCCAACCAGATACAAACAGGTGCTGTATGACGATGCCGGGCAAAGCTATGTATGACGAAATCGCAAGCCAACAGATACTAGATTCCGCAAATCCTGCCGCACTAGGTACGAAGTCCGGCGTTGTAGAGCTGATCAGAATGATAGCCAAGGGTCGGCGTTGCCTATCAATGACGAGTCGGACTGTTTCACATGCGAGGCACGGCCGATCGACGGGATTCGATCATACCTTTACGGCCCGAATCCCAGCTTGTTGCGCAAGACCTGGCCTTTGACTCTGCAGGTCTGACCATCGAACAACAATGTTGCTCGTAGCCAGGTACAATAGCAGCCATCTCACCTGGAGGATTTCAATCACCCCCTTGCGAAAATATTCCAATTGAGAACAGCGAGCCGAGAGGATCTGCCGACTCTCAACTCTATTTGATAAGAAGCTCTCGAGGAAGATGCGTGCTACCAACACTTCTATGTCTTGCGCCGGAATCTTTCCTGGGGACTACGTCAAGGCTGGCGGCCAAATTGCAAAGGTCATGACGGATCGATCGAGATGGATCACGGTTGTGAAAGGCATTGCAGGAGATGACGAAGGCGGCGGCACACGTTTCGATGCATCTAGTCAAGAAGCTGACATGATGGGGATCCTTGGCTTGGGTACACTTGTAGAGAGGTGGTCATTGCCCGTGGCATAAGCGTAATCATCTCTCAAAGACGTCAGTCGTGACACCCAGACCCGCTGGCGCCAGGTGTCCGGACTTTAACATCATGGCTAGCAATCATCGCCTGGCCAACTGAACTGAGGGAAACCCCTAGCAATATGCGAGTCCGCAGCAGCACTGCCTAGGTCAAGATATGAAGACTGTGTAAGACTCTACCGCCATTTCTCGATACACCCGAAACCACGACTGCCGTTCACGGTTCAGCACAATGATACAAGCAATGAATTGGCCTAGAACCTCGAAGAGTCGCCCTCGAAATACATCGAGCGTGCTGGGACGGTCTCTTGATCTTTCTATCTGAAAAGATCAGATATCCCTGGCTCGATCGTACCCGCATAGCTGGAGAAGGCTGGAGTGGGACACGAAGGGGCGGTAGTGACCGTTGACTTCGACGAGCAGGGCTTGAATGACAGCGAGGATCCGGACACCTGTGTAGAGCTTTGCCCTATTTCATGCGAAAGCTGCACAGGTTCCTCTTTACTAGAGATGACAGCCTCTGTCTTCTGCCACTAGGCTATCGGTCACTTCGTCCATGGCCGAGGGCTCGGCGCCATTCCTGCGCGTCTCGGTGGGCGTGAAACTAGAGCACGTTCGACCTCCCTCTGGCGACAACCGCGGCTAAGGCTATCCCCGAAGTCGATAGACAGCCTTGCACGACGTCAGCAGAACCTCATCATGCGTCAATCTGCACCGCGATCCCTCCCATCCCACGAGATACATACATGATCATGGCTCGGGGGTATGGGTGTGGCCTCGACACGCTAAAATCATCCATCTCCGTCACCAAGCCCTTGTCCCAGCAGCCCAAGCCCCCAGCCCTGAGACCCCTACAGGCACCTTCTCCCGCAAATTTGGGCATCACCTCCACGCCCTCACAGACCTCCACGTCGACATCGACACCTTCAACCTCGACAATACAATAGGACGGAGCAAATACTCAAATCTTCGCAGACTCGACGCCGCATCCAGAACGCCCACCACCAACTCCATAACAAGAGCTCGACGCCAACACTTCCCGCTCCCGCACTTGGTCCATGCCATCAATCCCAAACTCCCAGCCCTCCTGCCCCTACACATCCGGAAACGCACCCGCGAAATCAAACTACGTCTCCTCTCAACATATCTGAACCTCGTCCCACCCTCATGCAGCCACCGCACGCGCTCCATCAGGATCTCCTTGATCCTCTCCTCCTTCTCGCATCCATGCCCACAAAAATCTCGACCAACATGTTGAGCCAAGAGATCCAAAGCGCAGCACTCCAGGCTGACCTTGCCAGTGACGGTAGAGTTCTGATAATAGCGATGGCACAGAAGTGCGTATGGTGTCGAGGGATTGCCGGTGGTGCCGGTGGAAGAGCATGGCGATAGAGCGACGTCTTGGCTGGGGTTTGGTAGTATAGGAGCAAGAACGACGATCGATTGCGACCAGGAGATCCAGCTTGGCGATCTCCTTTATATATCTCAATCTCCTGCCGGCGGTCCAAGTCGTCGGCGCTGAAGACGAGGATCTGCTTCACTGTGGCGGCCCTCTTGTGCCGCACTCTTGCGTTTCGTGTCCCAGGGCATGCGAATCTGATGGATGCTCGCACATGGTTCCTCGTGAACGCGAGACTTGGCTGCGTGGTCATCGTGCAGCAAGTCCTGTGTAAAATTTCTTCCTGCGTACTTCGACTCACTTGATCCACAAGGCGCGCAGCCACCTCAAGCGCCCTTAGATGATTTTGTCTTGATACAGCAATCTACCAATGCAAGGTGCAATACATAAAGTCGTAAAAGCATGGATTGTCGCTCAAGACGACAGTCGGTGTCTCAAAGGCACACCGGAGTGATGAAAACCAAGCCTTCCCACCTGCCCAATGCCACGCTCTCCTGGGTATCAAATGCAGACAAACAGTAATGCACTCCAGTCTAATCCCCAACAGTCTCATGCTCGTAACCAAGTCCTAGAACCCGATCCAAGAGTCTCCACAATGCAAGCCCATTGCTTACCAAGAACACATCACTGCCGTAACCTTGCATCTCGGGCAGTCTTTCGGAAACTCCAATTCCAGACCTCTCGAGACCAATCAACCGCGCCGCGCACTGTATCTCCTGGTGAACTCCTTGAGCGGCCTCAAATCCTTCGTCGCAATGTACCAATTCTCGTTGCCGTAGTGTGACCAAGAAACACTGTCGCTAAAATACTCAAATTTCTTCGGAACAAACTGATTTTTTACGTCGTCCAGTGTCCGCATTTGAATCTTGTGGCCTTCAGGCACAAATGGCTTGAGACTTACGATCCGCGCACCTTCCTTGAGGTCCAGAAACATATGCAGAAGCTTGTCGTTGAGTTGTGGCGTGAAAGCCTGGTTGTTGACAAGGATGACATCCGCCCGCTGAAGGATGGGCATGAGAGCCGGCGTCTGGGTCATATCGCCACGCATGAGGTTGACGGATCCTACGTCCAGACCCCAGAGCTTGGCTCGTGATTTGAACTCTGCAGCTTGAAGTTCGGCCAGGTCGCAAGGATTGGGCATCATTTCTATGCCCCAGCTTTCGCAGCCAACCTCAAGTGCAGCCTGCAGCACCACATTTCCAACGCCTGAGCCGAGATCGATAAAGCATTGTTCGTGGGTCAAGCGTGTCTTCTTGAAGATGTCGCTGCAGAATCGCGGGAGCAGCTCGCCGTAGACATTGTCAGAGCCGGCAGTGTACTTGTTCAGGATTTCAGCTCTGGGCGACACTGTGCGTGCGAAGATCTGATCAAGTATGCGCCTTATCAACTCCAGCTCCAATGTGTTCTTGTTCTCCAGCTTCTGCTGTATTGTGCCATTGTCGACAAGTGATTTGACAGTATCGTTGTAATCCTCCACGATGCTTCTGAACTCATCCACGTCTTCTCTCTGCCAAGCATGGATAAATTTGCGCTCGAACCGAGTCTCGTCATTCCTGTAGTACTTCTCATATAGCTCGTCTGGGAAGTAGTACTTGGCCACCATCTCGATTGTGTTGGTAATGTCCTCCATAGGCTTGTAATCGTCCTTGGACTTTGGCATCTTCAGCTCGAATCTCTCCCTAGGATATCGGCTCGGATACTGTAGCTCGAGGGTCATCACATCATCCTCGCTCCACGGCAGTTTGAACAGAGATGCGTACTCTCCGGATGTTGCATCGGCGCCGTGCATCATCTGCAGTGGCCCGTGGTCCTGTGCAAATGCCGCATCACACAGTATCCTCCGCGGAGGGCCGAGTGATGACACCGAGCTGACGCTGCTCTTGATCCGTTTCCTAGAAACGTCGGAGTCGCTGCCTCCACCAACATCGCTGCTGTCGCCTTCGTCCTCGTCCTCGCTGAATGTGACGTGGTCTGGGGTTGCGCTCTTGCGCTTGAGGCCCCGGGACCTTGCGAGTGCTCGCTCGACCACCGGTTTCTTTGAAGTGGCAGCAGGTCTCGGTGACGCGCTGGAGGCCTTTCTGTTCTCTGACAGCTGGAATCGGCTTCTGCTGGGCTGTGCTGGGCCGGGCGATGGCTTCTGCGTGGGCTGCCTCACGGGGACCTTGACCGTGGTTCGCGTGATGGTGGGCTTCTTGGCGGCGGTGGCCGGCTTGTTGCTGCTGCCGGCAGAGAAGAGGTTCATGCTGAGCTAACAAGGTAATAAAGGGAAAGTCGTGAGTCTCCGCTGCTATTGCATGGTCTGCGTCTGATTGGACGGCTGTGCATGTGCCCGTAATGAATGTCCGTGATGCTAGACTTATCCCAGAGAGTGTGGTAGCGATAGTACGCCCGTATGCCGTATGTTGTTGTGTGCTATGTAAACTTGTTTCAACGCATGTTTTCTCACGCCGACCGAGAAGAGGCGCACGAGGCCATCCAACCAGAGCATCGGTGACGACCCTCGCCTCGCGCCAGGGACACGCCTTCCTACCTAGGTTACAGTGCGGCTGACTAAGGATCATCAGTGCCTAGATCCAGCCTGCAAATTAGTTAGCCCTTCTCTATAGTTGACCTTATTTAGCTTTCCTAATATGTCATTTCTTTACTATCTTCTCTAAAATTAACAAATGTGAATAGAGCCTTAGATATAGATTATTAGAGACGAGAAAAGAAGAGCCTCTTATATTATTAAAGGCTTAGATAAATTTAGGCCTATATATTAATCTAGATAAGACCTTTAGTATAATTAATCAAATAGACTAGCCTTAATTTCTCTAGTAAAATCTTTTCTAGTATAGTATATACAGATTAGAGTAATATAAACGTCCGAATAATTCTGTTAGAGAAATAGTATCGCTAAGGCTAGGCCTACTCGAAACTTTTACCTACCTGATTGTCTTCGTAATAAGGTCTTACTACTTAAATACCTAAGTCTTCTGCCTCGCCAACATATGCCGCCTTTCCTCTCCGCGCGATTCGAGGACATGTCTAGGGGGCATTCTAATGTTATCTTACTGGCGGAAGAGGAACTATTCCCCTCCCTAGGCTTCATCTACCTCACTAAACGGCCGAGCACAACATTCACGAGGAAGTACAGCAGACTCTCCCCATATTACAGCAATGTGACGCGAACAACGAGGTGAAGGCCAGTCATCACAGAGGTATAATAGTCAAATGAGTGTGACTGTCGATACTACGGAGCACACTAAGCTTGATATCGCAAAGGAGCGTTGCTGTTTCCGCAGTCTGAGTAAAGACCAATGAGTGTCGTATGCCCTCCACTCTCTAGGACCAACCGTCCGTATCGTCGAGTCGATATGCCTGAGCGTAGTCGAAGAGGACCGGCAATCTCTAACTGCATGTCTTTTCGACTTTGCAGCTGAAGCCCGTCGGCGATCCTATGTCAGGGTGACAAAAGCCCGTGTCGCCCTATATCAATGTCAGCTAGGATCGCTCCCCCTTGATCACGTCTGTGTACATACAGTCCCATCTTGTTTGTAACAAGCTGTACAAGTGTTGATGTTTGCAGGGCATTCTGGCGTCCAAAACTTGTTGTCCGGGATTACACCTGCCGCAGCGGTGCCCAGCAGGACGACCCAGGCGAAGAGGTGTGCTGCAATCATTGTTGGATTTGTGTTGAGTGTTGATCTTGATCGAGGAAGTTTGCTTTTAGGGCGCTTGATGGTGTCGGCGGTAGGCTCGGTGCTTTGTCTGATCTGAGAGGTGCAGAGCTGAGGACCTGTGGGAAGCCAGTCATCATTATATATCTGCTTGCAATGACAGATTCACTCCTTACTTACTTAGACTGTGATTAGCCGCAAAGCTCCGCGACCGCGAGATCATCCCCGGCTGATGGAGACCGCATCAAAGCTCGAGGACTCGACTCCGCCACTGCACTGCTCATATGAGCCGTGGGGCTCCCTTCCTGCTGTTTCATCTCCGACCAATACAGGCTACATGTAGCATGCATAATTGCTGCTGTACCGTGCGGTGGATTGTAGACAGTATCAAAACTCTAGAGCTCGACTCCGCCACTGCACTGCTAACATGAGCCGTACAGCTCCGATCCTGCTGTTTCGTCTTCGCCTGATGCACAATAGCATAGGTAACCAGTACTGTACTGCGCGGTGCTAGGGAGACCGCCGCCAACCCAGAAAGCTTGACTCCGCCACTGCACCGCCGACACGAGCCGTAAAGCTTCGTCCTGCTGTAATATCCCTAGATGATGCAGGCTGGCATTAGTAGCTAGTGCTGTGTTCGCAGTGCCAGCAAGACGGTATCAAAGCCAGATACCTCGACTCGGTCACATCGTACTGCTGACATGCAGTGCGTATAGCGAAGCACTTGGGTATCAGAAAGTGAGGTGCGACACAAAGGCTGTGCAGCTCAATCCAGACTGCGCATCTTCTCCTCACGAGACCATACAGCGAGGAGTACTGTCGCAAAGTTTCGGATCTGCTTGGACGGCTGTGCTGTGAATGCTAAGCATACAGCTCGCAGTCTCGATCAGACTGACGCATCCCCGTTGCCAGGAAGGAGTCTTTCATCGAGGCCATGAAAAGCTCCCCAGATGCTCCTCTGCTCTTTGTGTGCTGTGAACTCGCCTGTTCGACCAGTCAAGGCTCAAGAGCTAATGATGTGTGCACTGGTAGTACTGAGATGCCATGCCAGCGAACAAGCCACTGTGCTTTTATAACGAAATGGGAGCTTGACGAAGCGGCCGCATCACTGCTCATCACGCCCTTGGCTGAGGTCCACGGACCATAGCCCGTCTTTAATGCGCAAAATCGATACTCATTGCAGGCTTGCGCTCTTAGCAGTAAGCACGAGTGCTGAATTCCTCCTCTTCTCTCGCTTCCCGGATGGGTGCACTGTAGGGTAACGTGACTAATCCAGCCGTGTAGGCGATCTTTTCGAGCCTGGGGAGCATAGCTTTGCTATGTCGCTGATCATGCTAGCACTCACCAGTCATCGCAGACGCCATCGCTAAGGATTTTTCCAACGTCGCGACCCAGTAACAGTGCTTGCTAACTTTACACTTTCTCCGCAAAAATTGCACCAGGGATCCTGGCAGCAAAGTTCCAACTTGCAAGCTGCCGGATTATCCGGGTTGCGGACGATGGCGGATCGAGGCTCTAGGCTTCTTAGTCGATGTATTGAAGGCGTTGACGGTCTCCGACCACTTGAACACGAGGTGCCGGCTATATCCTATTGCGCCTGATTTCGTGAGTTCGGGTCATGGCTCGGGCACTCATCAAGCAAGCTCTCCAAGAGCCAAGTATGACTGGGGACAACGTTGAGGAGTGGTCGTGGGCGGCAATGCCATGTTCTCCTCTGCGGTCTGTACCCGTCGACCAGCTGATCGTCAATATGGGACGTCCTAGAGAAATGGATATCAAACTCTCGCATACAGCAGCTGCAGTCGCATCATGCATAGCAACGATCAATCCTTCTCGGGTCCAGGATGGCACAGGATGGCACAAGCGGCTTGAAATGATCATCGTCTCGCCGCGTGTCTCATCTCGAGGTCACGAGCATCTCGTTCTAAACGTGCTCGAAGCGCCGGCGTCATCTCATCGATCCCGTATTCCTCGAAAGGATTGATTCCTTCTTGTCGGAATCGCTCGATGCGCTCGAAGTAGACTGCAGCCAAATCTATCTTGGGCTTGGGGGGTTCTTCATTGCGTGTCACGCTGGAGCCATGGCCCTCATTGCTGGTGGCAACTGGACCTGCTCCGCTAGCGTTCTGCTCCGCCTTTTGCTTCAACTTCCGGTTCTTGTTCTTGTTCTTGTTCTTGTTCTTGTTCTTGTTGTTGTTGCTCTTTCTCTTCTTCTCCTGTGCTCTCTCAACGTCAAGATTTGCCTTTAAAATGCCAAATAGTGGTGTCAAGTCATCGGTCGCAAGGAACTTCTGGACATCTTCTGGTGGCAGTTTGCTGATCATGTAGTCGAACCAGGACATGTTAGAAATGCCTTTGGCTTCCATCTCGGCGAACGCAGGCGAGGCGACCTCCGACATCACGTCTATGGTCTTCATCATTTCGCCGCGGCCTCTCGCTTCAGCTCTTCGGGCTGCTTCAGCCACCTCCGGGCCGTTAGCTGCGTCTTGCTCTCGGGTTATGTTAAGAGACTTTGTGAAATTCCCTAGCTGCCGATCCAGCTCCCCCGTGCTCAAATCGTTCTGCGGCTGGGATTCATCATCATCGGACTCCTCAGCTAGAGCGGCAACCAGATCAGCTAGTCGTTTGAGTCGATGGTCCATTTTGTGTATGCAACTGGAGCCTTCAAGCTCCAGGTATCGACGCATAACAGCGAATGCTCTTGGGACACCTAGACGGACGGCGACTGGGTCATTCGAACCAAACTCTGCGGCATCTCGCCTAGCGCTCAGGATGAACGGAGGTATGGCCTGTACAGACAAGCGGTTCTTGGACAGGAATGTAGACCGGCAAACTCGACCTCCAAATTCGAGATCTTCATGCAGATCATCTTGCAATTTGTACAACAACTCGTAACATCTCAAATGCAAAGCAATATCTGACACGAGTTAGCACGCTGCGGTCAGTAACCTTATGAATGCTCACTAGACATCTTGTCAGCTCGTGATAGCTCTAATGCGGGAGCGTGACTTACCAGTCAAATTGAAGATGTCGGGCATCTTGTGCTATAGTCGAACGGGCCATGTCAAGTAGCGGTACGAGATGATTAGACTACGAGTGCAGCTTTGCCATTTCTTGCTGCTGTGTCCGCCGAAGGAACGCCATCAGCACCTCCAAGCCTTCAGTCGCAACCATTTCATCCTTATACAAGAAGTCGATTTCCTAATAGCGTTTTCGCAGAATATACGTCGAAATCACATCGGGTCTTATCTGGCGCTCTGTCTTGTCCCTACTACGGGCAGAGCGAGGGGGACGAAAGCTTCTCCTATCGGGGGCCGATTCTTGGGCACTTCGTCCCGCGTACAGGTGCATTCGCTTCTCGCACTCGGCAGGCCCATTTGGTCTTCCGCCGTGGAAAAGGTGCTCTGCGCCGTCAAGTGATATCACATACTCCATGTCAGCCCAGCTGAGTCTGTCGGAGAGACCAGCATTGTACAGATGCATCATGAAGAAAAGTATGGTGTTGAAGGTAGCAATGCGAATGCCAGTGCTCCACAAGCTCAATTTGAGCCAGAGATCCAAGACACCGGCCCAGGTCTGGTTGTAGCGAAAGAAAATATGCGGCGACGTCGGTGGTAAGTCTGGAAACGCCTTCTTCTCAGCCTGAGCTATGGGGTTCTCGTCGAGGTAAGTCTGGACGAATATTTGCATCCCGCCCAAGGGTTTGTCCACTTTGTTATCCCAGCCCTGTCGAGACGCCGTGCTCAGCCATTGCACGTGAGACTGGGCCCTGATCTCCAGCTCATGGCCGGTGTCCTTTAATTCTGCAAAGGGCTGGTGCCTCTTGGGTCCGAGAATCCTGTTGATATCGAGCTGTACGCTCGTAGCCCACACCAGCCAGGCGGGTAAGAGATTGCGCCCTTGCCGACCTTGAAGCGGACCAAACCGCCTCTTGAGAGATGGTTTGTCATCTTTCAGCAGATCAAACATGGCTTTGGTCCAGATATCAGAAGGGATCTGACGGTGCCAATCCATGGCATGGAGGAGTGTCATCTGATGCTGCAAAATGGCCATCCTCCCATCTTCGTCCCCAAATCTGATTTGCGCATCGATGGCAGGAGTCCTCAATGTATGCTTCGAAGCAGATTGAAGGTGGGCTTTGCCATTCAGCGGTCTTCCGAATCGTATAGCTTCGTAATTGTCCAGCATGATGTAGGCTGGGATGCCCAGCATTTCCGCTGCATGGAAGATCTGCTCTTCGATGGCGTCTTCTACCTTACCATCGGTAGGAATATCTACCTTGCCTGTCTCGGCAATATGTCCGAAGAGTAGACCTCCAAGATAGCCGTGGTTGAATTGGAAGTTGTCCTTCAGTCTCCAGAAGAGCCGAGTGCCAGACTTGGTGTGACTATTGTACAGCTCTGCCGCGACCTCACGCAGCGTCTGCACTTTGCCGCCGGTGAGAGTGAACTCCATATCCAGCATCTCGGTCTCTCGCCTCCTGGCGACATCGAATGCGAGGTCCGTGGTGGCTGCGGCACTGATCAGAGGAGTCTCGCCGCACTTGTACATCCTCCATATCCGCCGAATCTCTTCCCGCACATCGTGGAGGTCGCGGAAGAAGCAGTATAGAACGAAGAAGATCTCCCCTGGGTCAGACCCAATTTCTACGACTGGTTCGGTGATTGACGGGTCTGGCTGAGCGATTCGAGAACCACTTCCACGATCGTCATCAACGGAAGAATCGCTACCCACAATGTCTTCTCCTGTCAAGACATCAAATATGTTACTGACAGGCTTGCTCCCTGCCTCATCATCTGCCCTGGGTCTGACTGTCTCCGGGAGGTCTTCGGCTTGCAAAGGCACAAGGAGGTCCCAAACAGTTTCTAGAACGTCAATAGTGAAGATATGGCCCTTATTGCTGCGGCTGCCTGCCACTCAATGCTTCTGCTGGTCAGCTTTCGGGATCTCCACGATGCCGAGGCCTCTGCAACAATATTCTCGTGGTCTAGGCGGATTCTGCGACGCATGCATGTCGAGAGGGATCATCAGGAGTGTGAAGACGAAATTACATGTGCCTTCCATCGAACGAGAGTCCAAGACCTCGCACCTCGGCCGGCCCTCCCTAAAAATACTACGCATTCAACAGAACACAACTAGCATGCCTAGTTTGCGCTCATACTGGCCTGAAGTATCGAGACTGTAAGGAAGGTCAGTAGCAAAATCTATATCTTGATAGTAGTAGTAGTAGTAGTAGTAGTAGTAGTAGTAGTAGTAGTAGTAGTATGTTACGGATCGTTTTAATAGAGAAACAATTAGACAAAGAACTAGCATAATATCGACTAATAAACCTAGGCGGAGTAGGGTTATATAACGCTCGACATATATATAGGTGCTCGACATATTAAGCGTGCGATAGAATTTAAGTAAGTAATATAGCAAGTAAGTATAGGACGGCAGATAGCTACATATCTCCTATATATTTAGGAACGTCGAGATACCCTTATAGCTTCGAGGCGTTCAACTTATATTAGTAATCGACTAATTAGAATCGACTATTATTAAACTATTATTATTTACTACTTTATATTAGTACTTCTTCCTCTTCGAGAACTTATCTTTAGAAGCTACCGACGCTTACCTATTTAGGTTACTTTATACTTTAGTACGTATAGCCTACTAGTTAGTTATTAACACTTTAAACGCCCTTAAGTAGAAGTTCTATATTAAGGAACACTTCGGAGACCCTAGCCCTAAGTAATACTAGAGGATCGATATAAGTAAGGACTATAGAAGGAGACTCTACTATAAAGGTTACTAAACTAGACCTCTATTATAGAGACTAAGTTAAGCTCGAGGAATAGCTTAACTAAATATAGTTATACTTTATATTTAATAATATTATATAGAATAAAACCTTGTTCGCTACTACGTACCTATATAGTAATACTTAGAGATAGATCAAACCCTACCTTACTAAGTATATTAGTAATAATACTAATAAAAAAGGACTTTTTAGAAACTTTAACAAATTTATAGAGGAACTTAATAGAATCTACAGAGTTTATAATAATAAGGAAGTTTTAACTAGGATTATATAATACTTAGTTTAGAAGATGTTAGTATCTAATTATACTACTAAGTTTAAGTAATATACCTAGGTTACTAAATAGAATAATAATACCTTAATAGTTATATTCTAACGTAGCTTAAAAGATAATATTAAAGATAAGCTTATACGCGATAGAGCTACGAACGACGACTTAGACTAACTCGTTTCTAGCGCGATCTAGATTAATAATATATTATATAAGCGTATAATAGAAAAGCGCTATAATCGTAGTAAAGGAAAATATAGCTACGTACCTTTTAGTAGGACTAGAGGATAAAAGAACCGAAGTAATAACTTCGACGCTATAGACTAGGAAGCTAATAATACGTAGTAACTCAATAATAGAAGACTTAAAGGGAAAGGACTCTAGAGCAAAAAGACTAGAATTATATACTATATATATTCGAAGATAGGATATATAGTATAGGACTATAAGTCAAAGAATAAAGTGCCCCGATAATAGTTTAACTCGACGGAACAAATTTAGGAGTTTAATATAATCCTTAGAGGCCTTACTTATAAGGGATTATAAGGAGGTTATAATAAGATACCTAAAAAGGAGAAACTATTAAAAAGGTAAAGGGCAGTCTTATACCTTCCTGCTTGAGTTAGAATAAGAAGAGTTATGCTAGATTATAACTTACTAGTCCTCTAACTAAGGCCCTACAAGCTTAGCCCTAGGAGGAGGAGTATTTAAGGGGGAGAGAGAAGAGACGATTCCTCTTCTCGAAAGAGAGAAGTTTTGACTAATTTTTTCTATTTATATAAAGATATATAATCCTTTCCTAATATAATATATTCCTCCTATAGCTACTTCTATACGCGTAAATCTATTACCTAGTAGAGAGAGGATCTTAGTTTAATAGGTTATAAGCCTAGGTTTTGCCTATAGCTAGGAGTCGAATTTGTTAGAAGAGTGTGCTTAATCTACTTATTAATTAAAGGCAGACTCGAGGCTACTACCGCACTATATAGGAAGACTAGAGCTAATTAGAGGACCGATTAGAGAGCTCCTAAGGCACATATAAGTCGTAAAAGCGCCTAGTAACCGCCTAGACATAGTTAAAGTTTGTAGTAACCTTAGGAAAAACTATACTAGATTCGACTTAAAACTACTACTTCGTTTATCTCTTATTTATTCTTAGTTTACTAGTTTATTTATTTTTAATTCTTTTTACTATAGATTCTACCGAGGACTAGAAGAAGGTCCCTACTCTTACTTAAGAGAACTACGAGCTCTAGTTTAAATAGGTAATACGACTACTTATATTAAAGAAGGTCGTATAGCTACTAGATTAGAAGGCCCCTCTCCTAGCTAGCCTAAGGATAGTAATTATAAACGGCGAGATTCCGAGGGTTAGAGAGACTATAACATAACTATCTCCTCCTCCTTTAGCCGCTTAATAAGCGGCGCCTCCTACTCGATAGGCGCCTCCTTACGCCTAGAGGTTATAGTTAGAATCCGACACGCTAGTATCTAGGATAAGTAATATACACCTTAGTAAGGACTCTACTAGTTAGGGCGGTTAGAGTACTAGTTAGGGTACTACTAGTTAGAGCTCTACTAGTTAGAGAGCCGCTAGTTAGAGTGCCGATTAGAGCTCCTCGAGCTAGAATATTAGAATAATACTACGAGCGACTATACTAGAAGGGAAGCATTTATAGTATATATTTAGAAATCACATATATAAGCTAGTAAATACTAACGAGTAGTACTAGGACAACTCTATAGCTCTATTCGAGATAACCTAGAGCCTAGACGAGATCGACTTATCTCTAATACTAGAGTGTATTATAGCCGCGGATATATAGGCCCTCCTAAACACGAAGTATACTAAAAACCTTCTAACCTCGTTAAGAGTATACTAATAATAGTATACAACCTACGAGATAGATAAGGACATAATAATTAATAATACCTTTATAACTCTATCGAGCCTCTTACGTAAGATTACTAGTATCGAGCTAGACTTAAAGATCTTATACTTATACGATAGGGTAGTCTAGTAGTTACTAAACGTATTACTAGAGTAATACTACGATCTTAGACAGACGATCGACCTAATAGGCATAAAGGATAGCGTAAAGATTATATATATCTTATTCGAAGAAGAAGCCTAGATATAAGGCTCTAACTATATAATAAGTATAGAGGCTAGAAGAGCTAGGTCGTACTATCTTTACGGCTTATCTAAACATCTTATTCCTAAGTGCCTAAGCCTATTAGAGTGCTAAAAGATACTAAAGGAGAAGAAGAATAAGAGGAGGTCTAGCTTATAGCGCTAAAGAAAAGCGAATATAACCGACCTAAAGACTCTAACGTAGAAGATTAAGGCACTTAAGAAGGTAAAGAACAGGTCTAGTTAGAGTAAGTCGCGACTAGGTAAGAAGGATAAGAAGCATTCTAATAAGAGTAAGAGTAAGTAGAAGTATAAAAAGGGTAAGGTATATATAGCTAAAGCTAGCGTATTATTATCTAGCGACTCTAATTTAGAGTGCTCGAGTTCCTCTAAGAGCTCGGACTCCTCTAATAACAAGAGTAAAGACAAGTACGAGTTAGCGGAAGCTATAGCCGATTATAAAGGCAAGCTTCTATAAGGTGCGATTCTCCTTAACTCTAGTATATTAGCCTATATGTCTGATAATAAGAATCTCTTTAGGAGCCTAAACCCGACTAGTCTAAGAAGAATAAAGGTCGGGGGTAGCTTCTTAGAGAGCAGATATAGGAGTATAATAGAAGTCTCTAATACGTTTAGAGAAAGTCTTATAGTACCTACGTTTTATATTCCGAACCTAGGTGTTACTCTAATCTTAGGTTAAAAGCTTGTCTAGAAATTCGATTTAGTTAGAATAATGCTTCCTAATACGTTCTATATAGTAAACTCGAACATCGATCCGGTTCTTAAATATTGTTCTTACTATAGTATCTATTAACTCTAGAAAGTCTATAGTACCCTAGTCCCTTAGACTAATAAAGCAGAGAATAGAGTAGAGTCTCTACTTACTCTAATAGCAGATATAGATAACTCTAACTAAGCCGCGTATAAACTCTATAATCTCTAGCATCGTCGCTTCTTATACTACGGCATATCTAAGCTAAGATCTCTTTATAAGGTTACTACGCTAAAGAACCTAGTACCTGTCGTCGATAGCTTTAACTACAAGATATATAGAATTACTAATATAAAGAGGAAGCGGGGAAAGGTAACTAACCGAAAGTATTAGATCCTTAAACTTATCTTACTTAATATCTATAGTCCCTTACTACTATTAAAGGAAGGGTATAGGTACTTCCTTATTATTATCGATAATTACTTGCGAAAAGTATAGGCGTACCCCCTTAAGAAGAAGTCGGACTCGGCTAAAGTACTTCGACGTTAGCGAAAGAAGGTCGAGCTTTAGACTAATAGCTTAAAGCCTAAGGTAGTAAGAAGCGATAATATAGGTAAACTCCTATCTATTCTAAAGGAATAGGAGTTAGAGTACGGCATAGAGCTTAACCCGACTAAAGCGTATAACTCTAGGGTAAACGGCATTGCTAAGAAGCATATTAGGGATGCTAAATAGGTAGTTAAAGCAATAATAGAGGATGCTAGACTCCCGATTAAGTTCTAGCTAGAAGCTCTAACCGCAAGCTAATATATCTATAACCTATACCTAGTTAAGATTAACAATCTCCTACTAACGCTAGAGGAGGCTTAGTTAGAGAAACAACTGTTAGTTAACTATATACGCGTTTAGAGGTGCTAGGTTGTTTCGTATATTAATCTAAAGTCGATACCTAAGGATTCGTAGAGAGATAAGCTAATAAATTAGGGACGTAAGGGAGTGTTTATTAGGTATGTTAAAGGTACTACAAAGATATAGAAGATCTAGGCACCTAATTTAAGGCGGGTAATCGCTATAGGATCTGTCAAATTCTTCGAAGAAAGTAAGGGGGGTAAGATTAAACTTAGCTTTACTCCGAAGAATTAGAGTAATTCTATACTAATGTAAAAACTAGTTAGGCGCTTAGTAGAGCCTAACCCGAACCTAACGCGCCTATTACTACTAAACCTAACGCTGCCGAGCCTAACTATAACACGTAGGGTCGCGACATATATCTAACTACTATAGCTACTAAAACCTAACGCGAGCGTCGAGAGATACGACCTTAACTCTAATAACGAGCTAGAGAAGTTAGAGTAATAAGAGAAGGAGCAGGGCTAGTTAGAGTAGGTCTAGCTAGAGTAAGAGCTAGTAGCTCTGCCTATACCTCCTACTCTAGTATTAGGTAAGAGGATAAGGATAGTATTAGATAGGTTAGAGGAAGTTAGAGTAGATAGAGGCCTACTAAGATAGTTAAGTAAGGTGACTAGTAAGAGAAGTCGTAATTAGAGTAACGAAGGGAGGTAGGACAAGTTAAAAAGGGCTATAAAGACGATTAATAGCTTTATTACTATCTACGATACGATATTAGACATAAATATAGAAGAAGAGTTCTATTAGTATAAGGACGGCTAGTTTGGATTTATAGTAGACGTAGAGGAATATAGCCTAGTAGTAGTAGGAGCTAGAATACGACTATTAGAGAAGATACCTATCTCGAAGATGTACGAGCAGGTAGTCTCTAATAAGAAGTAGGGACACCTATAGCTAGAGGCTATATAGGTAGAAACTATAGCGTTAGAAGGCAACCTAACCTATAAAGCTATAGTCGTACTAGCGGGAGCTAATCTAATTACGTCGAAATAGGTCTTCGATATAAAATACAATACTAATAGATTAGTTAATAAGTTTAAGGCTCGACTTATTACTAGAGGATTTAGCTAGGTACTTAGGGTAGACTTTAAAGATACATTCGCCCCGATAGTTAGATATAACACTATTCGCCTCTTTATAGCTATAGTATACATAAACAACTAGGAGCTATACTAGGTCGACGTTAATAATACTTTTACAGAGTTAGTCCTAAAGGAAGTTATTCTAATATATGCTCCGCCTAGAGTTAGAGTTAACCTAGGCGAGGTACTTAAGCTAGAGAAGAGCTTATACGGCTTAAAGTAAGTAGCCCGAGACTAGTACTAACTCTATAAAGGAAAGATCGAGAAGATCGGGTTTATTTAGAGTAGAGCTAATCCTTACCTCTTTGTCTATTCTACCTAGAAGCTAATAATTCTAGTATATATAGACAATATTACGATAGGAGTAGAAAGCATAACCGATATAGACTAGTTTAAGAAGAAGTTTACAACATTCTTCAAAATTAAGGACCTAGGCGAAGCGAACTACCTTCTAAATATTAGGATCGTTAGAGACTAAGAAGCTAGTACTTTACGCTTAGACTAGACGTACTATATCGAAAAGATGCTAGACAAGCTTATAATATTAGTAGAGAGTGCCTCCCTAACCTAATTACCTCTAGATAGCTACGACGAAATTAGAGTACTAGGACCCGACAATGTTAGAGTAGACAAGAAAGAATACTAAGAAGCTATTAGTAGCTAGATATATACGGGCGTTCTAACTAGACCTAATATTATATTCGCACTTAGAAGGCTAAGCTAGTATATGTTAGATCTAGCTAAATATTACTAGTAGGCTCTAAAGAAGCTTAGGAGGTATATACGCTCGTTAAAGGACCTTAGAATTATATATAATACGAAGGTATAAGACATACTTGTAGGGTACTCTAACTTAGACTACGCGATAGACAAGTTAGACTATATCTTAGTACTAGGGAATATATTTATACTTACTAGAGGACTAGTGTTATAGGCTAGTAAGAAGCAAAAGTTAGTAATAGGCTCGATAATAGAGGCAGAGTACATAGTAATAGCGAGGTATATAAAGTAGTCGTAGTTCTTCTATTAGATCCTTCGAGATATAAAGATGCAAAGATATATCGGTTAGAGCCTACATATTAAGGAGGAGATGAAATTCGCTATAGGATTACTAATAGTGCGGCTACGAGAAGATAACTAAGCGGCAATTACTCTTATAAAGGATATACACGCTAGTAAGAGGTTAAAGTATATCGACGTAGCCTACTATTATTAGAGAGACCTCTATAAGAAGGGCATTATCTCTATTAGCTATGTTAAGACCTCTAATATAATTACTAATAGCCTAACAAAACTAAAACTAGGACCCTAATTCGAGAAGATAGTAGAGTAGCTTTAGCTAGAGAAGTAATCTTTTTGTTTTGCTTTTCTTTCTATTTCTACAATTATAGCTACTACTAGGGAGTAGCACTATAATATACTACTAGACTAACCTACTACCTTAGGTAATCTCGTTTGTTACTAGGAACTCGCAAATCCCTACTAGAATACTCATACTACTAGCGGCCTCCTCTAGACCTACAATAAGTACTCTAACTACTACGAGCCCTACGATTAGCATTCTAACTACTACTCTAACTACTACGACGACTAGCCTAAGACGGACCTACGTTAGACAACTTAGAAACTTCGCTACTAATCCTTTTATTAGGCGTTTTAGTAATCTCCTAGTAAAACTATTACTAACTATAGAACTCTTACTAAGCCCTTACTCTATCTACCTTAGTAATACTACGGAGTAGATTCTTAGGAGGTCTCTACATAATAATAAGAGGGCTCGGACAAATAAGATGTAGACTCTAATAAGGAACACCTAAGTACTACTCGACTCTAGAGGCGCCTAGGCTAATATTAGGAGATAGCTAATATTTAGAAGGCGAGCGCTTAATAGGAAGTAGAATGTTATAGTCGTCTAGAGTAGGGGAAGAAGGGATACTACTTTATATACTTCTAATAGGCTGACCCCTTAGACTCCTACGTAAGAAGATTAGACTTGTACTAGTTATATAGACATCTAGTCTAGAAGGTCGACGACAAGTTAGAGAGGAAAGAGTTACTAGGATCTCCTACTCCTATCTTTCCTCCTAGGTCTCTCTAAGCGACTAACGCCTCTAATTAAGAATCCTAGTACTCTAACGCCTCTAACTAGGAACGTTAGAGCTCTAACGTCTCTAACTAAGGCTTATACCCTAGAAAGCCATATTAGGAATAGGGACTAGAGTTTGCCTTAGTAGAGTAGTAGACCTTTCGCTTAATAGGGACTCTTCCTTAATTATAGGCGGAATCGAGGCACGCTAGTAGGGCTAGAGGAAGAAGGCCTAGTCGGTAAGGTACTAACATATTAGAGCCTTAATTCTCTTACTTATCTAGTTTAACTTATAGTTAGCTACCTAATCTAGGAGAGTTAAAGGCCTCCTAAGAATGCTCTATTCCTACTAGGCGAATTTAGCCTCCTAGAGGTAGACTAAAATCCTATAATAGATAAGGTTACTCTAGGTAAATAGCGTCGGCTTAGTCCCGACTAGAATGTCCTCGTATAGCTATAGAGTCTCGTTAAACTATATAGTAAAGAGGTCTCTAGCTTCTCGGTTTATATAAGGCTTAGAGAAGGCCTTATTATAACGATCCGTAAGACTAGTAAGTAACCTATAGTGCTCGCTCTCCTAGTACTTATCTAGAGCTATCTAGTAACAATCTAGACTCCTCTAACGACGATCCTTATCCCTCTAACGCTATAGGCCTAGGTCGGGACTCTAACCTAGGCTCTAACAAGTCGGAGCTTAGAAAGTTAGGTTAATAGGCTAGGAAGTAGGGAGATAAGGCCGGAGATTATAGCTACCTACCTTAACTTAGGCTAATAGGCTACTCTAAGCTTAGGCCGATAGGCTACTCTAAACTTAGCCTAATAGACTACTCTAACCTATAGTACTACTCTAACCCGAGGGATTCTCGCCTACTACTCTAGTATAGAGCGAGTAATACTTCTTTTAGTTCTTTCTAAAGCAATTAGTATAAGAGCCCTTAAGATAAGGATTTCTAGGGTTAGAGTAATAAAGAGCGTATAGGCCGATATACTAGCCTCCCGACTTAGTAGTACACTAGACCTAGTTTATAGTCTAGGTAGTACTAGCTATTATAAGGCCCGCTATAATAGATATTATACTAGTTAGTATATTTAGGTTATACTCTTATAAACCTAGATCGTTAGGAAATGCAATGCCCGAATAAGTAATATAAAAACGGGTTATATTACCCTTAAATACTAGAGGGACCTAGGAAAACCGACTAGCGTAGTATGCCTTATAGAGGAATCGAATACATACCTAGAGCTAGGTATAACTAAGAGTCGGGTGCCTTACGGCGTTAGAGCTTAGGGCTATAAGCTACCTAAGCTTCTTATCGAGTAAAGCGTTATCTAATAGAATTAGCGGAATACCTTGCTATTATACTATACTAAGGTGTTAGAGAAGTGTTAAGGTGTTAGAGAGGTAACAACTAAAGAAGTATATTAAGGAAGAGAGAGAGGATAGACGACTTTATATAGAGTCGGACCTACCTATAAAGACAAGGCATTTATATAAGCTAGACGAACAAACAAACTAGTATATATAAAGAGTAAGTATGCTCTAGCTTACGACTTTATTTATATGTTAGAGGCAAACATACTCTAATTTACAATTCTCTATTATAAAGATAAAGAGAAGACAAACACATTCTAATTTACAACCCTCTCTTATAAGGACAAAGGGGCACGTTACCTCTAGAAGACTCTAGACTAGGGATTAGAAGCTAGTAGGAGTTGCTCGGGGTTAGTAGGAGCTATAGACGGCATATACCTAAGTAGGAGTATTAAAAAGGTGAAGGGTAGTCTTATGCCTTCCTACTTAAGTTAGAATAAGAAGAGTTATGCTAGATTATAACTTACTAGTCCTCTAACTAAGGCCCTATAAGCTTGGCCCTAGAAGGAGGAGTATTTAAGGGGGAGAGAGAAGAGACGATTCCTCTTCTCGAAAGAGAGAAGTTTTAACTAATTTTTTCTATTCGTACAAAGATGTATAATCCTTTCCTAACATAATATCTTCCTCCTATAGCTACTTCCGTACGCGTAAATCTATTGCCTAGTAGAGAGAGGATCTTAGTTCAACAGAAACTACGTATAGATAGTTATAAGGTCTAGCTTAATAAAGACTATTAGAGGAATAACTAGACTAAGGACTCTACTATAGAGTAGAAGAAACTAGTAAATAAAGCTATTTAGAAGCTAGATATAACTCTTAGCTAGGTACTACCTACAACTTTAGAACATGAATTTAGATCTATAGAATACGTAGACGATATTCCTAATAATCGAAGGGATATACTAGAATAGGAGATTATATTAGGAGTAGCTTACAACGACGTAAGTAAAGAGCGTAATAAAGAAGAGATAGAGGAACTCTTATACTACGGCTCGAATCCTAAAGAGGATTAAGAACTAGTATAACTATCTATAATATAGAGTAGAATAATAGACCTATACGAAGCCGAAAGCGACTTATAATACTATAATAATAATTACTAAAAATACTTAGATAAGAAACAAGTATTAGGATAGCTACTATAACTATAGGAAATTAAATAGGTATACTCCTATAATACTAAAAAAGGACTAGTATATAAACTACGACGTAAAGAAATCTAAGAAGACGTCGAAGTAATAGTTAATACCCTCTTACGAAGCTACTAAGTACCTCTTAAAGTTATAGAAATTGTAGACTACCTCTTAAGTAATTAGACGAGACTCTATAAAGGAGATAAGCTATAAGTAGACTACGTTATAGAAATCGTAGCTAGTATAATAGAATACTATAGATAGTAAAGAGAAAAGTAGTAAGAATAACGTATAAAGGAAGTTAATATTATAGAAGAATAGAATAATATTATAATAGAGACTAAGGATAGCGAGGAAGAAGATACGTCTAACAAAGGATAGAGAAGTAGTAACGATATAAACTAAAACGAACTAGTTAAGTTTACTATGTTAGGCTATATAGAGGCTATAGATATATTCGTCGTAATTACAAAATAATATAAAGAAGTATTTCTAACTATAGGACGAAAACGCTATCTATATCTAGAATAATTCGACCTCTTAATTAAGTAGCTTCGAAGTATATTCTAGAAGTATCGATTAGTATATAAAGAAGAATAAAGCTTTAGACAACACGTACGAGATATACTATCTATTAGAAGCTAATTCTAAGGCAATAGGAGCTACCTAATACTAGAAGGCCTACTTATAACAAAAGGAATAAGAGATTAGATTAAGGCGCTATAGAAACAATTCCGAACTATATAGACTATTTAGACCCTTAGGTAGGAATAGTTATAAGAAGTTCTAACTAGTAACTAGAAGGCTAGATAAGAAGCGATTTAATATAGGAATTAGATCCAAATATATATTAGGAGGAAAATACGAGAATACTAGGATTAATAGCTCCTTATAAGAGAATAATAGAAGGAGCTAGAACGATAATAACGACCTATAAAGATATATAGGATGCTAGTACTAGAGTATAGTAACGCTTTACTATTCGATTTAGAAAACAAGTAAGCTTAGCTAATATAAGCGATTAGTATAAGTATAATAATATTTATAAGGCTTAAGAAAACAATTCTAGTAGTAACGGCAAGATAGGAGTCTTTAAGACTAAAAGTATTATAAATAGACTACCTACAATAGTAATAATCGATAGTAGAGCAAGTAATAGCTTTATATCGAAGGACTACGTTTAAAGGAGAGCGATTATAACGCGCTAGAAACTAGATAGATACAAGGTAATTATAATAAATAGATTACGCTTACCTAATATAGATAGAGAAACGGTACCTTTATTATATATTACTTAGAGGCATTATAAGGAGATTATCTTAGATATAATACTAATAGCTAGGTACGACGTCGTACTAGGCACCCCTTAGTTAAGAAAACATAACCTAGTTATTAACTAGAGGATAGGAGTACTTAGATTTGATTAATACAAATACGAACGTATTATAAGACCTACGTATTAATAGCGGATAATAGTAGATAAGTAGAAGAAACCTTATAAGATATGTTTCTTAGCAAATAGCAGACTTTAATAACGAAGCGCGAACTAGATAGATACTAGAGAGAGTCTACTAGGTCAAAAGAACATTATAGTATATAGTAAAATCGCAGCACCTAGAATCCTAGAAGAGTATTAGGAGTTTGCGCTACTCTTTAAGAAAGAAATAGAATTAGTAGCCTTACTAAAATATTAGGCGTAGGACTATAAAATCCGACTTTAGCCTAGAAAGGTACTACTATTTAGACTACTATACGCTAAGTTAGGCAAAGAACTAGAAGCTAAATAGGAATAGATATAAGAAAACGAAGCAAAGAGATATATCCGAAAATCGGAATTCTTAGTAGCTTTACTAATAATATTTGTACTAAAGAAGAATAGAAAGCTACAATATATATAGGACTACTAGAAACTTAACGACATTACTATTAAGAATTAGTACTCTTTACCTAATATCGGAGAACTATAGGACAGACTTTTAGGAGCTAGATAGTTTATAGCTTTAGACCTACGAAATAGTTACTACCTTATATAGATAGCTAAAGGCGAAGAATAGAAAATAGTATTTAGATTACGCTATAGACTATATAAGTTCTTAGTTATGCCTTTTAGATTAACTAACGTACTAGCAAGTTTCTAGGATATAATTAACAATACCCTAAGAGAATACTTAGACAACTTTATAGTAGCGTACCTCGACGACATACTAGTATATACTAAGGGAACGCTATAATAACATACTAAATATATAAGAAAGGTATTTAGGAAACTATAGGAACAGAACCTACGAGTTAACCTAGAAAAATGCGAGTTCTATAAGAAGAAAGTTAAGTTCCTAGGATTTATTATAAGTATAGAAGGATTAAGCGTCGACCCTAATAAGATTAGAGTAGTATAGGAATAGCTAATACTAAGATACGTTAAGGACGTATAAGTATTCCTAGAACTTACGAACTATAATTAGAAATTTATTAAGGACTATTCTACGACTTCGACTATATTAATAAATCTTATAAGAAAAGACACTACATTTAAATAGGAAGATAAACATTAGGAGGCCTTTTAAAAGCTAAAAGATAATACGACAAAATACTCGATACTAGCTATATTCGATACGAATAAGCTAATTTAGGTTAAGATAGATATATTAGATCTTGCTATAGGAGTATACCTTACCTAAGAAGATAATAGAAAACGTAAACCTATTACCTATTATTCTCGAAAAATGATACTAGCTAAACAAAATTATAACATCTATAATAAAGAACTACTTACGATTATATTAGTATTATAATACTAGAGAGTCTATTATAAAGGAGTACTAGGACTTATAATATACTCTAATTATAAGAACCTACTATACTTTACAACTACGAAGGAACTTATAAGGAGATAAGTTAGATAGGCAGAACTTCTTAGATAGTATAAGTTCGAAATTAAATATACTCTAGGAAAGGAAAATATAAGAGTAGATACTTTATTACGACGAAGCGACTATATAGAAATAAGAGATAAGTTTAAGCACTAAGTATTAAAAATCAATTAGGACGGGAGCCTTAGCGCGAAGGCCTAAGAATTTAATAAGGTAGTTCGGGTCTTAAATAACTAGGATAAGGAATTCTCTATAAGTAGAGAGAAATTCTAAGTACTAGAAGCAGATATCGAGAACTATATATAAAGGTACTATAACGAACTAATATAAGGATATCTAGGAATTACAAAGATAGTACGCTTAATATGAAGGTATTTCGAATTCCTACAGATATAATAACAAGTATACGAGTATATTAAGGAATATATATATTATAGACAAAACAAGGTAGAATAATACGCGCCTTATAGAGATATCTAATTCTCTAAAATACTAGAGTAACTATAGGACGAAGTTACGATAGACTTTATAGTAAAACTACTAAAGTTAAAGGACCTAGTTATAGGACATACCTATAATTCGATACTTAATATAGTCGATAGAGTAACAAAGTACGTATACTTTATACTATATAACGAATTAATAATAGTAGAGTAGCTAGCGTATCTAGTACTCGATAGGCTAGTTAGATACTATAGTACGTAAAAAGCATATATAATAGATAGAGATAAGCTCTTTATATTATAATATTAGAAGATACTTCTAGCCCTTCTTAGAACGAAGTAGAAGTTATTAATAGCTTTTTATCTATAGATAGACAGATAGATAGAAAGAGTAAATTAGACTCTTAAGACGTACTTATAATACTACGTTAACAAAGTAATAAACAATTAGGTTATACTACTACTAATAGCCTAGTTAGTAATTAATAATATAGATTCTATAATAACTAGCAGATTACCTTTCTTTCTAAATTTCGGAAAGGATCCTAATATCTTTAGACCCAAATACTACTATAAGGCTACTTAGGCTATAATAGTCTAGGTAAGTAATCTTAAGAGAATCTATAATAACGTATAAAAACGGATTTTATACGAACAAATAAGACTATAAGGTATAAGTATAAGAATAGTACCTTAGCTAAAGAAGGGAGATAAGGTATACCTAAATATAAAAAACCTAAAAACAAGAAGACTAATAAAGAAACTAGATTATAAAAAGGTTGGACTATTCTTAATTAAAGAAGCTAGAGGACCTATAAACTATAGGCTAGTACTTCTACTAGACGCTAAAATACACCCTATATTCTATATATCGCTTTTAGAACTAGTAGACCTAGACACACCCTTATAGGACGTATTTTATTATAAAAACTAGGAGGAAAACAAATTCGAAGTCGAAAGGATCTTAAACTATAAGGATAGTTAGTACCTAGTAAAGTAGAAGAAGTATCTAGACTTAGAAAACACCTAGGAACTAGAGGAAAACCTTTGGAACTATTAGTAAAAGCTATAATAGTACTAGAATCGTAAAGGAAAACGTACCCTATAACCGAACCTTAGGTTTACTAAACGAAAACGGAGAAGAGACTCTAATCCTCTTAAGATCCGACAAAAAAGCTTATAAGTTAGGAGCTAGTTCTCTATTCGAAGGACCGACTTTCTAGGTAATATAAGTAATCTTCGTATTTAACTTATTATTATTTATAGACTAGACTTTCTTATTCCGATCTATTCGCGCCTAGAGCTTAGACATATAACTAAAAAGGCGTAAGGCCTCTTACGTCGTTTCGTCTATCTCTTTCTTATCTGCTTTAATCTTAGACGCGAGCTCGTCGTCTATCTAGTCTAGCTTCTCCTAGGAAGAAGTAATATATTCCTTTCCTTAACAGGCGTACTTAGCGTAAGGTATAAAGGATAGGTTAGAAATAAAGATATAGTAGCGACTATAATCGAGATAGAAATCGTAGGGTTAAAGAGTAGATAGAGAATTAGTAAGAATATAGTAATAATAGGCGTGTTAGTCGATAGATTATCGAGAAGAAATTATTAGATTACCTAGAAGAGAGGGGTAATAATTATATTATAACTAGGAAGCTTCGGGATAAAGCTAGGCTAAAAGGGAGATAATATTATAGATTGTTTTAGTAGAGAAACAATTAGATAAAGAACTAGTATAATATCGACTAATAAACCTAGGCAGAGTAGAGTTACGTAACGCTTAATATATATATAGGTACTTAACGTATTAAGCGCGCGATAGAATTCGAATAAGCGATATAGTAAGTAGATATAGAATAGCGAATAGCTACGTATCTCCTATATATTTAGGAACATTAAGATGCCCTTATAGCTTCGAGGCGTTTAATTTATATTAGTAATTAACTAATTAGAATCGACTATTATTAAACTATTATTATTTACTACTTTATATTAGTACTTCTTCTTCTTCGAGAACTTATCTTTAGAAGCTACTAACGCTTATCTATTTAGGTTACTTTATACTTTAGTACGTATAGCCTACTAGTTAGTTGTTAACATAGTAGTAGTAGTGCCTTAGTATGCTTACTTCGATAAGTATCTACTTTTATATATATCTAGAAGTATAGTTTTAATAATAAGGATATAAATCTATAGAGTAGAGCTTATAGATTTTATAAGCTAGATTTAAATGCTTATAATCTGCTGATTAGCTACTATTTAGTCCCTTATAATTGAAGTGCCGAGAGCGGAATACATATAGGGAACCTAAATCGCGGCTAGAATGTGCCGCTGTGAATCTAAAGCCGCACATGTATAAGCACCTGCACGTTCCTTCCTCACCTTGATGGTTCCTTGGCCTGGAGTGCGCTCCTTCCTCTTTCGTTTCATGCTTGCTACCGCGTACTTGCATCTTGCATATCAAGACTTATTAGGTTTGGATGAACGCCAGGCGGCTGATCTAAGCTTGATTAATTATCGACCGAGATGTTCGGCTTAAGCGATGACCAGTGTGATGTCATGCAAAGGAGGATATGGATGCAATACATACGTAAAGTGCTACAGTGTGCATGCACAAGTACTACCTGTAGGTAGGTGTGCATGCACAATTACTACCTGTAGGTATCAGTGGTCTTGTAGGGGTTTTCATTACTCCTGGGCCATCGATAGTAACGCCGCTCACTCATCTCCCAAACCACTCCTACACCGCTAGCACCGCCAGGATGGACTCGCTGCCTACGACCAACCATACCAAGGGCGACCAGGAGTCCCTCAAGAACAAGACGCTCGAGACCGGCGCCTCTATGGTCCAGAACTTCGATCCACCCAAGCGTCTCTGCGCCCATCTGAACGCCTTCCACACATACGCCAACGAACCAGGGCGATTCGTCGAAGCCAACCACTACTGCGCCCACCTGAACGACGACGTCCGCCAGTGCATCCTATACGACTCCGACAAGCCGAACGCGAGGTTGATCGGCATCGAGTACATGATCAAGCAGCACCTCTACGAGAAGCTCGACCCCGACGAGAGGAAACTCTGGCACAGTCACGTCTTTGAGGTGAAGAGCGGCATGCTGATTATGCCGGCGCCGCAAGCCGTGCCGGATGCTGCGTGGGAGACGGCAGAGTGCAAGGAGATGGAGGAAGTGGTGGTACTGTATGGGAAGGTATATCATCTCTGGCAGACGGACAAAGGGCATGAGTTGCCGCTCGGGGAGCCACAGTTGATGACGAGTTTCACGGCGAGTGATCAGTTTGATTTCGAAGCCACAGTAGGAGATCGAGACAGGAGGTTTGGGGTGGATAGCAAGAAGAAGGCGGAGAAGCGGGCGTACATCAAGGAGCCGGAGATTCATCCTGATGCGGATTATGCGTGGAAGCAGAGGATTGGGGCTGGTGAGGCGCAGGGTCTGGGTCATGGGAGTAAGCATGCGTCGTGATCGAGCCAAGAGGGCTCATGCAATCGAGCGCTGCTATTTCAAAGATCAATGTGATTCTGGTAAGTACCTAGATATTGAGTGGCGGCTTGTCGTAAAATGCCTCGAAGAAACCCAGGAACACGCCCTTCTATATTCGTGAGATGACCAGAATACCTTCGACGAGGGGAATTCCTGTTTTTGGCCGGTCAGAGATAAGGTACCTACTCAGGCAGTGATAAAGCAAGATGTGCCCGTGGCTGCATGATCGGAACAAGATAAGGTATATGGCAAGTGCAGGCGCAACTAGTCACACGAGGAAGGCATGTGCCAACGTCCTCATCGCTCGTCAGGAGTGGACCTTACACAGCGGACCTTGCCTCAGGTCACATGTTCACATGCCGAACTTACATAAATATGATGTGCCATACACTGCACTTCTTACATAACAAGCAGTCCGCTGCTCAGCGACGACATTGAGGCCCACCACATACTTACGAGGATGCGCTGGACCGCCCCCGGCAACCATCCATCCCCTGATGAGAACAATATACCGCAGCTCGATGAACACGCCCTCAAGGAGCAGTCCGAAGTCGCCGTCAGTGAAGATGAACCCGAACCAACCAAACAAAAATTTGAAATCCCATACGGCAACGACGACGCCGCCGACATCAAGGCGGACCTCCCACCGCGGGACCTCGTCATCTACGTCAACCATGAACCCCCATCCGAAGCCGACGACGATCGGAACGACGACCAAAACATCTTCCCAGTCCAAATCCCCTACTTCACCCACGGCCTCTGCACCGCCGGCTACCACCGAGCCCTCCAAACCCGCGTCAAGAACGGCGACATCCGGTCGCACGGCTGCTGGGACACGACGCCCTACAAGCCCGTCTTCGTCCACGACGTCCTCATGCAGCCAGGCTCACTGGCCAACATCATCGGAGACGTACGATCTTGTCTCTCCAATCCGAATCCAACGGATGGATCGCTGACACAACAGCGCAGCTATCCCCCGAACAACTCATCCACCGCATGACTCCCGCTTTGCTCCCAGGTCACCACCCTCACATCGATTCGAACACCCACCGCCCATTCATCCTGCCCTCGTCGGATCCCAGCGACTACGTCCAGGGCATGCTGCTTTTCGGCGAGGGCCGCAACGGCCGGAAGGCAATCCATCATCATTACACCGCCGCGCTCGCGCATACCCACCGCGTCCAGCTACCCGTCCAAATCGACGTCCTGGTCCCCGTCCCAGAGCACGAGGCGCGAGCTTACCCGAGCCAGAAGTGGAAGCTCAAGCGGCGGACGGTTGTGGCGAGGGTGTGGGTTGCGAGGACTGGCAGGGTGGGAGTGGGGAGATGGAGTTTGGAGCAGTACTTGGGTGGTGAGGTGGGTGGAGGGCAGGATATGGATGTGAGGGGGGCTGAGGGGTGGGAGGATTGTGAGGTTGAGGTTGCTGAGACGGGAGTCGAGGAGGAGGCGCAGGAGGCGCAGGAGGAGGAGGGGGGGGAGAGAGAGGTGGTGATTGGTGGGTGGGGAGCGCTGGATTATGGAAGGTGTCAAGGCTTCGCTGGGTGGTGAGGTCGTGGGTGTTGATTTCGATCGGTAGTTTTGACGTTAGTCGAGATGCAATTGGTGACATGTCACCTGCTGTTTGACGTATTTAGTGCATTTTGAGACGAGCCCGTTCGATCTGTCAATGCTGTCAACGCTGTCAACGCTTTCAACACTCAGTGCATCAATCAGCAAAGCAGATCTCACCACCTCTTCCCGAACAGCTGATGGACGCATGTGCGCGATCCATTACACAATTGATTGACTTGACGGTCTCACACAACAACATCCACAGTCACCAACCTGCCCGAAGTCATCGTTTTAACAGACAGCTATCAAGGATTTGACTCGGCTCCGTCATCAATCTCTAGGAAGATCAACATCGATCTCGCGAATCGACCCTTCAATCTCACGCGGCATGCAGCAGCCACACTTTGACCGGACCACTCACGTTCACGACCCCTTCCAGACAACCCTCACCCACTCCTCCACATCCTCGAGCAACTGCACCGGCTTCTCCATGGCCTAGACACCCTCGTTAGCAAAAGCCCTCAACCCTTTACCCACGTCAACTGAAAGATAAAAAAAGAGAACGACTTACCGCAAAATGGCCACCCGAAGTATGCTGCTTGAACACCACCAGATTCATCGCGGCGGCCGCCTGGCTCCGCGGCGTCGGCACCAGCTCCTTCGGGAAAAACGAGTACCCACTCGGCTTCTCGACCTTCGGCCTCTCACCCCCCTTGAAGAACCCCCGATACGGGTAGATGCAGCGCGCAAACGTCTCCGTCAACCAGTACAGACTCACGCTCGCCAAGATCTCGTCGAGCGCGGGGTCCTCGTCGGACCACTCGAGGAACTTCTCGCCGATCCACGCCAGCAGCGCCAGCGGGGAGGTCGCCAGCACGAGGCCGATGGTGGCGGGGCGGGAGCCGTGCTCGAGCGCGTACGCCATGCCGTTGGTCCGGAAGGCCTCCCCGCGCGCCGCCGCCGTCTGCTCCAGGGCGTCGCGGTCCGTGTGCTGCGCCGCGATCTCCGGCGCCACGGGACACATGTTCAGGTGCACGGACTTGCACTCGGGGTAGGTGGCGCCCTGCCACGAGGCCACGGCGCTGCCGACGTCGCCGCCCTGCGCGAGGTACCCGGCGCCGAAGCCCAGCCCGAGCAGGAGTTTGTGCAGCAGGGCCGCGGCGTCCGAGGTCTCCAGTTCGCGGTCGAGGGGTGGGCCGCTGCTGAAGGCGTAGTTGGGGAGGCTCGGGGCGATGACGTGGTAGGGGAGGTCTTGAGGGGTGTAGCGGTCTTTGAGGAGCTGGAAGATCTTGGTGAATTCGAGGAAGGAGCCCGGCCAGCCGTGGTAGAAGGCGATGGGGACTGCGTCGGGTCTCTCGGAGAAGAGGGCCATGAAGTGTACGGTCACTTCGTATCCGTCGTCGCTCTTTACGGGGGCGGTGAAGTGCGGGAAGCTGTTGATGTGGTCTTCGTGCTTGCGCCAGTCGAAGGCGTTGAGCCATTGGTCTTTGGCATTGGCCAGCCAGTCTCTGGGGATGCCGGAGCTCCTTTCGGGCGGTGACATGCCATTCGGGGGTTGGGTCTTGGAGGTGTTCGCATAGGTCGCAGGGCCGATGGGGGAGATCTTGATCAGGTCTAGCATTTGCTTGAGCTTTGCATCTTCGACATGGACTTTAAAGGGTGTGGCCTGGATTGTGGCGCCGTTGGGGATCTTGTCGTAGCCTGCCATAGTGGTCGAAGATGGGTTGGGGGTGTAATATATTGTGCTTGACGAAGTGAGGTCCCTAGGGGATGTGTATGTATATATATATATATATATATATTTGTATATGTACTATAGTACTGCTCTCAGCTTACTTCAGGGCCCCACCATGAACCTGAGCTCCGGCCCTTCGGTTCCCGATCGACGTCTTAAACTGTCTATTTTGCTGCCATGCGGCCCTACCAAGACCCATGTATTGAGTCCCTGGAATGCGAAGCAGCTGAATTCACGTTGCTCGAGCTCCCCGTCGCCTGGGACTAGGTATACCTGGCAACGCCCGCGACATCGTCAGCCAAGCAAACAGCGACACATTTATGCAACTCGAACATCATAGCTCCAGGCTCTGCATAAACCAGTAATGCAAGTCCACCACCTGCATCGACCCATACATGTACCGCCCCCTCCACCGCCCCGCTCACCGATCCAACCCATCAAACTCCACCACCCTCCTCACCACCCTCACAACCCCCACCCCCTCCATCTCCAACCCCGGCTCATCCACCTTCCGCGCCAAAACCTCATCCAAACACCCCCTCAACCTCGAAACCAACACCCCGATCCTCGCCCACCCCCTCAACCGGATCCACCCATCCACCACCAACCCCCGCCCCCTCGTGTCAATCTCAATCCGCCCCGCAAACATCAACGCCCCATACACGTTAAACGGAGTGGCCTCGCGGACAAAAATCTTCGACGTCGCCATCTTCGAGAAGTACGACAGGAAGACTGCGTTGCCGGGGAACGTCTGCGCGTCGAACATGGCGGAGCCCGGGTGCACGAAGACGCGGCCGTTGTCTTCATTGAAGTATTTGATCGTGTGGGCCTCCGGGTCTTGGGCCACAGTGCCCGTGGCGGAAGCGAAGTACTTTTTCTCGGGAAATCTGATCTCGGCTATTTGAGGCTGGAAGGAGCCGGCGATGAGGGCGCGCAGGAGGGCGTCGCTGGCGTTGTGGCGGTTCAGGGATTCCGTGACGGCGGTGCTGGCGTGGCCGGGGCCGAGGAAGCCGATTTCTTGCAGCGAGGAGATGTATTGGGTCCTCGTGGTTGAGATGTCGAGGAGGGTTTGGTGGTTGAGGAAGTTCTCGTCGCACCACCTGCGGAGGCTGCCGGTGGGCTCGCCTTTGGCGCGGCGACGGGACCATTCTTCGAAGGCACGGAGGTCGCAGAGGAGATCGCCGTTGCCGCGGCCGAAGGCGGCTTTGGCGGCTTTGGCCTCGTCGCGCTTGGCTTGAGGACTCACGAACGGGCTCTTTACCGTCAACGTCGCGGCAATGGTCAAGCAGGCATCCAGACAGCCGAACGCGGCGCCATAGACCATCAACTTTCCACACCGCAGATCCGCTGGTATCATGCTCAGATGTCTACCAAGCGCCGTAAGCTCATTCTTATCGAGTGCACCTATCCGAGCTAGGAGCGTGAGTGCACCAGATACCGACAAGCTCTCCGGCGGCGTCAGCGCAGAAGCGAGGAACGCGGGCACGTCGTCCACGCCCATAGCCTTGACGGAGAGACAGAGTTGCTCGAGCGGCACTCGTCGGATCTCTGGCTCAGGCCGATCTGCCATCTTCTCTTCCTGCTTCTGCGTGTACAGCTTGTAGCATTTCCCGGCTCTCACACGCCCAGCTCGGCCACGTCTTTGTTTGCAGGCTGCTTTTGAAGCCCACTGCTCCATCAGCCGCACCATGTTGTTTGCTGGGTCGAAGCTCGTCTCTTTGACACGTCCTGTATCGATCACTGCGACAATGTCTTCAATCGTGATGGACGTCTCCGCTACATTGGTAGCAGCCACTACTTTCCGCATTCCTCTTGGCGGCCGAGCAAAGACGCGCTTCTGCTCTGAACTCTGAAGGCCTGCGTGGAGAGGGAGAGCATGCACATTTGGTATGCTCTGCACAGCCCGCAACGTCCGATCAATCTCCATGGTCCCTGGCAAGAAGACGAGAATCCCGCCCTCGGTGTCCCCAAGTTCACGATCGATATGTCGGACAGTCTGAGCAATGAGGTCGTAGTCGATGAAATGCCCATCATGACCAGTAGACACCGGTGGCTTTCTCGGTCGAAACTGTGGCTTAGGTCTTGGTCCTCCACCGACGCTGAAGTCGCCCGCCACATCTTCACCCACATCCGACTCACCTCCCTCCTCACAGCTACCATAACCAGTCATTCTAGTAATCTCGTCCATGTAAACGTCCTGCACAGGGTACGTCCGTCCAGCGATCTCCACCTTACCTACGCTCGACACACCACTGAAGTAACCTTCGAACACCGCAGCATCGAGCGTAGCACTCATAAGAATCAATTTCAGATCTTGCCGTCTCTTCAGGACATCTCTGAGCAAGACGAGCATGAAATCGGTGTCCAGGCTTCGCTCGTGCACCTCATCGATAACCACATGGCTGACATCCGCCAGACTCTTGACCACATCTTCAGTACTGCCACCGGACGTTTGCAGACGTCTTAGCAACACACCAGTCGTGACAAATGTAATCTTCGTGACGCCCGCCTTCGCCTTCGACTCCCCACGAATGGTGTATCCGACCTCGTCACCCACTCTGACGCATCGTTCATCCGCAACGCGATCCGCCAGACCCAACGCAGAAATACGTCGGGGTTGCGTACAGATAATATTCGCCTGCTCGCCGTAGCCTTGCTTGATGAGGTCGTCAAGCACGAATTGCACGCTTTGCGTTGACTTTCCTGAACCCGTCTCGCCAGAAATGATTGTGACCTGATTCGCCATGACCGAAGCGACGATGGACACCCGCAGCTGCCAGGCAGGCAGCTTCTGGCGTGCTTCCATCATGCGCTGCTGTCCTGGTGTCGCCTGTCTGGCCTCCCAAGTCGACTTGATGCGCGCACTTGCTGGTGTGTCAGGTCTCCACGAAATCGGACCCGGATGCCGTCGCTGCTTCTGCCGCTTCGTGAATGGCTCAGGTGCTGCTCGCAAGTCTGTAGTCGAAGTAGCTCCGGCAAGGTCTCGTAGCTTGTCAGGCTTTTCGATAATCGCAGGTATCTCCTGCTCGAGCCAGTCGAGCATATTGAACAGCATCATCTCGCCAACTAGATTCTCTTTCGCATGCAGCAAGCACTGCCGCAGGATGCTTAGCTTGATGTAGGCTGGCAGATTTGCCTCGATACCAATGGCAGGTAGTGCATTGGGATACGACGGTGCTGGTCTTGCACGTAACGTGATGGTTTCCTTTGCAGCAGTACGCAGCTCCAGCCGTATTGAGCAGATTCCATTGCTACTGCTGTACCGCTCCTCGTAGATGGCCTCCAACGTAGCCTGCTCCTCCTCCCAAATTTCACTGCTTCCAGCATCCTGTGCGCTGAAGCCTTCGTCACCGATGAGCTTCTTCTGCAACGCGAACGCAGCTTTGCCTTCATCGCCGCCACAGGCATCCAGCAAATCCGAACACAGATCTCGAGAGTAGCCCGTGGATGCCAGTCTGCTGATCTTGCCTTCGCACTGCAAGTCACTTGCAGCCAACGCCACGCCAGCCAAGTAGTTCTCAGGTAGCGCCCACGATGGTACATCATCTTCAGGCAGGTGTATGAGCAGGAATTCTAAACATTCTTCTTCGTCTTTGCATATCTCAGCGGCCTCCTCAACGTGACTAGGCCGAAAGCCATAGCTTGACAGTTTGGCCACAATCGCTTGCTTCTCCCTCTCGCCTATGCGCACGTCGTGAGCGTTCCAAACTCCTTCTCTCCTGACCAGAGCCTCAACCTCGCGCCTCGTCTTTACTCCCATCTCAACTTTCGGCGCCTTCTGCCACTGCTTATCAAGTCTCTGCGTCGAGCCGTCCAGCGTGACGACCGTCTTCTGCTTCTGATCCTCCTCCCGCTTCTTCGTCTTCTCCACCCGCTCCTTCTCCTTCTTGGCCTTGTCGTCTTCTCTATGTCTCGCCGCCAAGAACGGATCTGCTTCGTACAAATAACCTTGTCCGATCTCAACAGCGTCTTTCTTCAGATCCTGAAAATCGCCTTTCCACAAGTCTCGGTACTGTGGCGGCAAGGCCATGCTGAGGTTCTTCATGTTACCCACCCTGAACAGCGCATATGCTGCCGCGAAGTGCCGCGCCTCCACTGCACTCGCCTGTATACCTTTGCCGCTGTCGAAGTAGCTTTTGGGAGGCAGAATGGGCGGAAGACTCGTGATTTCTCCCGTCTTGGGGTTCTTCTGCTTGATGATGACCGCACCAGTCCAGCCGCCGTCCCTCCGATGCGTCGTATACTCGCACTTCTCCCACTTCTGCTTCTGGCAGTGCTCATTGAAGAGAGTCATGGGCAGCTTGCCGGTCCATGACGAGCCCGCGATTAGTGTCCTGGTATCCGGCTTCTTCTCGCCTTCTGCCTGCGCCGGCTGTCCATTCGTTGGCGCATTTTTGCTCTTGCTGCCCGATGCTACTGCCGGCGGATCCTGCTGTGGCTGCTTGCCCTTCTTACCCGGCTTGTCGTCCCCAAACACGATCCAGGAAGTATCTTCACCATTGGCGGTAGCAGCAGTGCCCTGCTTCTTCTTGTTGCCTTGCCTGGGCGCATGCGGTTTGTTGACCATGCTCGTCGCGCTCAACCGGCGATCTCAACGCCTTATCTGCGTCCTGCGCGGAGTGGTTGGATTGTCCTCGCGATGGGAGAGAGTCGAGCAGAAATTTGTGCATGTGAAAGTGTGGGATATGTGGGGTGTCCTGCTATGCAAACCACCTACCTGAACAGGCTATGCAGTATACATATAGGCCACTGCGAGGCAAGCGTGTCCAAGGTCGTGAACGGAGTCACGACACGTTGGCATTGATGCGAAATGGCAAGGAGAGGACGGGAGGTACATGTAGAACTATCATCACTCATCACCCAAGTCGAAAGTCTGGGGAGGCCCGCATGACTGTTTCGGATAGGTACCTTGAAATATATATGCTCTCTAGATCACCGCGTCTATTCCCACGTGGTACATCAGAGACAAGACGCCAGCCGAACGAGGCCTTCATCAATAAATTCTATGCCGGAGGACCAGCGAACATGCCATTCCCTCTCCGCCACTCCTCCAGCATCACCGTTGTCTCCACCCTCAAATCCTCCACAATAGCGTCGACCTTGATATCATTCCGATCATACCCAAATGGATCCTCCAGCTGCGCCCCAATAGCCTCTATCCCGTATAGCGTGAACATGATAAACGCCGTCAAGACCACCGTCCACCAACCCATCTCCGCCACCCACGCGAACGGAATCACGATCCCAAAGAACGCCAGCACCTGCCTCATGTGGATGAGGTAAGCCACAGGCAGCGGCGTGAGATGAATCGTCTCCATGCTGCCGTAAGACGAGACGAGCGTGTTGAGCTGGACGGTCAGTTGGCTGGCTTGTGGGGCGTGGAACCAGCCTCGGTCGTGACCGCGTTTGATGTACGCTTCGACCTGGATACTGAGCTGCAGCAGTAGTCCTAGGCCTTGGTCCTCATGCCCTCGAGTGCCACTGGGCAGCAGCTCGCCGTACTCGGGCTTTGCCATAGAGTGGCTCTCTCGTCTGCGGCGGTCCACTTCAGCTTGCGGTATGAGGAGTGGGATGGTCGTCTGAGACCACTCGGCGCGGAGGTGATGCTTCGCCGCGTAGATCAATGCCAGTAGTATTCGAATAGTCCGCTCCGTATCTGCTCTCTCGGCCTCGGTTGGAGGTCCGCTCTTCGCGTTGTACGAGCACGTCAGGAAAGTCCTTGTGAGATTCCGAATGCAAGTCTCAATACTGGTGAGGTGCAGATTTCCCTGCCAGAACCTGTCGTAACTCGTCGAGTTGCGAAAGACCAGCATTAAACCCACGACGATGGACATGCTGGGGATGACACTACTCGGGATCCCCAAGTGACTTTCCATGCGTAGGTCCAGGTAGCAGACAAGAGCCGCGAAAGCCGCATGCAATATCACTGGCAGTGCGACATCGACGTGGATCGCACCTTTGATCACTCGTAGAACTAAGGGCCAGCGTCGAGGCTTCTTGCGAGCAGTGTGGTACGAGGGAAAGGTTGGACTCCGCGAAGAAGGCCGGTCGCCCTGAATTGCCTCCTCATCGTCGAGGAAGGCGTCATTGCCATAACTCTGGTTCCTGTTCATGTTGGAATGCTGTCGAGACAGAGGTCGAATTCGCGGGCATATATCTTTGGCTGCGAGGTTCGATATTTACAAAAACATCAGCCTACCAATACGGAAGAAGTAGTAGAAGAGCTTTCGTGGACAAGCCCAAAGACGCTGGCTTGAAGCTCCTACACTCGGTTCCAAGATAGGTGCTCCAGGTTACGGTGTGATAGTGCTATGGCATTGACCCTGCACACCGCCCCGAGCAGCTCCAATGTTACCAATAGCCGTCGTAAAGACCAGGATCGAGTCGCCAGAACCAGCAAGATTTATCCTGGAGACCTGCAGCTACAACAATTGCAGAAACAATTGGTCAGCTTGCAGGCAGTAGCAATCGCATCCGACGTGTTCTCGCAAGGTTGACCGCCTTGATGGCCAAGATAAAATGCGTTCCAGACGTTCCCTTGGTTTCAGATCCCCGGTGCAACATCGGGCCTAAGCTCATCGGCGTTCGCCGGCCACTGTATCCGTGATCCGTTCGACGAGGGCACGTGATATCAACACGCTTGGCACAAATATTTTGCCAGCATATTGGGCTCTCACAGAGGCGTCTCGAAGCTCCCTAACACATCCTCAATAGCATCATGCACGGTCACGCCCTCCAACAAGTCCCTCACAGCCTCCGGATCACTTCCCCATTGTAAGCTCTTCTCGGTCTCTGCGGTCGCCAGAACCAAACGGTGAGGATAGACCTTTCGAGCTCCTAGCGCGACCAGCGAAGGCGTCACGAAATCCAGTCCATGTAACGGTGCGAGCGCCATTGCCAGAGCACGAAGGTGTCTTGACGAAGCTGCCGTTACGCCGCCTTTCACATATCGGCTCATTCGCATGAACACTACAACGTTGTGTAGATACTGTCGCACTTCTCCCGACAGCTTGACGTTGTCGACCAGATTGCGCAGAGTTTTGATCTCATCTAGTGAGAACATGGGCATGGCCGGTTTCTCGATCGTGCCCTCTTCTAAATGTGGTAGACCATCCTCATCTGCATGGTAGTGTGACATGGCGAACATGTCGTTGAGATGATGGCTCAGTCTCGCTACCGGCTTGGAGAGAATGACGACCAACAGAAAGTCTTTGGGTGCTACGTGCATCGAAGTCCGGGTGAAGATGCGCCTGGTCCGCAGAAGCTCCAGAGCCTGAACTTGCACGTTTGCATCCGCAAGGTCCAAATGCGATGCAATCACGACATCCGCAATCCGTCTCTCGTCGAGTTCGTTGCCAATGCTTCCCAGCCGGCCGTAGCTGTTGTGTCGTAATGGTGAGAAGTCCACGTGAAGGCCGGGCTGTGGCGACTGGCGGTGGTCTTCAGGCGCATCGTCAAACTCGTCGACTACATCGACGAGCAGGGCCTGGTTGAAGTCATCGGCAGTAGTGCCTTTTGCACAATCCACGACGGCTGTCTGGAGGCCAAAGGTCTCGTTGCAAGTCAGTCGTAGCTCGTCCCTCAAGTCGGAGGTCGCTGAGCGTTCGGTGGAAACGATGCAATGTTGCGAGGAGATCAGCGAGACCAAGACAGCCAGGTCTAGATCACTCAGACTCTGGATCTTCTCTTGAGTGAGGCCGTCCATTGGAGCTGCCGGCGTTGGAAACTGGTGAGGAGTGGTGATGAGCCGCAGAAAGACCTGTCGTTACCCCATCCATCCTCTGCCCGTCAATCGTGCCATTCAGTGAGCAAGATGTGAGGAACAGAAGTGGAAGTGATGATTGTAGAAATGATCCAAATTAGGTATGTACATGTATTGACTCGCATCATCCATGGGCATGTCATTACCAGCCTCGGAAGGGGTTTCTCCGGTCCTGCGAGCTCACACATGCAGTGTGCATTCAACATTGAAGATGGAAGCGACATGATCGCAAATATCGTGGTAATAGATGGATTATATGACGACGGACGTTCTACAATGATCCCCAGACATGTCCAAGCCAACCGCTGACTGGGAGCGCGTGGGCGACAAGTTCTATCGCAAGACGCAGCTGTACACGTCCGTCTTCGACGCTGACCTGGAACTCGAGAACTACGTCGTCAGTGGAGCCCCGTATAGCGGCGCTGTAGGTACGCACTGCGGACGTCGGGATCCTTCACTATGAGCTGACTGTACATCTAGCTCTCGTCCGCGATGAATCCAAAATCTACGCCTACCGCGGTGCTCAGGCCGCCAAGTCGACGGTCGACATCTACAGTTGCGCCGGGAAGCTGATCAGGCAGATGGCGTGGGACCGGGGCACGATCGCGGCGGTCGGCTGGTCCGATGAGGAGCGCCTGTTGATCGTGACGGACGACGGGACGGTCAGGAGCTATGCAGACCTGCAGGGTGACTTCAGCCCGTTCAGTCTGGGACAGGGCGCAGAGGAACATGGGGTCGTGTCGTGCAAGTTCTGGTCGGGTGGGTTTGTCGCCTTGTTAGGGAACAACAACCTCGTGGCTGTCACGAGGTACGACGAGCCCAGGCCGCAGCTATTGGCAGCGCCTCCTGCAGGCGATGTGATATCGTGGGCCGTCGTTCCTCCAGAGCACACGTCCTCGCGGGCAGTGGAAGTGTTACTCGCGATCGAAAAGACGGTCCATGTGGTGGATGCGGCAGAGTGCGAGGACCGTGTCCTGGAAGCTGGGCCGTTCAGGCATATCGCAGTCTCACCTAATGGTAGATTCATCGCCCTGTACACCGACGACGGCAAGGTCTGGGTCATCAGCTCTGACTTCCAATCCCGACTCAGCGAGTACGACTCGAAAGTCAAGACACCGCCCAAGGACTTGCAGTGGTGTGGCAACAATGCTGTGCTGCTGGCCTGGGAAGACGAGATTCACCTGGTTGGTCCGAACGGCTCAGCTGCCAAGTTCTTCTATGACTCCTTCGTGCATTTGCTACCAGACGTTGACGGCATCAGACTGTTAACGAGCGATGTATGCGAATTCCTGCAAAAGGTACCTGAACCATCAGAAGAGGTTTTTCGCCTGGGATCGACTTCGCCCGCGTCAGTGCTGCTTGATGCGATTCATCAGCTCGACAACAAGTCGCCAAAAGCAGATGACAACATTCAGCTCATCAAGTCGAGTCTGGATGATGCCGTGGACACCTGTGTCAGAGCGGCTGGCCACGAGTACAGCATCCACTGGCAGAAACAACTACTCAGAGCAGCATCATTCGGCAAATCAGTACTCGACCTATACAACAGTGATGACTTTGTGGACATGACCGAGGTTCTGAGAGTGTTGAATGCCGTGAGGTTCTTCGAAGTGGGTCTACCAATGTCATACGAGCAGTACATTCGCTTGACGCCAGAGCGACTCGTGCAGCGCTTGATCAACAGACAGGAGTATCTCTTGGCCCTCAAGATATCTGAATACCTGCATCTCGCAGTGGACAAGGTCTACGTCCACTGGGCTCGTCAAAAAGTCCGCTCTGCCCGGACAGACGAAGACAGCATCTGCGACGAGATTGTCCGCAAACTGAATGGTAAGCGTGGCATCTCATTCGAAGAAGTCGCGCGCGCAGCCTACGACGAAGGCCGCGGCAAGCTCGCCACCGAACTCCTCGAACACGAGCCACGGGCCGGCAAGCAAGTTCCTCTCCTCCTCGACGTCGGCGAAGAATCCATCGCCCTCGACAAAGCCATCTCCAGCGGCGACACCGACCTCGTCTTCCACGTCCTCCTCAACCTGAAAAAGAAACTCCCTCTCTCCAGCTTCTTCCGCACCCTCAACAACCGACCCACCGCCACCGCCATCGTCGAAGCCTCCGCCATAGACCAAGACCAAGATCTCCTCAAAGACCTCTACTACCAAGACGACCGACGCCTCGACGGCTCCAACCTCCTCCTCTCCGAAGCCCTAGCCGCACCTTCCCTCGGCCCCGCAACCGACAAGCTGAAAATGGCCGCGAAGCTCTTACGCGATAGTAAAGAGTACACGCACCAAGTCGCGGCGCTGGAGGACGCGCAGAAACTGTTGAGATTCCAGGAGGTCTTCGAGCGGGATCTGCAAGGAGAGAGGTTTGTGGGGCTGAGCGTCAATGAGACGGTGAGTAAATTAATCCGGATGGGGCACATGAAGCGGGCGCAAAAGGTGCAGGTGGAGTTCAAAATGAGCGACAAGATGTTTGCGTGGCTCAGACTGAGGGCTTTGGTAAGCCGGCGGGATTGGAGGGAATTGGAGGAATTGAGTAAAGGCAGGAAGAGCCCGATCGGGTGGGAGGTAAGAGTCTTCTCATCACATTGCACAGCTGTATGCAGGGCGAGGAGAGCTAATCCGAACGCAGTCCTTCTTCAACGAAATCCTCGGCGCCGGCAACCCGAAAATCGCGGCGTTGTACATTCCGAAATGCACGTCGTTGACGGTCGCCGAGAGGGCGGAAATGTGGGTCAAGGTCGGGATGCCGCAGCGGGCGGCGGAGGATGCGCTCAAGATCAAGGATCGGAGGTTGTTGGAGGAGCTGCGGGCGCAGGCGAGTGGGCAGCAGGTGTTGGAGATTGATCGGATGATTGGGTTGCTTAATAAGGGGAGGTAAAGGAGAGAGAGAGAGGGAGAGCTGTAACGTATCTCCCTACCGTACTCAAGTGAGCGAAAGTCGTTGTATACTCATTATACCGTCTGTACGCTGCGTCGTAATCTTCATAGCCCATAGTCATGCAGTCTCCGACCCCTCGATCAAGAGAGAAACGCCCAGTACTGCCCCCGCTAAGCCGCACATACACAACCAAACAACACCACCACCACCACCACCTACTCTCGATCCTCCCCCACCATCTCCCCACCCAAAAACCTCCCCCGATCATCCTCCACCTTGCGCCGAAACAGCCCCAAATCCGCCAACAAACTCTGCACATCCGCCTGCCACGCCTCGTGCTCAAACCCCTCGACATCCTCGACCCCGGAATCACTCCCCGCTCCGTCATCGACCGCCAACTCCCTCGGGATCAGAATCGGATCCCGCAACTCGCCGACCACGAGCCGCAGATGCCTCCGCAGCGCCTCGATCTCGTCCTCGAGCGCCACGCACCGCGGGCGCAGGTCCTCGAGCTCCGTGGTCAGGGCGCGGATCTTGACGGCCGAGACCTCCTTGGACTCCTCCATGGCGCGCTGCATCTTGGTCACCTGGCGCTGGTAGTCCTCGAGCTCGTCGCGGGCGCGGTCGGCCTCGTCGCGCTTGCGCGTCGCGGCCGTGTTGACGGACAGCTGGAGCTGCTTGATGGTCTCCTGCATCTCGAGGATCTTCGCGTCGCGCTCGGCGGCCGAGACGGCGTCCTGGTTGATGTGGGCCTTGGTGCGGATGCGCTTGGCTTGGTCGGCGTACCGGAGGGTGGAGAGCGTCTCGTCGTAGTCGGTGGGCGAGATGCAGGCGACCATGGCCGTCTTGCTGTTGCCGCCCAGCGAGTCTTTGAGCAGCCAGGTCAGGACGGAGTCGCGGTAGGGGACGATCTCGGCGCGGCGCTTGGCCGTGTTGCCGGGGGTCGTCGTCGAGGGGCGGGTGCGCGGGTGGCGTTTGGGGTCGGCGAGGGCGGCGATGACGCGGCCGAGGGTCGTGAGCGACTGGTTGATGTTGCCGCCCTCGCGGAGGCGCTGGCCCGTGGCCTCGGTGCGGCCGGCGCGCTCGGAGCCGGCGAGGTCGACGAGGCGCATGCGGGCGAGGCGCTCGATGGTGGAGTCGGTGGCGAGGTCGTGCTGGATCTGCTTGAGGGTGAGGGTGAAGACGGCGTGGGAGCGCGACGAGGTGTCGTTCATCTTGGTGGAGGCGGTGGTGCGGTTCATGTCGCCGGTCTTCATGAGGCGCTCGATGTCCTCGTAGCTGCGGACCTGCTCGTCGGTGAGGTTCTGCACGTAGACGCCGTCCTGCTTGCTCTCGCGGATCTTGAGGTAGGCGGGCTCGCCGCGGGCGCGGGGGGCGAGGAGGTCCTTGACGTGCTCGTTGTAGATCTCGAAGTAGGAGACGTGGACGTTGTAGGTGATGCTGCTGTTCTGCTCGGCCTCGATGCGCTCGAAGAGGCCGCGGCAGGTGCGGGGGATGAGGCCGGGCTGGTCGAGGGTGCCCATCATGGTGTAGGACTTGCCGGAGCCGGTCTGGCCGTAGGCGAAGATGCAGGTGTGGTAGCCATCGAAGTTGTGGTCGAGAAACTCCTCGCCGAACGAGGCGTAGATGTCGTGTTGGTGGGCGTAGTGGGCGTCGGCGTCGTTGTGGGACCAGAAGGACTTGTCGAAGGTGAAGGACTTTTCCTCGTGCTGCCGCCTGCTGGACTTGGCCTCGTCGGCGGTGAGGACGGGGGGAGACAGCTTGGTCTCGTTGGTGCGGGGGTTCATGGAGATGAGACACGGCGACTGCTTGTCCAGTTCTGCGATACATGATCATCAGCGGCGATGGTCAACATTTGATCAATCTCTCTCCCCAAGAACCAAACCCACCTCTCTTGACAAACTTGCGGACTCTCACGACGACCTTGACGTTCCCGCCGTCGCCGTCCGGCGTGAAGGGTCTCGACATGGCGCTGGCATCGACGGGCGTCCGACTCCTCAGACTCGGGGCGCTGGCGGAGCTGACATAGTGGCCCAAGTCGGGGGTGGTCAGGGCCCGCGGGTGGTGGTGTTGTGCCATTACGACACTGACGGTAGTACTGTCTTGGGGAGTGTCTCGTTTGACACGGTAAACAACGATTATGTCCTCGAATGCGTAACACAAATGGACAAGTTCAGTACGCGAGCGGAGACGTAAGTTGGTGTACATCGACTAGTCCTAGTCCATAGAACATGTTTTTTCTTGATTAGTCTTGTTTAGTGCGCGGTTGCGGTGCCTGTCGCTGGCCTTTGCGTTGGATGTCCCAGTTCCACCCCCGTTTGCGGATTTACCTCCGTAAACTTGGTTGCTCGGGAAACGGAGCTAGTCTCCACAAACATCGAGTCGGTGCATTTGATGGCCCCTCATCGAATCAGTCAATCAATCATCCCTCTATTGATGGACACCTCCGTCAATTGGGAAGTGTCTCAGTCAAATCTCCATCAACACCTGACTCGTAAAGGATCTGTAGCGCGTCCACGACATTCTGACACTGCCATGCGCGTCATCACCGCGGTGCTTGAGAGACGCACCATCACCAGTAGGACAAGAGTAAGTGGAATCTCTCTCGCCTGTCTCCTACATTACACCCCACATAACACAAGCCATCATGGCCCCTATCCACACACCACCCGACGCCTCCCCCGAACGCCAACCCCTCCTCCTCCACCCCCAACCCACCGACTCCGGCGAAGGCGCCGACAGCCGGGACCTCCTCACCCTCTCCGCCACCGACGCCGCCCACCCGCGCGCCTGGCCGCTCAAGCAGAAGATGACCAACGTCGCCGTCATCGCCCTCATGTCCGTCCTCTCGCCCCTCGCCTCCTCCATGTTCACCCCGGGCATCGACCAGATCGCCACCGGCCTGGACACCACCCCGGAGACCGTCATCGGCTGCACCACCGGCTTCGTCGTCATGCTCGGCGTCGGCCCCCTGTTCCTCGCGCCGCTGAGCGAGACCTTTGGCCGGAGGAAGCTGTATTTGCTGGCGTTCACGGCCTTCACCCTGTTGCAGATCCCGTCGGCGTTGAGCCCCAATGTCGAGACGTTGATCGCCATGCGCACGATTGCCGGGTTTTTTGGCAGCGTCGGGATCGCGAATGGCGGCGGGACCATCTCGGATATGTTTGTGCCTTCGCAGCGCGCCGGCGTCTTCGGGTGGTATCTGCTCGGACCGCTTTTGGGACCGACGCTCGGCCCTCTCTTCGGAGGCATCATCGTGCAGAGGGCCGGCTGGCGCTGGATCTTCTGGTTGTTGACCATCGTCTGCGGCATCAACACGCTCGCGGGCTTCATCTTCCTGAGGGAAAGCTACGCCCCGGTCCTTCTGGCCTGGCGGAAACAGAAGCTCGAGCGCGATGAGGGGAGTCCGGACAAGTACCGGTTCGAAGGTGAGGACAGGAGACCGCTGAGCAAGAAACTCGCGCATAGCCTGACCAGACCCTTTCGTATCCTCTCCCAGCCCATCGTGCTCACCATGTCAACCTACCAGGCCCTGCTATTCGGCACGACCTACAGCATCTACACCAACATGCAGCCCATCTACCAAGGCGAATACGGCTTCAACACGGAACAAGTCGGCCTCCTCTACCTCGGCCCGGGGCTCGGGTTCCTCTTCGCCGTCTGGTTCCTCGTCCCCCGCATCGACACCGTCTACAACACCCTCACCGCCCGCCACGACGGCAAACCCCGCCCGGAATTCCGCCTGCCGCTCGCCAACATCGGCGCCCTCTTCGTTCCCGTCAGCTTGTTCTGGTTCGCCTGGACGGTCGCCGCGCACGCGCACTGGACGGCCTCGATCGCCGCGACCTTCTTCTACGGCATCGGGCAGGTGATGATTCTGAACACGACGCAGAATTACTACATCGATTCGTTTGAGAAGTATGCGGCGTCGGCCATCGCGGCGGGGGCCGTGTTCCGGAGCGTGATTGGCGGCGTGGTGCCGCTGTTTGCCCCCGCGCTGTTTGATCGCCTGGGGTATGGCTGGTGAGTTTCCTGCGTCTTTGTAAGAAATGTCTGTGGTGCTGACGTGGTGTTGCGGTAGGGGTATCTCGCTGTTTGGGTTCTTAGCTGTGACGATTAGTCCCGCGCCGTTGGTGTTTTATTATTTCGGGCAGAGGGTGAGGGAGAGGTTTCATGTCGATCTTTGAGTGAGGAGATGATGGAAACGCATGGCGTGGTGAGCTGCATAGCGTTGTATGGACGTCTTCGATCCGCTCTGTGCGATGTCTTGAAGGATCGAGATGTCGCCGGTGGATAGGTGTTGCGAAGCTGAGGCTGACTACATGGTTCGATTGCACTGACGCTCTTCATGCGTGTTAGGTGCGTGTTAACATACCGAAGCAGCACTTCTGCTACAGGCTTTTAGTTTTCGACCAGGTCGACGATCATAGCGCCTAGGAAGAGCGGATGCACAAGGGCAGCAGATCTAGCGACGCAAGATCTAGTCACAAAGCTCCTCTCCGGGCCTCCACCACAACCGAGCATAGACAGCTCGTCCCCCGCCGGTCGACCACCCGAATTCTGCAATCCACTCGCTCGTCATCATATCCAGCACCCCCTTAAACAGCAGCATTCTGCTCGACTGTCATGGCCGCGATCACGTCTGAGGGTGTCTCTCGCACTCAGCCACATCGACTGCCAGGTACGCCTGGGAGGACGTTGCGTCTAGGTCTTGGAGAAGAAGATTTGGGTCCTGGTTCTCTTACTAGCCTGCTCACTTCGGGGCTGTAGAGGCCTGGCTCACTTCGGAACAGGGAGTGGGTACCTGCTCGGCCGTGAGTTTGAGGCGCTCGAGTGCTGCGGCGGGTGATGGTCTGCCAATGGGAGAGCTCTGAGGGGCGCAAGAGGGTATCGACTTGTGGTTAGAATCCCTGCTGAGGGTTTTGGAAGGGTGGAGGGACTGAAGGCGGCGAAGGAGGGCGGAGGGCAAGACCTTGTCAGTAAAGATGGCGGGAGGGTGAAGGGGTTTCTGGATGGGAGGAGTCACAGTCTCGGTGGTGCCGCTCCGTGACATATAGCTGACGCAGTAGGGCCAAGCGGGCGTGCGTCTGCCGCTAAGCTGCGCAAACCCGCCAAAACCATGCCATGGCAGTCCCACCATCGCCATCGAGCGCAAGCCAAATTTCTCGAGTCCACAAAACCATCAAGAAGTCTTCCTCCACCAGCAGACAGCAGGCACCCTTTCCCCGACCACCTCAACCATCCCACACTCCATACCCACAAGCAGCCCCGTAATACTGCCCCTTCAACTATCGCATCCTCCACACACCCGCAGTCGCTCGCCAGCGCGCTGCAGTCCGTGACGGCGTGGCCGATCATCTTGGCATTGCACATGATCTGCCATTCCTCCGAGCCTATGAATCAGAAAGTGTGGAGGCAGGGAGGGAGCGGGGGTGGTGGTTCGAGGGGAGAGGATTGTTCCGAGAAGAGGGAGGGTAGTGGTAGGACTTGATGCGAGTGACCTGTACCTCCGTAGTGTAACGGGGACTTCCCGTTCCCAACGACTACTGACCCTTCTTGGACGGCTCGAATCCAACACCGACTCCTCCACCGCACAGGCCGCACCCCGCATACCCACTACCGGCATCAGGCTGTGCTCGAGGCAGACGAAGAGCGTGCATGGGGCGGGTTTCCGATCGAAGCTGCGCGCAGGTGTGGCTGCTGGCCTTGGCGGGGCAGTGAGTGCTGTGGCCACGCACTTGGTCCTCGGGGAGGAAATCGATCCGGATGGGGGCGTCTGACGGAAGAGTTGAGGTCGAGAGGAGGGTGGAGGTTTGGATGAGAATTCCGCTATGGTGGGAGGATATAGAGGGTTCTGGTGGAGGCGTTGTTGCCGGACCTGGATCTTGGTGTCGATGGGGTTGTTGTTGCTTGGAAGTGGTGTCGCAGTTGAGTGTGTTCCGAGGGCAGTCCCCTTATATGCCAAGATGCGCGAAACCAGAACACTCGACCCAAGATGATTCAGCGTCCGGTTCGCAGGGTTGCTTATATCATGTCCATGTTTGGAGACTGTAAGAGACAGCTCCTCCACGACAGTCGAGCAACACCGTCTTCTCGGATTGAGGTACTATTTATGAAACCTTCATTATCATCAATCATCGAGTCAAACCCTCATCATGATCATGTCTCATAGCTATAGCCCATCCACCAGCACCATCGCCCTGCTCCCCAACGACCCCTCAACTCCAGAAACCCCACGCCCCAACCCCAAAATCCCTCACCTCGAATACACCGGCTTCGAAGTCATGCTCCGTCTCTGCCGCTCCGTCATCTCCGGCGACCTGGCCCGCGCCCTCGACCTCGACCTCGACCTCGACCTCGACCTCGACTCCGTGAAATCCGTCCGACTCCCGTAACTCGACCGGCCCGCCCCACCCCGCCCGACATAACTCACACTCCGCCCCGCACTCCCGACGCTCCGGCTCCTGGCCCGCTCCCGCGACACCGCTCGCTTGGCCGCCCGCCGGATGCGGTGCCGCTGCCGCAGAGACGGTTTGTCGATGATGACGAACCAGGCGAAGAGGATGGCGGGGATCCAGCCGAGGAAGAGCAGGATGATGGAGAGGAGGAAGTAGGTGCCGCAGCCGGCGCGGATCAGGACGGGGAGCGGCGGGAGGAAGATGGCGACGAAGGCGAGTGTGAGGCCGCCCTGGTCGCGATGGAGGATGGATCAGCGGCGGTGATGCTAGGGACGTTGCGGGGAGGGGGTGTTTTACGAGTGTCATGGTTGCTGGTTAGATGTGTGTCTTATTATTATTAGGTGAGTGTCGTGTTGGTTGTGATGGGGCTGGAGCCTGCCTACATGGTGTTTGATGATGTGGGAGGAGGGTCACACGAGAGAGAAGCGCAGCTGCAATTTTTATACCTTTTCCATGTGACTTCACTTCGGCAACGAGTTCCATCGTCCGCGCCGGTCAGGCTCGTGAGGGCAGAGCCGCCCGCTTGCATGTATGTATCACCGTACTTGTTGCCTCACCTCACCGGCACAACCACGCCAAGCGACGATGCAACGAGGATATCCCTGTCGATGGCCATTAATGTTACACGAATTATACCCGAGCACGTCCTCGGCGCTTGACGAGTCGTACAATAGAAAGATGCTCTCGATGGAACGACCACGATCCGACCCACGGGATGAGTCAACAATCATAATGCCGCCCGACGACGAAACTTGTGCTGCTGCGCCCCGGTGTTTCACATGCTACCCCGGACGGCGCTCATGACAAGGGTCTAGCTGCTGTAGGAAGGCAGAGCCGTGGGAGGACATCTATGGGCTGGCGACCCTGCTCAGTAGGATGGGACTCATCAGACATACCCAAAGCTGACAACTCAGTATGAAGTATGCCGTACAGCTCTGCGAGACTGAAGTGGCCGATTCCCGCGATCTAGTAGTGTTCACACATGCTGCACTGCTCTCAAGCAGCCTGATCATGATCAACGCCATGTATGTCTGCCTCGGGCACGTCCTCGCGCGCTTGCACTCCATTGCTGCCTTTCTTCACCCCTCGCTTCTCTTTCCCGACCAAAGACCTCGCCGTCGGACATAGCCACAGGTTCGGCCACACGTCATCTTCCAGATCCTCGAATCGCTCGAGATGGGCGTGCAGCTGTGTGACTGCCGACCGATTGCTGGTGATAGTCGTGCATCCAGAGGCCCAGCCGTACAAGAAGACGGAGTTGTTGATTGGAGAAAACCCTGTGATGCCCTTGTTCGCATTGACCACTTGGGAAGGTAGCCTGGATAGACAATCATTTTCATTTTGGTCTACTACCTTGATAGGCAGCTGGAGATCTGATGGGACGTCGTATGCCGAACAGCCTTGCATTTCCTGCACAAGTTTCGGTGGCGACTTTGAGGTGCTGTCGCCAAACAATACGGCAGTGCGAGCCTTCTCTGATGCTGTCCCAATGGTCTCAACGATCTCGCGCATTCGCTTCGCTGCCTCTTTGGTGCATACAAGCGGGTGTCCGGTCAAGACTGGATACAACAGCGACGGGAGCAAGTTCTCCTTGTCTTCCAGCTCGACCTGCAGGCGTAGTCCAGAATGAAACCATGGCTGCTCGGCGACTTTGTCATGGGAAAAGTCCGACACGATTGCGAGCAGGACGGTGCAGTCAATGTTCAACACGTGCGAAAGCGAGTCCAAAGGACTCGGGGCTATGGAAGGGAGCGCTTCCTCGATCGTGGGCGCCTTCTCACCATCATCGCCACAGATCAAGGTGGTGCCGAACGCTCGACATGTCTGCAGCATACTGTCAATTTCAGCCGTCTCGCCCTCTCTGACTCTCGGCAGGATCAAGACTGCTTGCGGTATTCTTGTTCGCACGCGGAAACATTTTGCGGCAAGAGCCAAGGCTCTCGCCGTCCTGACGAGCGGGACGTCATGAGACGAATCAGGGTCAGGGTCAGATTGGCCATCATCACCATCTCCATCGAAATCGGAGTCTGACCCATCGGATACCCATCCCTGCTTTGCTAGGTCAAACAGCAACCTTTGATTTGTTATGAGCGAGACCTTCACCCACGTCTTGCCTTCGTCAAGAACGGCATCGACAATGATGCCTTTCTTCAGCCCGGCAGTGTTGTGATCTGTCCGCGCTATGTTGATCCGACGCATATTCTGAGACAGTGACTTGACTTCCGAGTCGGGATAGATTCGCTTCCCAATGGAAACGACGCCTTTGGACTTCTTGACGGTGATCCATATGCGTTCCAGAAACGGCAGATTCGACGATCTCGCAACATGCGATCTGGACTCGCCTTCGGGTCGACTTTGAAGTCGCGTCAACATGTTGAGCTCCGACTTGACATTGCTTCGAAAAGATGCAATGTCGACTTTGCCATCTTGACGTAGGCGCTGCAGATGTGCGCTCAAAGCGTCAATCTCGCGGAGAATGATATTGGCTCGAGCGACCAGGTCTTCCAGGACCGTAGAAAGATATTCCTGATCCTCACTGTCCGTCTGGCCTGTGCTGGTCAACTCGTCCTGTGCCATGTTGAGCGTACCTTATACAACGAGGTCGCCGCCCAGTCCGGCGACCATTCTGTCGGACGCGAGCATGTACTCTATGTCTCTTAACTAATACCAAGATGAGTGGTGAGTCAACACTCGAATGTTTCTGGACTGTTTCCGAACTTCATCGTGACTCCCAAATGGCATTGCCCCGTTGAAAGGTTCCCGTTCCCGACGCCTTTTGAGTGCTCGGAAAAACCACGGAGCCGACTGGCCAGTTGATTCTCGACCGGAGCACACGAGCAACGACAGAAACGCACCATTCTGCATCGGCATCATGGTGTATCTGAGCACGAGTGAGGAGTGGCAGAGGCAGTCTGCTCTCCTATTGCGGGCACGGCCTACGACGGTGAGTCCCCAAGAAAGCCCTCCGCCGTATCATCCACTGACAATTCTGCAAGACTCGCATCACGACGAAATACAAACTTCCCAACCTCAACGCGCCCAAGTACCGACGAGCTGCCAAGCGGAAGAGAGGCGGAGATGTCGCTGAGGGAGAGCAGGACGACTCTTCGGCGCCAAAGGTACCGAGGGCCGCACTCGTCCTCAAGACGTACGACCATGAGTCTGGCGTAGTTTTGAAATTCAAGACGGATCGGGCAGCAGATGTTGGCAGACTCGTCGCGGAACTTGGAAGACTGGGCAGACATATGGCAGCTTTACCAGAGAAAACAGATGGTGCGGAAACTTGCTCGCCATTTCCGCTGCAAGTGCTGACATTTGACCAGCGATCGAGACAGCCGCAGAGAATCAGTCGACACTCGAGCAAACTACGGCTGGTGCGGCGGCCGCCTTGGCAAAGGACGCAGGAACAGTCATATCGGAATCGAAACCGCAGCAGACCGCCGGGAATAAGAAAAAGAAGAAGGGCAAAAAATGAACGGTCAGCGAGTGCTTCGCTGGATCCTACCGCGGCTTCTCTACGGCAATGACTGCGCAAGCGAGATATGACGAATGTGCCCAGGTGGTTGTCGGAAGGCAAGTGGAATTCCGGCAACTCGACATGGTTCACCCAAGCCGACGCAGCGAGCCGTAAGCTGACGTGCTGTGCTCATATCGTTGGTTGTCAAATTGCGGCATCGGTTCGTCAGAGGAGACCTCGACACATGACCCATCGCAAATGGTCGTGTGCTCCACCAGCAATTGCTGGACCAGTCCTGTCATGGGAGGAGGAGCAAGTCCTCCCGCCCCCAGTTGTTAGAGGCTCGTTTAATAATAAGGTGGGCCGTCGAAGCCGAGGGCTTGCCCGAGCGCCTGGCCGATGACAGACTGTGTGTCTGGACGTCTGACAAGCCTTCATCCGCCGTTATGACGTGCCTAGACAGAAACGAAGGACGCCTTTCGAATGCAAGCGAACTTGCGTAGCACACTGCTACTGTGGGGCTGACGTGGTTGGCCTCCTAGTGACTGCTCTGCTACAGTATGCAGGGCGTGTGTGGGTTATTAGGACGAGGGCATTTGTTGCCCTTATTGTAAAACTCCGAAATCCTATGGTGGGGCACATACAGCTAGGTTCGAATGAGGCAGGTGGGGTCGCTCCTGCCGCATCGAGTATCCATGAAGCTACAAGCCAAGATCTACTACTGCGAGTGTGATGCTCCACAGCCCTGAGTGCCTGAGTCCTGACTTGGACCATTTTCCTTTCGTAGTAAGCGTCCCACAGTATGGCAGGGTGCGTAGTACTAGTAGATCAACAGAGATCCATGCTCGCCGCCATTCCGCTCGTCTCATACCTAGTAGTGCATGGAGCACAATGTCAAGACTATCAAGCCTCGATTTCTCACATTGCACCTACTTGGTAATCTTGTTAATGCATGGATCCAAGAAAGGATCCTATATTGATTGGCAATGGCCATACGTATGCTGGCGCGATGCGAGTCCAATAGCGCACGTGGCGGGCTCGGTCGGAAAAAGTCGCCCAGCTCACGGACCCACGGTCATTATTATTATCCACGGCGTCGGCTCTGGCACGGCTCAAGGATAGACCTGCAGCGAGCATTTCATTATACGCTGGTCGGATGAGCTTCAGGCGAAGGTCATTCCCCGTTCTGCGACCGTAATTGCCCTGCTTGCTGAGAGGCGTTAGTGGATCTTGGTCTCGCCTTGAGACTGCGGCAGTCGCTTCGGCATCAGCGGAGGCTGGAATGCTACCTAAATGATGAGGGTGGTTGGTCGAGGCTGGTTGTCTGGTACGTGAGTGGATACGGAAACCTCCGGGTTGATTATTCGACCACCCGAATGCTCGAGCTGCGTGCCAACCTGGTTGTGGCGTTTGCGATTGTGACAGAACGAAAAGACACCACCGCATTTCCGGCGGCGGCGGCGAATAGCAAATAGGAGGTATCTCGCACGCGTTTACCGGCCAAGTGGTTTGACTTTGTCGCCGTTGCTCGATATAGTCTCAGACCATCAGACGGATCGACCGGGGGAGTCCTCAGAATAGTCGACTGTTTGAGCAATAATAATAATGCCTCCTGCTCGTTCATTGATCTGGCGCCTCATGAAATCACGGGTTGCCCGGCACACAACTGATGGTCGGAACATCGCCCCGGGAACAGATTGATTGACGGTCGGTATGCTTGGTCCACTATCATCCGATTGTGCATGTGTGGCACGGACACGATCTCGACGTGATTCGCTTGAGCAGAACCATGCTCGCCATGTATGTACGTACAATAATGCTGGGATGCAGCGGCCACGCAGCCTGCGCACGCGACGCCCATTCAGATCGAGACTTCTTATTACCGAGAGCAGACTAGCGACCACGGAGAACCCCAGATCTGCGGAAAACGCTGCTGCGCTACCGCTGTCTCAGAGGCGAAGCTTTTCGTAGGTAGGAGGTAGCTTCTGGCTTGGAGAGTCTGATGAGAGGTACTAGAGCCCGGGCCAGAGCGGCCATCCAGATGAGAGTCGCGGATCTGCCTAGAGACGGCGCCACGGCCCACCAGCCCCCCAGCAACATGAAGTACTAGGAGTCGCGGACATCGTACGCATCGCTGGCATTATTAATGATATTATCATGATTGGCGAAGCAGCACCTGACCGTGTCGGAGGTAAGCTCACAAGCAACCTAGTGCTCCAGCTTGCTCGATGATGATGATGCGCTACTACGGTTCTGACGGATGCCCAATTCCTTGGTGGCTTGTTTTATTAGAGAGAGATCACGAGTGCGCTCCACCAATTTCAGGCGCTGGCTGTGCCGGACGGAATTGCAGCGAGCTGACTCGGGCAGGCAGGTTGGCAGAGGGCGCACTGCCCTGTGCTTGGCTACGTTTGGCGAACTGTCCATGGTCATCAGGACTCGGGACTCAAGACCCTTGATACCCGTCTTGCAGGCTCTCGTTGTTGCGGATTTGGGTCGGAGCGGTGCTTGGGAAGGATCGGATCAGCGACACGAGATTATCACCACTGAATCGTGGCCAGGTCGTTAATTAGGTAGAGCGGATGAGTTTCGCCACAGCCTGGACAGCAGACCACATGACCCGGCCGAGGGCTCAAGCTTTCCTCGTCCATCTGCACCGTCCACGACAGCATCTTCGGACTTCTCGTCTCGGAAGTGGCTAGTGTGACCATGTAACGCTGCTCCACGGGTTCCTGCCCCAGGGGTCATCACCGTCTCCACGTTACGTGCTTGGCTCCGGCTTGTCCTGTCGAGAAGGATCACGATGACATCGCCTTCGTTGGCGAAGTCGTGGATGGCAGAACATGAACCCACCACGGCTGGGCGTGGAAATACGCATTGTGAGATCGAAACGAGTTCCTTGCAGCACCATGGAAGAGCAATCAAAGCACCCCGGACGCGTGCCACAGCTTGGTGTAGCTCATCATCACCACCGTCCAACCTGCAGGTCACGGCAGAAGTCGAGCTCTCAAATTACCTGAGCTAGGACGGGAGCAGTATAGCGGTAGCGTCAGGGTCCTGTTGCGGCCAGCCTGCAGCATGGAGATGCAGCAGCTGGCGGCCAGTCTGGCTAATCAGCGCCTGAGCAGAAACGACCTGCGCGGCGCACGGCATCTAGGCGCAATAATGTGGAAGAGGTGGCCCATGGCCATGCTGTCACTACGGCTGGGGCTCTTGTACGAAGGCAGAGACAGGCGGCACTGGCAGCAGTCGACGTGCTACATAAGGTACATACATATTCCGCAGCGTTCTGTCATCATCATGGAACCATGGTCAGTCGTAGTACGCACCAGCTTGGAACATAACGGCGGGCGCCTGGCGACTCACGAGCGAGCGAGCGAGCTTCCAAGCATTGTCCGATTATTAAAATTCGACATCCCGAGCCTGGGAGCCCTGTCGACGAGCAAGGATCGCGCCCTACTCTCTTAGAGGCCGCTGCGCTGCCACACCTTCTCCAGACCCCAGATTTTCTTACCCCAAGATCATTGGCGACCTTTCATGCTGCCGACTCTCGCTCTGTCCAGATTCTCCAAGTCAGCCGCGTACCGTGGCGGCACAAGCGGCCGTCCCAATAACCATTAAGCGTTGGCCATTCACCTTCGCTCCCGTTAGAGTTGGAGCTTGCCCGCGAAGCGCTTGATCTGCTCTCGATTCGTGCTTCTACCCTGAGCCAGTCGCGCCGGTATTACACAACCCTATCATATTAGCTCGACGGTCTACGCCAGCTGACGAAAGGTTGTTCGCTAACAGTTCTTCCAACCCGTGTGTCTCATACGCCCTCGCCGTGACACATTACTACACCGCACATTATTCTTGTCGCGACACCTCACGCCAGACCATCGGAGTTGTCGGCGTTCTCGAACGTCGAGGGACCAAGTCAGGCCTCTCATTGAACTGCTGATCGCAAGGGCCTGCCTGGCCAGTGTTGTCCGACCAAGGTTTCTCATTGGGCCACTCAAGAGCTTGGAAGCAACGACCTCGTGATCCTGGAGATCGAGCGCGGTATTACTAAATAACGAGCATTGTTTCTTCCTTCGACGTTCGGGGTTGTCCACGAGGCGTAGCAAGGGCTCTATGCGCAGTTCATCGTAACCACCTGGAACCCTCCGCCACCTCTCTCTTCTCCCCTCCCGCGGACCAGTACACCGACAATAATTTCGACCCCGCCATCGTGCATCCGACAGGAGCATGCAACCCGAAGTAGTGACGAAGCAAGAACCGGAAACAGAATCTCCCGGTAACCAGTCCAGTGATAGCAAAGGCGCATCAGCGAGCGGTATGTCCTGAACACATAACAGCGTGACATGATTGTGCGCATGGAAGCTCATGCTATACCCTTGCAGGTCGGCTCCAGGCCAACGGGAAAGCCAATGCTGCACAGAATGGAACTGCGAATGGCACCTTCCCTCCACCGAAGACGGACAAGCCCAGGCCGCATGTCTGTGGAACATGTGGGCGGTCTTTCGCACGCCTCGAACACCTGAAGAGACACGAGCGATCGCACACCAAAGAGAAGCCCTTCGAATGCCCCGAATGTACGAGATGCTTTGCGAGGCGAGACCTGCTCCTGCGCCACCAGCAGAAGCTCCATATGACGAACACGACCTCGTCAAGACCGAGGACTGGACGTCGCGAGAGCGTAGGTGGTGCGTCGGTGTCGGGAGGAAGGGTGCGCAAAAATTCGATTGCCAGTGCTGGTGTAGGCGGTCCAGTGGGTCCCGCAGGTCCGCAGCCGGCATCAAGAAGGAATACAATTGCCCACATCGACCTGTCTTCCATGGGTTTGATGGACAATGGGAACGGCCTGCATCGTATGAACGCTCTAGGGATTAACCCAGGGCATCCAATAGGCATGGCAGGAATGAGCGGCTCGTTGAACTTTGATTACCGTGGCATGTCTAACACCACGGGACATCTGGGACACCCCAATGGACTTCCGAAGCTAGACCTGTCGAATGTCAATAACCTGGATCAAACGAATTCCTTGCGGACGGCGCCGCCATTTGGAAGCTTTGCCCTGCAAACCGGCTTCGATATCGATCAGCTGTTCAGTCCTGGTACAACAGTCAATCCGGCTCAGTTGCACTTCGGTGGCGCAGTACCGCAGACTGCCGTTTCTCAGTATCCCAACTTTGAGGCCTTTACTAGCCAGCATCCAATGATACCCGAGGGCGAGGATTTTGGATGGATGCGCAGCTGGAACATCGCGATCCCAAATGGACACGAGAACAATGAAAACGCAATTGACGAATCTTCTCCGTCCCGAATGAGCAGCTCCGATAGTCCCAACGATTACAATGAGAGCCTGGCTGGCAGTCAGGCGGCGATTTCTCTGCCCAACGGTCATATGCAATGGTCGCAGCAGGAGCTTCAAGGGCAGCAGTCGATGCCTTCGGATGGTCCGTTCCAACTTGATGCTCTGGGTACGGGATTGCCGAACATGGGACAGTCACAAGCTACGGTTTCGCCCAATCACCTGCATGACCAGACAGCCAACACTGATGGGTTTTTCGATCATAGTGCCATGCACCAACGCAATGTGCACCAAACAGACCCGCTCCAACAACAGCAGCAGCATGCCTCTATAGAGCTGATGCGTCAAGGCCAGATGCAGAGCCAGCAATCCAATTTCATCGCTCCCTCCCTGTCGAACTTTAGCTCGGATAGTCCGAATATGTCGTCTTCTTCTATGAATGGCAGTGCTCGACAAAGCTCCGTGACTTCGATCTCTACCGACTCCATCACAGACGCAACACGACAAGCATTGTTGGCGAGCTTGACCCAACCCTCCGTGTTTGGCGCTGCGTACCGGAAGTTTTCACAGCCATCGGTCAGCTCTCCGCTCTCGCCAGGAGCCGCTCGGACTCCCTTACAAGGGCCCAACCTCCCTCCCACAGCCGACCTCCGGAGATACGTAGACGCCTTCATGCAATTTGCGCTCCCTCACATGCCTGTCGCACATGTGCCGACTTTATCCTTCGAAGGCCTTGACCTGTCCTGGACGATGAAACCGGGCCCGGTTCGCTTGGACGAGAAAAGCATCACAGGAGGTGCAGGCTGTCTCATCTTGGCAATGGCGGCTATAGGTGCATTGTACGAGTACGACCATCCGGCATCAAAAGATTTGTTCGAGGCTGCGAAGAAGATGATTGGGATTTACTTGGAAGAACGCCGTAAGGTGGACATGTCCACAGCGATGAATGGAAGTCAGGACGTGCAAGCGCATCAAACGCCACTCTGGCTTGTACAGGCGATGTTGCTGAATGTCATCTACGGACATCAATGCGGTGACAAGATCTCCGCAGACATAGCCAGCAATCACTGTGCTGCCCTTGTGAGCTTAGCTAGAGCCGCGGACTTGGCTCAGCCTCCGAACGAGCCTTCGTCGCCAGCTGGAAACGGCTCGAGAAATGATCGAGGCTCTGCGGACGTTGAGATGACAGATATGAATGGCAGTCCTGTCAATGGCCATCGCAAGTCGCTTCACAACCTGGACTTGCAAGCACAATGGCTGCAGTGGAAGGAGGGTGAAGAGCGCAAGCGGACACTATTTGCCATCTTCATCATCTCGAGCTTGTTAACCACTGCATACAATCAGCCCCCAACGATCATGAATTCCGAGATCCTGTTGGATTTGCCCTGCGACGAGGACCTATGGACCGCCGAGACTGCACAAAGTTGGCAAAGCAGGGGCGGTCTCGCTGCAGCTGAGGCCAACGCAGTACCTTTCGCAGATGCGCTCAGTACGCTCCTGACCGCCAAGCAACGGCAATGCAAACATCAATTGTCCAGGTCACACAACGTCAATAATCCTCTCGGCGCACTGCAGGCTGATGACGGCACCGCGGATGCGGGTCTGAGGCCAAGCACTTTCTCATGCCTCGTGCTCATCAATGCATTGCACAACTACATTTGGGAGACCAGAAGCCGACACCAGGGACGGGAATGGACGACGCAGGAGACCGAATCGATGTTCTCACACATCGAGCCGGCGCTCAATGCGTGGCAAGCGGCCTGGAAAGCTACCGACCATCATAAGCTGGAGCGGCCGAACCCCTTTGGATTCGGGCCGCTGTCTGCTGATAGCATCCCGCTCTTGGACCTTGCATTCGTGAGGCTCTTTGTAAACCTAGGGCGGGCGAAAGAGGCTTTCTGGAAGAGAGATTTCGATGGCATGGCGGAAGAATTGGCCAGAGGCAGTGAGATCGTGCAGCATGCAGAGAGTGGACCCACGAATGGAGAAGTCGCGAACGGCGCACCACAAAGCTCTTCAAATGGTCTTCACCCACGGGCATCGCAGGCACTGCCGCCGGACCAAGCGTCGTCCCGTCGTGAGCGCCATCTCCGCAAAGCTGCGTTCTACGCCGCAGACTCCTTGACGATCGCCAGCAGCTACAAACTGACGTACGCAGATATGGCTGCGCATGAGCTCCCGATCCAGTCAGCCATGTGCTTCTTCGACTGTACTCAAGTCCTCGGCGAGTGGGCTTGCACGGTTCAGGAGCGCGTCGGCCGCTACCTCGGTGTGCTCGGCAGAGATAACATCGACTTCACTCAAGTCCCGGCCATCATGCTGCTGGAAACCGAAGACGTTGAGCTCCTGCGCAAGATCGAACAGATCTGCGAGAGCTTGGAGGCCAAGCGATTCCAGCAGGAGAATCTGCTGGCCATGGACCTGCAGAATATCGATCCGGCTATGCAGATGACCAATGGCATGGCACACGGTGTGAATCTGCACGCTTGTGGGTACGGCAGCAAGCTCTTGAGGGTGGTGGCGTTGATGCTAGAGAAAGCTGTCATCTGGCCTGGTAGGTTCCATCTCAGAGACTTGAATTGTGAGATATCGCTAATGATCCTCCAGTGACCCACGTCATGGCCAAAGCACTCGAGACACAGGCCACCCATATGGACCGTCGAGCAGAGATCAGCCGTACCCAATGACTCCGTCTAGGGTAAGCTGCACCTTCTGCAGTCGCCGGCAGTCTCACCGTCGCCACTGGCTGCAAATCACGGCCATCGATGTGCGCTTCCTTTGTCGCACACTCTTAGCACTTCCTGATTGCTCTTTCAAAAACACCTGTACATTGTGAAAATACCGTTGTGCATATGACGAACCAAAAAGCGTCACACAAAAACGACGCGTAGGGGCGGAGGGCGGGTATCTGCTTTGTGATTCGCAACGCATTGAGCGCGAGAGGCGTCTGTCATTACCAGTGACATGATTGATGATTGAAATGAAAGAGCCGTGGTGTTTATCGGGATTGGATGGGGTTGGGGCTTGGTGTAGGGAGAGGAAGGGATCCAGGATCGATACGTCGTTCAAGTTTGCCATCTGGTTGATGCGGATCAGTGCTTGAAACGGGTTTGTTGAAAAGTTGCACGGAGAGCCATGATTGCTGCATGTGTGTCGTATATACAAACACAACAGAGGGATCTGAAGGGAAGAGCCTTTTGATCGTTTATCATCGATACTAGTGTACACTGTACAGACGATGGTGTGAGATTCAAAGCATATTGCGCCAATGACCACGTGACCAAAGTGGGTCCACATTGACATTTCCCAAGTGCTTCCTCTTCTCGATTCCAACCACCTAGGCGTCGGGACACACTTGCGCAGGTCCATCGACGCACCGCTGCCAGTACAGCAGACACCGGGAAGTCCTAACGCCCCATGGGCTGCTCGCGCCATCTTGCCGCCAGATCGACCCCTCACACTCCTCACTAGCCTTCCTCTCTCCCACGTTTCAGTCCCACGTGGAAGCCAAGGCACAAAGAGGAGAAGGGCACCCGACCTCCCGGGCGACCATGTGCCGCTTCCTGATCTACTCCGGGCAATCGCCCATCCTGCTCTCGCACCTCATCACGATCCCCACGCACAGCATCCTGACGCAGAGCTACGATTCGAGGTTGAGGTTGGACCACACGCGGCCGCACAACGGCGATGGCTTCGGCGTGGGGTACTACACGACGAGCCTGCCGACTGGACGGCGGCGTCGGCAGAGCGATGCGGGACTGAGGGATCAAGTCGTGGAGCAGGAAGTGATTGATCTGGGGCCCGAGCCGTGCATCTTCACCAGTACGATCCCGGCGTGGAACTGCAGGAATCTGGAGCGGCTGGCGAGCAAGACGGTGAGTCCGCTGGTGTTTGCGCATGTGAGGGCGAGCACGGAGGGGGCGTTGAGTGATAGCAATTGCCATCCGTTCAGTCGAGGCGCGTTGATGTGGATGCATAATGGTGGCATTGGGGGCTGGAAGCAGGGGGTCAAGAGACGGCTGGTGGCGGATGTCAAGGACAGATTCTTCGAGGCCGTGAATGGCAACACGGACAGCGAGTGGGCGTTTGCGCTGTTCCTCGACTCGCTGGAGAGTCTGGGTGTAGACGCGGATGATGCCGTGAAGCATCGGACGGGCTTTGGGCACTCTATCCTGCGGAAGGCGATGCTCAAGACCATCGAGCGCATCAACGGCTACCGCAACAGCCTACCCGAGGACGTCCGACGCAGCAACGACACCAGAAGCCTCCTCAACTTCGCCATCACAGACGGCAAATCCGTCATCTGCACGCGCTACGTCTCCAGCAAAACCGACGAAGCCGCCTCCCTCTTCTTCAGCTCCGGCACCAACTGGCGCCAGCAGACGTCCCCCCACCACCCAGCCCCTCCGGGCGTCGGAAGGGGCGAGTACAAAATGGAGCGCCGCGACAAGGGCGCCGACATCGTCTTGGTGGCCAGCGAGCCCTTGACCTTCGAGCGCGACAACTGGGTGACTGTGCCTACGAACAGCGTCCTGACCATCCATAATCAGACGGTGCTGATCCATCCGATCCTGGACGAGTATTACAATCACACGCCGAGTTTCACGCGGAGCAGCACGTTCGCGGCGGACAAGGGGCAGACGACGGAGGATGGGTTGGCGGAGCAGATGAGTCCGCGGGCGAGTGCGGTGGGGTTTGGGCGGGAGGGGATTGCGGAGGATCTGGCGGCGTCTACGGCAAGTTTGGGCGTTGTGGGTGCGTGAATGAGGGATCTGGGGGGATGGTGAGAATGGGATCTAGCGATGGTGTGTGGGGCTTTATTGAGAAGGAATGCTGTGTTTGGAAGGTGCGACTCTGACATTGAAACGGCTCCTGCTACCTTGGATCACGGACTTCCTGGACGGAATTTCCACTCGAGCTGGACCTACCATTCAGGAGCTCTTCATGTTACCATGTCTATGAAGCCGAAGCAAATCTTTCAGCGCGACACCCTCGAATGCTATCATCATCGGGAGATCCCAGGGTCTTACCAGGCCGCCACTCCATCGGCCGAAAATAGCGAAACTTCATATCTAACAAGTGCAAGGACCCCCATTCGCGGGATGATATCCCGTCCAGAGGCACCTGCCTTTGATAGTGGACGTGTCATCCGCTGTACAAGAACCCGTCAGCAAATCAGCACATTCTCTTCCCTCTTCACAAAGCAACGTCACCCTTGCGCCGCTTCTGGTATGATTGGTATGAGAGGGCGGGGACGGCCGGGAGGAGGTACGTACGGTAACATTGCAGCAAGAAGCCTCTGTCGCAGTCGCAGCATTGGGTGTTGCCGGTGCCGACCTTGCATCCCCTGGAAGCGAGCAGAGGTCAATTGGTGGTGGAATTGTGGAGGATTGGGATAGGGAGGAGGGATGGAGATACCGCCGGTGCCTCGTTTGGCGGTGGTGAAAGGGAGAGTGAGGAGGAGCGGGAGGAGTGGGGTCAGGAGCTTTGTAAGGTGCATGTTCGCTCGTTGGTGTGTGTTCGAGGGCTGGTGAAGGAGAGCACGATTGGTGATATAGAGGGGGTGGGCGCCTTTAGTTCCTGGATCATGTCTCGGATGTCGACGGGAGCACGCGCATACGATGGCCCTCAGCTTCTTGGTTCGCGAAGTTCGTGTACGGTGTCGCGGGTCGAGAACACGAGGATCGTGCTTGGCGGCTTGGTATGGATTGCATGTGTGAGAGCTTTGTGCATAGCTTGAAAAGGGCTAGCAGTCGAAACTCGAGAGTCTGGGCTCTATGGAGTACCTTTCCTGGCGTCTACGTCCTCCACCGCCATAGCCACCACGGTCATCATTAGAGGAGCTGGGTCCACCGCCATCCCTATGCGACCGACCGCCACGACTGTACGATGGACCATCATCGGAGCCCTCAGCATAGCTCGAGCCGCCCTGGCCTCCACCACGGTTACCAGCAGACCTGTCAGGAAGGTCATGCATGTCCTTGTGAGAGCTGGACTGCTGAGGACGTCTTCTTCCACCGCCCTTGGACATCTTGCTTTCAAAGGGCCGCCACCCGGAGGACGGTCCTTACCACGGGCGTTGCTGGGCGGCTCGTCATCGATGTCGTCGTTGCCGCTGAAGTGGCCGCCGTAGTTGCTACCCATGCGTCGGCCGCCATCGCCTCACATGCCGCCGCCGCCGCCGCCCAATCATGGCTGGGCATTTACACCTCATTGTATCTCGACCCGACCAGTCTCGAGCTCATCATTCCTCTGCGACGCTAATATGGCGCTTGAGGCATAAGTGGAAGCGGGCGCTTATGCTTGGGGAGTCGACATGTCGCTGATGGTGAGCTGCAACATGCACCGACATCTATAGGTGCCAATGTGTGCGTAACATCGCCATCAGCAATGGGTGCGCTCGATGGTGTCCCCTACGTGTGGCGAGGCCAAATTGGCGCGGCTTGTTCATCGTTTGATCTTCCGACATTGTCTCGGCATCGACATGATAGTCGCGTCGTCATGTGACAACGGTCTCGGTCTATTTCGCGCGGACGATCGCGAAGCAGCGTGCAAGTTGATGCGTCCACGTTCCTACTCGGGTGCTGGCCGTGTGGGCGTGAGAACGCCCTCATGAAGGTGAAGGTCGGTCGCCATGCATCGATCTCGTGGAGGTCCGAAAGACGAAAGTCAATGAAACATGTACCAGATCAATCTCGGCGGCCAATGATTATCCCACTCGGGCTTCTTCTGTACGCTCTTGGCGACTCACTCCTCTGCCACCGGAGCCACCAGGCATGTCCAGATATACTCGATATATAAACACCTCAGCGCGGTCATTCCCAAGCAATCCCTACCTGTTCAGAACCACTCCGGCTGCCACCACTCCCTCACGACCATTTCCATCCCAACTCAAGCAACATGCATCTCTCCGAACTCATCGCCCTCGCCCTGCTCTGCGTCAGCGGCGCCACAGCATGCGACACGTACAGGGTCTGCAAGTGCTGAGACACAGACTGGGAGTACCAGACATACGACAACGTGATCACAGAGAAGACCTGCCCATTCGCAGGTGGTTATCTGGAAATAGGGTCTGGGGTACGAAGCGTCTCCATGTTTGCAGGAGCATTGCAAGTCGCGCACGAGTGCTGGGATTGCCTTTGGCGGTCTCATTTTGGATGGTATACTGATCTCTCTGATCTTGGCAGTGTGTCTCGACGTTGGTCAACGGCTTCGGCAGCTGTACCTTTGCGAAGAACTGCAACAACCAGGCTGGCTTGGGATTCGACGCGAACAGGTATACCCACAAGTGCGACGAACCGTTGGGAAGAGACAAAGGGCGGCGATCGGTGGCGTGATTGATTGTATTGGCTCGCTAGGATCAAGAGGTCCGACAAAAGCCATGCTTTATGCATACGTGGGTGTTGGTTACGACTCATTCGGACCATAAGCAGCTAGGAGATTATTAGTGCCATCTCCTCCACTCATCCCTACCCTCGAGCATCACAGCAATTTTCTGGCCGTCAAACAATAGGAGGAGATATTGGCATATGACGGCAGCCCCAGTATCTAAAGCACAGGTAAGGCCACCATATCTTCAGGTAGTGGTAAGACGCTCAATCAACCAATTGCCTCTCCCCAGAAATGTCCCTGGACAGGCACCGTTTGCACCCCGAAGGCAAAAGAGCGTCTCGAGGTGCGAGCTTGAACAATACCCGGGGGTAACACATGACAGACCCCCTGATCTGACCCCTGACCACACTGTGATGCTGTGAGAGGGTGTTGGGGGGCGCACTAGGATGTACCGCTGCGCGACTCCTGCGGGCCTCACGATTGGTTTCCGGAAGAATGGTACACGGCTCGTTCCCTCGAGCGCCTGAGAAGGTTGAACGAGGCTTGCTACCAGTGTCCCCGTCGTGAGGAGAAATGGGCCTCACTGCTCTTCTGATGAGCGGCCAGGGGTTTCTGGTTTGCGTCTTCCACTTCGCTGTTGCATTGATAATTTTGACAAGGGAAGGCCGAGTGGCTCTATCTGACCACATTCTGAGATTCAGTATCACTCTATTTTTACAATTTCTACAAAACAAAAGCAGTGGTTCCAACGCCCGACGCCAAAACAAACGCCTCAAATGCCATACCCATTGGTGAATCCCTTATGAAACGCTGCCAAAGAGAGTGCAGCTGTACTAGTCCAAGTCGTCTAGATCCATTCTCTCGCCTGGGTCAGGCGCAAGGGTCGGATCATCCTCGACATCAGGTCGAAACGCCTCAGATGCCAGGGCGTCGTTGTCGTCGAAATTGGTAGATTCGAACTCGTCGTGTACAGTGGTCTGTTCGCCCGAGTCAGTGGCAAGGCCCGAGCGGTCCCGTTCTGCGCCGCTGTCCCTGGACTGCATCCAGATGTCGAAATCAGATTGCGGGGGCCCGGGAGCCGGGGGAGGGTGTTGCTGTTGTTGGAGGACAGGGGCTGCGGGTGCAACGTCAGCTATCCTATACTCGTCATCTGTCGGGGGAGCCGATGGTGCGGCGGGAGCTGGTGGTGCGGCCAGTTGGTCCTGGTGGTTTTGCTCCTGCTCAACCCCCTGTGGAGGCCACTCGAAGTCGATGTCAGACCAATCGAATTCCTCGATCGGTGCGGCTGGAGCTGGTGGTGCGGCCAGTTGGTCCTGGTGGTTTTGCTCCTGCTCAACCCCCTGTGGAGGCCACTCGAAGTCGTCGTCATACCAATCGAAGTCCTCGTTCGGTGCGGCGGAGCCTGCCTGGGGCTGCTGCTGGAACGGCGCCTGTGGTGCGGCAGGAGCTGGTGGTGCGGTCAATTGGTCATGATGGTTTTGCTGCTGCTCAAACCCCTGTAGAGGCCTCTCGAAGTTGAAGTTTGACCAATCGAAGTCCTCGTTCGGAGCAGTGGGGCCTGCTTGGGGTTGCTGCTGCAACAGCGCCGGGTCGACACTGTGATTGTCATTATATGTCTGCACGGCAGGCTGGGGGATATTCTGACCTCTGACAGCTCTGCAAATCCTGCACCGGCAAGACCCGCTAATTGGCTCGCCATGCGCCTGGTGCAGATGCGCCATGTACTCCTCTGCATCTCCAGACCCGAACGTGCAACGGGCTGGGTCGCGGCGGCAGGTGTGCATCACTGGCTGAATAGCCCTGCGTCTCCGTTGTCTTCGTGGTGCAATATCAAAGCCTTGGGCGTCCGTACTGTAATCGTCGCTCTGACCTACTTGCTGCTGCTGCCGCTGCTGCTGCTGTGCGATATCGAAGCCTTGGGCATTTGTTCCGTACCCGTAGTTCTGGCCCACTTGCTGCTGCTGCTGCTGTGCAATGTCGAAGCCTTGAGCGTTCGTACCGTAACCGTAGTTCTGGCCCATTTGCTGCTGCCCGCCAGCGGCTAGCCCGCCACCCTGCTGGAGCATGTTTGAGGTCTGCGAGAAGGGGTTAACGTAGTGCTGCGGAAGGGGCTCGAAAGGCATGAAAGGGGGAAGCGTCAGCTGAGCATCCATACCCGGCGTCGCCTGCGGCACAAACCCGTCATTGACATGATTGGCAATCGCACCCGCCTTACCTTTCCTCAGAGGACCATCGTTCTGCGCAGGTTGAGCCCTCATAGTCTCCAGATAGGCTTCGATGTCTTCCCTCCTGTTGGTCGCCTGAGGTAGAGGCTGGTTTTGCGCGTCCTGCTGGTCCCTACGCCTCTTGGTGCCGCCTTTGCCCGGTGCTCTGTTGATACCGTGGATCGTCCTCTCGTGGCGGTAGAGCTGCCAAGGCCGAGCGAAGCCCCGGTGATCGGGGGGGCAGAGGTTGCACTTGTGGATCCTGCCTTCGTCGCCGAGGTGTTGGGCCCGCACGTGCTGGTTCACGCTATGTTGGTCTCTGAATGTGCGCCGATTGCCATTTGCGTCAACGCAGGTCTCGTACGTACACTGATACTTGTAGGCGGGATTGTTGATGTGGTAGCTTCTCATCGTGGTGACGCTGAGGGCGGTCGGTTGATGTAAGGGGTGGTGTGTTTGTTATTCGATTTCTCTGTGAAAGATTCTTGTGTTGCTGTTCGCTGGAAGTGATGCGATTTGCAAGCTTGTGTATGCGATGCGTGCACTTCGTGTATGCGAAGAGTCTGTGGAGAGAAAACAGAACATTACCGCTACTTCGCCTGGATTTTATATTGAGCCACTGTGCTTCGGAACACATCCCCAATCGCACCATGGCATTCAACTGGCCATCGTGGTGCATAGCAGAATGCATTGTGAGGCATGTGGACATAGAAGTGAGAGTAGAAATAATAGTGTTGTGAAGTCAGGAGGAAACAAGGAACGTACAATGCTTTGTACTTGAACGTTGCTGATTGCGTGAGGGGCTGACCGCCCAGTATACATGAATGAATTGTTTCGTAACGTGATGATCTCGTTAGAGGTCATTGTGCCAGTAGCATCAAAGTGTTTGTGGAGTATCCGTGAAGGCATTAAGACGGCTTGCTGGAGTAAAACCATTGTGTTGGACCCGGTGCAGAGGTAGGGACTAGCAGCCAGTAGCAGTGGCCGAAGAGTATCGGTCCCGCGGGTTGGCTACCGTGGCCATTGTATCGTGAGGTGCCGCGCACGTGAGACTGCGGTCATGTGGAAGCGATAATAGTGGGCTCAGACATTGCCACCTCTCACAAAGGTAGAGAAGCACGACTTCCAGTAGTCCAGATGTGTGCAAAAACCGCCGTATCGACGCAAAGCTCCGACACCCTAGGCGTCTATTGCTCCTTCGAATAGAAAATCTCATGATACCGATGCGTGGCATCCACCACGGCCTCGACCGCACTGAAATCTATCGCTTGTTGTCAGCACCGAACCATCTTCACCAGCCTCGCATCTAGGGCCGTTGATCGACTCACCGATATGACTCTCGGGCCCCATATCAGTACTGGCCATGACCTTGACACTCAAATCATTCTGCACCTTCCCAATGATCTCGACGGCGTGATTGACTTGCAGATTTGCTTCCTAATGACAATCATTACCATCATGCTTCCACAACATCGAGATCTGTGCACCTACGCGGTTCAGGTGCAGATTGATATTGTCGTGGTTCGCATCTTGGATGGTAGCCTGCTCGCCACGAAGTTGCTTTACTTTGCCCAGGATGCGGACGGTCTGATGCGAGAACTGCTGGAGGTAGCCGGCGTTGATGCGGGGAGTGGACTCGGTCATTGTTCTGACTTGGTCGACGGGTTGTGGTGTTTGAAGTGTCTTTGTCTTAATGTTGTCTGTGTGCGCCTTTGAGCCGGTTAGACGTGAACGCGTTGGAGTCGCGTAAAGCCGTCTTGGCAATCTCGCCATCACGTGACAGTCATGTGATCCTATTGAATCGCTTTTCGGTCTGCAAAATGAGCCCATGGCCGACGACAACCTCAACGATATATGGGCCGAAAGGTGTGGAAAGATCCGTTGCGGTCAAGAGGCATTACACAAAGGGCTTCCTTCTACGGTCTACCCGAATTTCCTCGTCCTATGTTCTATGTTCCTCTTCAAACTATCGACAGCCCGTTTAGGTTTTCCGTTCATCGTATTCTCCTTGCCCCCGCCAGGCCAGAGCAGTCCAGAGACACTAGAAGCTGCAGAGTCATGGCTATCGGATCGACACAAATCAGGCGTCCCACTTCTCATCAGACCTCGTATACCTCCTGCTTTCCTGGCCGGCAACTCGCCTTCTCCAGCCGTGGCCACGTAAAGGAGGTACTTGAGGTTGGGAAGCGTGTGACGAATATCCAGGACGCGAATGTTATATGCTGATTCGAGGAGGACCTGTATATCCTTGTTCAGGAGAAAGACACCATACTCGAATCTGAATCTGGGTACACCTTTTGAAAACAGCGGGTAGGTGCGCAAAGCTTTGTCGTCTTTGTAGCTCTGTGTGGTCGAGCTCGTGGTCTTGAGCAAGCTGATCGGATCTTCGATTGTGCTTGTGCTGCTTCGAGGGTTCACTGGGTAAGGTAGTGGTTGGTTCATGTAAAACGACACCAACAGCAACACATGTGCGACAAAGCCAAATGCCGTGGCGATTTGGTTCGGTGGCTCGGTGTCCAAGTCCTCTGAGTTGGGCAGATGTATGTCGCGGATGGTAAAGGCTAGACTTTTGCCCGCAACAGGTTGGACAGGATATATCTTCTGCAAGTCCTCACAGATACGCCGTCGCTGGTTCTGAGTTGATTTCTTCTTGACTTCGTATTCATCGCGAAGGCCGGGGAGCTCTAGTCTCGATTGTTGCATGTGAGAGCGCTCGGCATTGCGATGCTCACCATCTTGCTTCATGAGACCTCGACGAGAAGCTAGCGCAGCTCTCTTTTCCTCTTGCTGCTTGCGAGCCTTTTCAAGCTGTCGCTGCACAGTCTTCTGGGCATAGTCAATGGTCTTGAGACGGTCACCGGCTTCTGCCACCAGATCGCGCTCAGCCAAGACAGATTTATTGGCTTCTAGGAGGGCATCGAGATCTGTTGCAATCTTGTTGCGAGTCTGAAAAGCATCTTGTATGCTTTCATCTAGCTTCGATAGCCTGAGGAGTGTGTCAAAGGATGACGTTGATAAGACTTTGGTGGTCGATGTCCGAGATAAGGACGCCGCACCAGGAGGCGCGTAGTCAGATAATGATTGAAAAGCTGTATAGACGCCGTCCGTGAGATGGAATATCACTGCGTTTCTTGGAAGCGCGTGGTGATATTGATCGAGCTATTGCTGGCATTAGCCTCGCTCTTGGTAGGCGTTTATTCTGCACTCACACTCTTCCCAAGATATTGCAGACCTTGCAAAGACAGACTGAGCTCGAAAAGCTGTCGCCAACTATCCATCTTTGCGCTCTTGGTCCAGAATTTTATCGTCAGGCTGTCCAGCCGCATGATCCCGGGCCCACAGGGGCCCCAGTCAACATGTCTGAATGTCGGGTTCATTGTGCGCTCGACCACTTCCGAAACATACACAGGCTCTGTGAGGTATCAGCGTTTCCTCTGCGGCCAGGTGGGCACGCAGACGTACCAACCTTTGAGTCCTGCCACGTGCACTGAGAAGAACACATCCGCCATGCGATCTGCAGTGACATTCTGCAGCTTCTCCTGCCGTCTTTGCGGCGTAGCATTGGCCCATTCAAGCGTGCTGCCTCGTCGTAACCTGCCCAAGGTCGGTCGAGAGGGCGTACGCGGGGTTCCGTTCTCTTCCAGCTGGCCCGTTGGTATGTCATCATTCGCATCACCTTCGACCCCATCCTCTGCCACACTCCTCAAGTCGCTGGAGCTTCTCGAATGGCCTAGCGCATGCTGCTCTCGCAACGCGACCAGCTTGGCCGGAGACTTGAGGCTCTTAGGCACTGCATCGTCATCTCTGGCCTTGGCTCGACTTCTTTCCGGAGACGTGGGGGCTAGCGACAAGTTCCGTAGTGAGATAGAGACCAGGTTCCGCAATTTGCGGTTCGAGGGCAGAAGCCATGATCGGTCCCGGCGTTCTGGTGCGTTGGCTGTGGGAGCCGGCGGTGGACGGGTCGACGAGGATGCCATGCATGTCTCATGTGACCATTTTGTTATGATTCCTCACAGTACACTACTGTGCCATTGGACGATCATACGTGTATCCATCAATTGGCATGTATTGCCGCTGTGCATGTAGCTGTCGCCCTCGCGACCCGCTGACGCTGCGTGCACTACTTGCATCGGAGCTCGGAGGTGTCTTGCTGCTTCGGGACTTTTCAATGGGAGACACACGAGCAGCCGGAGACGCTCCATCTCATCACCCGACCCCTCCACAAAGGATCATGGCGCGGTTCGCACTGCAAGATTGACACCGCGCAACAGTCAAAATGCGTCGCCCGGGCCCGCGAGGGCTGCCCAAGGGGATTGGGCGCTACATCTACGCCTACTGCCACGTCCGCAGCAAACAGGTCGTCTACTCTTTCACCCACATTCCCAACGAGTATCGTGCGCTCAAACAACTGCCCGACCTCGGCGCCAACAACAAAGATGCCGCCCTCCGCAAGGACTTGTGGAAGCCGCTGTATACCCTGTGCCTGCCTGAAGGCCCCGTCGGACAAGCACAGGGCCTCGCCGTCTTTCGCAAGCTGCGCGAATGGCGCAAGCTGCACGAGCTACACTGGGAGATGCCCGAGTCGCTGAAGATGCCCTTCACGGAAGAGCATATAGACGAGAAATTCAAGGAGCGGCTCGAGAACCGTGGCGGCAACAAGAAGGAGCATCCCCATGATCTGGCCAAAAGGGCCAAGAAGCGGATGCGGGTACGCTTGATCCAAGATCAGAAGGCCAACTCCGTCGCGGATCTGGCGGCGGTGTTGTTGGAGCAAGACGACATGGGTGATCAGATGGCGCAATGGAAGGTGGCGACACGTGCCAAGGAGCGAGCACAGGAAGTGGAGGAGATGCGGCGTTTGGCAGAACAGGCGAGGCAAGGTGGCATTGAGAAACTCGAGGCTGAAATCAAAGAGCTTGGGAAGAGACTGGAAAAGGTGTTGGCTGGCGAAGGGGACGTCGAGGGTCTCAACCGAACGCGTCTGAGACGCGAGATTAAATCGCTGGAGCCGAAGCAAGTGCGCATGGAATTTGCGTTCAGAGCAGTGACGAGAGCCGAAAGAGAAGCCCAACGCGTCAAGTTCCAAGCGTCTGAGCAATCAGCTCAGGTTAAGGTCGCGCGTGAATTTGCCGAGCTTGCTGAGATAGATCCGAAGTCCGAGGTCGCGAGATATGAGGCGAAACTCGCCCGCGAGTCGATCGGCGAAAAGGAGCCTGTTTTCGCGGATCCAGGACAGAGCACAGAGGCGCAAGAACCATCGATTGGCGAGAAGGAGCCTACCTCTGCGGATCCAGGACAGAGCACAGAGGCGCAAGAACGTGCAAGGTTTGACCATAAGGCACGTCTTCATCAGATCCAACTGGCTCGAGCGAAAAAGGGTGAGCGGAGATTCGATGGCAATTGGCTCGCTGCCGTGTACGATCTTCAAAATCGCCTGTTAGACTATAAGATGCAACTTGCGAAGGATACAAATGAGCAAATGAGGCAAACAGTCATAGATGGCATAAAAACAGAGGCGGATCAATGGAGAGCACTTCGCGCGAAGCCTGATTTCGTTGTTGAGTCCAACAACTTATACAAGGGCTCAAAAGCAGCAAGAGCGCTAGAGTTGCAATATCTGGCTGAGGTCGCAGACAGAGATGCTCTCCAACACATCAGATCTCGCATTCAGAAATGCCAAAAACTTTTGGAGAGGGATGCTCGTCCAGGGATTAAAGCAACTCAAGCTGACCTGAACATGCTCAGGATCATGGAACGCTATATGCAGCTTGCGGCTACAGCTGCGGCAAAAGACCTTTCCACGGACATGATGGCCGAGGCCAATGCTATTCGGACCTCTGTGCTTGAATTCGCAGTCAGGCGAGCCGAAGAGAACATTCTGACAGCTCAACGGGCTAAAAGGTCCAATGACATACCGCGACTGGAGCGGGAGCTTGCTGAGGCCCAGAAGGTATTGCAGGAAGTTCGCGATACTGACGTGGCCACAGCCGAGCGGAATGCGGCCGAGCGAACGCATAGGCTTCCCGATAACGTCCAGGCTGGTGCTGTACCAGAGAAGCCTCTGGACGGAGAAGAGCTTTTTCCGAATTCGCTAGAGCAGTCCGCAGGACATGAGGATTCAGAGAAGCCTCTGGACGGAGAAGAGCTTTCTCCGAATTCGCTAGAGCAGTCCGCAGGACATGAGGATTCCGCAGCAACAACGATTGAGGTAGACTGGGCGAGCAGATTGCCCTCGTTTCCCAAGCACACCACAGAGCCCCTGCGAAAAGGTTCCACAGTGGAACCAAGGCAGAAGAGACTGAAAGCACCTGTCTTCTCGACCGAAGGCGTCACTGTCAAGTGGCAGAATATCTTTGACGCCGAATTCGCGGAAAGCTGGCCGGAAAACGTGAAGCATGAACGTCTGGGCAGGGCACGATTTACAGAAGGAAGGAGGAGCACGCAACACAGTGCCTCCGCGCCGCTGCCTGAAACAGCTGCTGCTGAAGAGGAGTTGGCAAGTCAGACCGAGGAAAGCAATCCATACGCTGAGGGCGAACAAGCGCCTGAGACGAGAGCGGAGCACAGAAGTGCAATTTTCCGTGTTGCCAAGAGTCAGATCTTGCGAAAGGTCAGGGAGCTGGCACAGAAGACAGTCCGGCATGGGGGGAGAAAGGTGCGGCATCAGAGCAATGCCGCGAAGGCAGACAGACTTGGGAGAGAGGTAAAACCCATGAAGGAGTCCTCCGCACAGCTTGGTTGAGGTCAAGAGCGCATGGCGAGAAGTGTGCAGGCATAGAGTGTATGCGAGCTGCCCAGGACATGTTGGCGACATTGTACAATATAGAATAGCCATGGCGCATGACATTGGCCATCTCGACCGGCATTGTTGGTAGTGATTGCTCTTGAGTTGCGCGTCGTGGAGCGCGCCTGATGAGCACCTCAGTCGAGGCTCGACCTTGCAGCCCACCTGCACCTCTTGGTGAGACTTGGCTACACGCCTTGCCTATCGACAGACCACGTCCAATGACTCCAAGCATTCGAAACACAAATCACTCCTGCATGTCTGATAGACAAACATCTTGGCAAACCTCCAAGCAGCCAAGATACTGCACCTTCTTCCGTCTTTGAGCCGCAGGCGTGTCTCCGCCCATGCGAAGCTAGACCCGAAGCGGTGGCGAGCTCTGTCACCGAGGAGAACCCCAGCCCCAGACCTCCTCCATCTCCACCATGCATCATTATCATACTAGCTAAGGTAAGGTATTGCGGTGCGGTGACGAATGGCAGCATCGCACCGGTAGCCTGGGATAGTCTCGATGTGCCCTTTGCGCTTTCGATGTCCTTTGTGTGTACAGCGGGAAGTATAAGTATCTCTGCCATGGCTTGCTCCTTGATTTCATCTCTAAGAGTCGCCAGTCCTCGTGTTGTTTCGAGGATCGTTACGAGATCGACAGTGACGACACAGCAGCAGACGTTCAGGGCATTAAGCACTACAGCATTCAAGATGGCGCAGCAGGGCACTTCCAGCGGCTTCCCCGTCGCGGTCCTGAACGTGAGTCCCATGAAGCCCGAGTCCACATCCGAGCGTTTGACTGATATGGAAGACCAACAGCAAGACATCGCCCCCCGCCTCCCCTCCCACTCCACCCTCCTCTTCGCCGCCAAAAAGTCCAAGAACCTCTCCTTCGAGACCCTCGGCAAGGCCATCGGCCGCGACGAGGTCGCCGTGGCCGCCATCTTCTACGGCCAGGCGCAAGCCACGCCTGCCGACGTCAAGGCCCTCTCCCAGGCCCTCGATATCCCCGAGTCCAACCTCTTGGCGACGGAGATCACCGGCTACCCGGATCGCGGCAGGCAGATGGAGATGCCGCCCAAGGAGCCGTTGGTTTACAGGTTGTTTGAGATTGTGCAGAATTATGGGTATGCGTACAAGGCGGTCATGAATGAGAAGTTTGGGGATGGCATTATGAGTGCGATTTCTTTCACGACCAAGGTGGAGAGGGAGGAGGATGATAAGGGGACTTGGTGTAAGATTACGCTGAGGGGGAAGTGGTGAGTGCTCCTTTTTTCTTCCTTTCTTACCCTGATGATTCGAGTGTGTGTGGGATTGTGCTAACGATTCTGGTTTGGTAGGCTTCCGTTCTCGAGGTTTTAGGTTGAGCCTGATTGCTAGGAGCAAGTAGTCAAATCGCAGATGTCCTCGAGTGCCTCACCTCCTTTTGCGGGCATGTATCTCTTCGCTCGAGTCAACGAGTGTGGGAATCGCGGACTATGTTGATTGTTACTGTGATGGTGAGCCAGCCATCATAAGTCCATTGATGGGCTTGATGCATCGTTCTGAGGTTGACGCGAACCAGGAAGTCCATGTTGACACTCGAGGGCTCACGGTCACACACTCGAGGGGATCGCTCCTTCCTCACACGTCAAGTTCACTTGTGGCTGTGTGACCTTTTCTCAGCTTCGAGTATAAATTCAACAGTAAAGGTCACTACTCACCAAATCACCACCATCACCACCATCACCAACATCACCACCACCATCACCAACATCACCACCACCCTCACCACCATCATCACCATCAGCCTGTCATGGACGGGCGTCACGATCACAGTAAGTACAATTTACGTTTTCTCATTTTCACATATGGGCGGCGGTGATCGTGACGGCGGAGGTTGACGGTGGCTTTCGATCATGACGGGGGATTGAGGGCGTTGACAGAGGTGGTGACTGAGATGAGGCCGGGGACTGTGATATCACGGCGGTGACCTGGCATCACAGGGTGAGAACATGACAGGGACATGACAATTGACATCAACAGACGGGGCCAAAAAGCCCATTTCCGGCCTGCTCCGCGCCAGGAGCACGCCGAATTTCGACAAAACCGGGGCCGACGAGGTCGTCCCGGCCATGCCGCCTCGCCCACGCGCCGACAGCGTGAAGATCGACCCGTTCGAGGGCCACTCGAACATCACGCGCGCCCCCCTCCCACCGCGCAAGTACGCTCTCGAAGAGCTCATCGATCCCAACGACATCCCAGAGAATGGGCACTGTCGGTCGCCGAGCGGCGACATATTGAGCAAGCACGAGTTCCTCAAGCGCGAGGACCGCCCGATCAGCATTCGCGAGCGGTAAGTCTCCACCCTCTCTCACGTTTAGGAATGCATTCTGATCATAGCACAGGCAAGAGAGAATCCTGCAGAAGACCCGCAGCTACAGCAATCTGAGCCAGCTGGGCAAGGACGAGCCGCTGCCGCCGCCGCCGACGGTGGCAGACATGAAGGCCCTCCCACCATTGCCGGTGGGCAGAGGCAGATTCGGCAGGGCTGCTCCCACCAGCAGGAGCACGCCCGTGCGGGAGGTGATCCCGCTGGAGAACAGGCCGAAGGTGACGGCGTTCAGAGGGACACCAACGATGGGCGTCAGGGCTGAGGAGGCGAGGAAGAGGAAGCGGCGTGAGCAGCGGCGTCAGCGCTTGACTTGCGGCCTGTGTAGCATTCAGTGAGGGTGAGGGTGACGGGGGGGGGTCATTGGGGTTGATGGGGGAGCCACCGGCGTTGATGGAGTCATTGGAGTTGACTGGGGCGTCACTAGGTCGTGATAGATGATCTGGTGAAATGATACGAGTGACTGCTGTCACAACTGATCGAGGACTCAATGGTTGACTAACTGCTCTCATTGCATTGACGGTGACAGCATTACATCCATATATTGAGTGACGACACTAGTAAGTCTGATATTTGCACGATCGTCATTGCCTCATTGATGTGGCACCTGCAGATGCTGACGGGAGGCACGCTCTTGCCTCACTCGACTGGCACAAGCAAATTTCAGAATACTCCCGGCACTTGACAGCACATGCCATTGCAGACGGCAGTCATAGACATCTGCTGCAACCCTTTCTGCCAACTGAATTTCTTCTTCTCCGACAACACCAACACGTCCCGGACCAGCATCATTCAAGAGCAGAACCATCACCCACAATCGACATATCATAAGGTACCACACCACACATACGCCAGAATGAGCGTCGCTGGCCTGCCTCGAGGCTCCCGCCAGGAGGTTGGGCAACTACCTCCCATCGAGTGCACAATCCCGGGCTGCAGCAAGCGCTTCAACAATGAGAAGGACATGAAGCGACACAAGAGAGACGATCCAAACCACTTCTACTGCAAGAAATGCGATGTTGACTGCACCGACTGGGAGGACTTGACCCAGCACAAGGTCGCCCTGATGTCGCCATTTCTTGACAGCCGTACGAAGCTCATCGAGATGGGCAAGCAGCCGGAGCACATCACCTGCGAGTTCTGCGGCGAGGACTTCAAGTCGTTTGGCGGCAGGCGCAAGCACCGCGAGCAGATGCACCAGGCAGATCAGAGCACCGAGTGTCCAGCTAGAGAGCAAGGCTGCTCTCTCATCTTCTTGAAAGCGGCCGCGCTGATCTCTCACCTTGAGAACGGCGGGTGTCTGTACATCAATGCGAGCGACTTCAAGGCGGCGGTAACGCAGAAACATATTGTCAAGGAGCTGTTTGCTCATCATCAGACGATCCAGGAGAAGTTGGCGGAGTACAAAGCTTATACGCCCGGAAAGGAGCAAGGGGTCATCATGGACGGTACAGAGGATGACGATGACGACTCGGACGGAGGTGTCAACATCCTGGACTACGAGGACGAGGCACAGAAGAGTGGACAGCAGCCACTTGAGGCCGAATCTGACCTCATCGATATGCGTATACCATCCAGTCGCGCCCTAGTGGAGGATGCGAAGTGGCCAGGTCTGCCAACGAAGGGACCTTCCACGCTGGAGCAGGGTCTGAGAGCGATGTCAATTGCATCGAATGGTTCTGGTGGTGATCACGGGAGCTCGGTCACCAGTCGTCGCGGTGGGAACAAGGTATACACCGAATGCTATCCATCTCTCGGTTCTCCGTCGATTGGCAGATCGACTCCGGGCTACGACGACGACACTGCCTCCGAAGCAACGACGTGCGCCACGGGCCTGACTGGCGTGCTGCGAAGGCCAAATCGGGGCGTAGCGAAGACGGCCTGGACGACCGGCAGGACAAGCGAATCGCTGTTCCAAACCAAGCCCACGGCGAAGGCAGGTGACTGGGCGGCCATCCTGAAGGCGGTTGAGGAGGATGCGCTGAGGAGCGAGAAGAAGAATCTGCTCCACTGCCGCTTCTACGATCCATACTCGCCAGACTACGACCCAGACATCTTCTTCCACACCCTGTTCGAGAAGTACTGCTGCCCCTTTCCTCAGTGCGAGGATCAGACGTTCGATTCTCCCAGCGATATTGCTACTCATTTCCTGGACACCCACATGAAGACCGATTTCAATTGCACCACGTGCGGGAAGCGCTTCAAGGCTGCTGCACCGCTTGTCGCGCACATGGAGAGCGTCGGGAAGTGTCAGGTCCAGCACAGTCGTGGGTACAAGAGTGTAAGGACTTTGCCTGTAGCGTAAAATTTGAACAGGATATATGCTGATTTGGAACTAGCTTCTCGACGAGATCACCGGCGGCTTCTTGGCGGCGAAGCTGGTCCCAGAGCCCAAGGTGTTCAAGAAGGGGGACGCGTTGGTGGAGTTCGGACGCCCGTTGAATGGTGTGACGAACGTGCTGTTCAATTCCAAGATGCCGAACGCGTATGCTGAGCACTAGGACTGCGACCAGCGAGTGGCCTGGACGAGGTCAAGCGCCTGGGACGGGTGCATTGTCTCTGGGCCGAGCGAAGATGCCTAGAGAGAGGGTGTAATGAGCCGCGAGGCTGCGGTCAGCAAGTGGTCTACATTTCATGAGCTGGCTGTGCGGATGCTAGGGCTGCGGTCAGTTGGTGGTCCGCAGAGGGGTGAATGTGATTTCCGCGAGCTAATGAGACTCCTGCCTGCATAGATAGGCTGCCAAATTGCTTTTGTTGCTTCATAATGATGCTTCTGGTTTCACCTTTCGGGTCAGATCCTGGGTTCTAGAAGGTATGCGTGAGGGATATGCTGGCAACAATGACTCGTTGAGGAAGCCGGAACCACCTGGTATATACGGTCAAGATGCGCGCGTGGTCAACAACAGACTGTCACAGACGACCGCTTTCCTGACAAATCAGTGGCACGCCTTTATAGGTGTCTGACGTGGTCCTTCTGATGCGGACGTACTGTATGTCGGTGTGGGTGTGAATCTGCTCCTCTTGACTTGCAATCATATCACAGATGTTATTGCAGCATGGCCGAGATCGAAGTCCATCGTGGGTGTCAGGTGCGACGAAGGAACGGCCACGGATAGGTCCGTGGACGACGTGCTTCTCAAACAATCATGGCACCCGGTGGGAGGTAGGTGCACGCAGCACAATGCAATGAAATCGATGGTGCATGGACGAACTATGATCTGGGGGTGGGAGATGATGAGATGTAAGGAGACGACGGTTTGTGAGTCGTTGACGGTCATCATCATCAATCAGAATGATAATCATAACGAGGTGGGGTTCACCTGTTTCATCGGGTGGAGCTGGAGTCATCTCTCTCTCCGACAAAGCCGGCCAAATCGGGCTGGGCGCGGTTGGATCCACTCGGGAAGGAAACGCCACAACTTCGCACTCATCAAGGTGACCAATGCGGTGGCATAGCGCATGCAATCATCATCATCATCATCATCATCATCATCATCAGCACGGTGGCATATCCGAGAGACGACCAGGCTTGGCCGTGACGACACGACTACATACGGACGTGGGATCATCCGATGGCCCTCATCATGTCGGTCAGTATGTACGGAAGACGGAGGAGGAGGAGGAGGAGGAGTAGTAGTAGTGGTGGTGGTGGTGGTGTGTCGAGTGTCGGTGGAGACGACGAGGGATGTGGGCGAGTCTTTTTATTACATGTCAGGAGATGAGGTGGATGTAGGGAAGGCCCTAGTTTCATCCGGCATGCAACAACGCCGCTCGAGGCTCTTCAATCTCATCATCTCAGTGATCTCCAGCTGCCCCCCTCGGACCTGTCGCCTTTCCCCCATGTGGGTGCTGGCTGTACGCCGTACTGTAGTGGTCCTATGCCTCCTCACACCACCTGACTCTGATTACCCGACTGCTTCTCCCCCCTTCTGACAATCACGTGAATCATCTTCACAACGCCAACGACACCAACAACACCAACAACATCGAATCCCATCGCGCAGCAGAGAGTGATTCTATATAAGGGTGTGTTTGTGTTTATCTTATTCTTCTTCGGAGAGGCGGCGCGCGCGGCAGGAAGCTGGAGCCGCTACTTTAGTACCTCCAACCAGCTGCAGTGACGAGGCTTCGACGGGGGCAAACATCTGTCAGCACGACCTGCCCATCGTCCCATCCCTCGACTCACGACGACCACTGCTATTTATTGCCCCTCCCCAACCAGCTCCAAACCTCGACGTCGACGACGACGACATCGACGACCACACTTATACATGCGCAGCTGTGTGAACCCGACCGTCGGCGTCTGCGTCTGCGTCTGCGACCTCTTCAGTGAAGGCCGGGACTGCGACAGGACAAAGAGCGTCAGGAGGCAGGCAGGCTGCTTAGCGTTGCTGCAGACGTCTTCCGACCACCACCGACCGCTCGCAGCTGGCTATCCCCCCTCCTCCTCCCCCTCGGCTCCAACGCTGCGACGACCGGACTCTCCTCTCCGGCCCGAGTCCGCACACAACAACAAAACACCCGCTGCTCCTGCACCCACCTGTGCGGCGTCGCGTGCGTGATTCCAGCCTCGTCGCCCAATTGCAGGCCTTGCCTTCTCGGCGTCGGCTGAGCTGAGCGCCAAGGGAGGGAGAGTTTTCTGCATCGACGCTGCCACCCAGGTCATCTCACACACCCACCGAGACAACCCACCCGACCTGCTCGCGGAGCCCGCGCAACCATGAGGGAGGTCAATTTCAGCATCCCGAATGCGAACAAGGCCTCGGTGAGCATCACCCCTGCCCTCTATGACCGTCGCGCCCTGGACTGCACCTCCACCCTCCCGCTCATCAACTCGCTCAACAACCTCGCCTACCTGACCATGTCGTCCGGTCGGATACGCGACATCCTCACCGTCGACGGGGGCATCGAGCGCCTCGTGTGCATCCTCAAGGAGGGCAGGAGCAAGGACATGATGGAGATGTGGAAGTGGAACCTGGCCTTCCAGTGCGTCTTCAACATCGGCGTGCGAGGCTCCGAGGCCGTCCGCACGCGGGTGGTCGAGGCGGACATGGTGCCGGTCATTGCGACCGTGCTGGACAACTACTTCCAGGTCCTGGAGAAGTGCAAGGAGCGGGCGGAGATGGAGGACCGACGGAAATGTCCTTTCGGCGGCTCGAGGGGCTTCTCGCGCTCTTCCAGTCGGCCAGAAGCCTTCGAGTCGCGTGCGGCCCGAGCCCGGCGTCATGCTCCCCCACCCATCTCCATCCCTGAGCCGCGCGAGGACCCAGACGACGAGCCCTCGAGCGAAGTCACCCCGACTGGACCCGCCGCGAACCTGTCGCTCAGCTCGCCGCCGGAGCGGACGACGTTTCCTCGGCAGCACCCCCACCATCACCGGTCACCAGGGGGTCGGGCGCAGTTCTCGTCTCCCAGTCTGGGACGACGTGTGTCGCCGAGCGTGAACCCCCCTCTCTCCGCCGCACAAATGCCAGCCGACACCAGTACGACCTTCGGTTTCAGGCCGGTCCGTGACATTGATCGACTGCCGTCGATGGTGCCGACCCCCTTCGCAGACCTCAGCTCGCAGCCACAATCACCGGCCACCCCCGTCGCCCCCACTGCGCAGCCGGGCAGCCCATCGACCGGCGCCAGTGGAGCACGGCCGAGGAGGAGGCCGTCGATACGCCACCAGCTCTCTATGTCTGGGTCGGATGACGATGCCGCCGTCGAAGAGAGCCCGTCGGAGGAGTCTGCAGGCAATGCCCAGCCCGAGCCGGTCGTCGGCTTTCAGGCGGACATTGTCATGCAAGACATCAACGACGAGGACAGTCTGCTTCAACCACAAAATGATGCCGTCACCGTCACCGCCCCGGACGGATCAGGAGACAACGATACGTTCAACATCACCCACCGAGCATCTGTGGACGGCAGCGCTGTCAACCCTGCCGTAACCCCCACACAAGGACAGTTGCCGTTCCCACAGACACCGATGCCACCGCCGATCAACACCGTGAATGCCACGCCGCCCAACTTCCAACTCTATTCGTCACGCAACCTGCCCACGAACCAGCCGACGCCGCCAAGCATCCTGGCAGCAATGCCGCGAGATGAAGACGTTCTCATGTCACTGCAACTCCTGGCATATGTCTCGAAGTACTGCAACCTACGTTCCTACTTCCAGCAGTCTCACCTCGTCCCCAGACTGCAGATCAAGGACGAGCTCCGCCTCCTGGACCCTGACTGCAACCCCGCCCAACAGCCAGCCATGACACACGCAGAGCTGGACGACGAGTGGGACAACGAGTTTGTCGTCAAGGCCAACGAAAAGCCCTTCAACATCTTTCCACTGATCGAGAGATTCACCACCAAGCCTTCTTCATCAAGGTCTTCGTCAAGTCAGCAGTTGCCTCAGTCGGGCGACATGCAGTATTGGGCAGGCGTTGTGATGCGAAATCTCTGTCGGAAGGACGACAGCAGGGGGGGCATCCGACAGTGCGCGTACTGGCGATGCGGCAAGTGGGAAGAGTATACCAGGCAGTTTGCCAAGTGCAGGAGATGCAGGAGGACCAAGTACTGCAGCAAGGAATGCCAGAAGGGCGCGTGGGGGAGTCACCGCTTCTGGTGCGTGGCTGCAGACTCGGAAGGTGAGGCTGGCAGCAGTGAGCGGCGGCACCGGCATGGCCACCACCACCATCACCACCACCACCACCACCACCACCACCACAGCCATCACCATCACCACCACGCGGTCGGATCCAGCGCGAGTGCGGTGGCTGGACGAAGCAACCACCAGGCCATCTAAGCCGAGTAACGAACGGACTTCATTGATCTCTTAGGATACGCATAGCCAGGGCGTCGGAACACATTTTGGGTGGCAGATCTCTGCCTTGGGTTTGGGCGCCGGCGCCGGACGGGATGGCTCTTGAAACGATGGAACATTTAATCATGACCAGCAGCATTTTCCAGCCAGCATCGGTCTGGATCATGGAATGGAAACTTACACTTCACGAACGTGGGCTTTCCTCTCCATCCCGAGGGCCGAGAATACGACACACGGGGGAATATCAGGGCTTCGGGGGACAGATTGAGTGCGCAAGTCGGGAAGGGGGGGTCTGTTCGTTCTTGAGCATAGTTTTAGAGGAGTAATGCTTAGTGAGGAGTATCGTGACATATGAGGGCGATGTCCTGGAGCATGGCGTGGCGAGGGTTGTGGGTTAGGCCGGCTGTCTGTAGTTGCGACAGCCTTTCACAGAAGACCTTTCTTTCTCCATGCGTGTGTAGTAAGGTGGCTGTCCAGTCTCGCTTTACTCGGGAATCAATAAGAGACGACATATGTATCACGGACTGTCACGTTGCCACGCGTGGCACGTGGGTCTCCCGGGTGGAAGGATTGAGGCTCAGACCAAGCTTTGTGGGGGCGCAAATGCTTGTCCTTTGCATGTTCGAGATATCATTACCTTATTAGGCTCGAGCTCGAGTCTGTCATCCCGAGTCGACACCTACATGTACCTTACCCTGGCATTTCTTGGGCGTTTGTATCTTACCTGGGAGTAGTGTGTATACACTGTCGTTCGTTACCATCACCATCCACTTCTTGCGACGTCCAAACCTAATCATAAGGCACAACCTCACGACCCGCGCCGTCATGTCCAACCCGCAGGTCTACGACTTTGGCTCCCCGGACAGATCGTGGACAATGCCGCTCCCCGAAGGTCAACCACCACCACCACCGCCGCCGCCGCCGCCGCCGCCGCCGCCGCACTCGCCAACATCGCCAGGCACGCAGCCGTTCCCGAGACTCGATGTCCCGCACTCCGTCGGTGGCCGGGACTCCTCACCGGATATGACGAGGCGAGGAAGCCGTCTCTCCCGACGTGGCAGTGCGTTGTCGAGATACACCACCGGATCGGTCGACTCGTCGCAGATGCGCCATCGCAGGAATCGACGGACTGATACGGTCACCAGCTACAAGCCCGACGAGTTGGAGCTGGATATGAATTCGGATCAGGCGCATTTCCAGCCCGGTGCCGAGCCGGGTATTGATCCCTCGGCGGCCAGCGACACTCAACCGGCGCACTTGGTCAATCTGGTGGCGGACTGCGACATCCATATTGTGGACTTCTCCGATGATGGCGAGCCATCGCATCTGCGGACGACCAATGCAGGGTTGCTGGACGAGCTTGCGAAGCCGAGGCCTGATGATATGCCGGTGCGGTGGATCTCGGTCAACGGGCTGAGTTGGGATGTGATCCGGGCGATCGGGAACAAGTACAACCTGCACCGACTGGCCATCGAGGACTTGATACATACGCATACGCGCACGAAGGTCGATTGGTATGCAGATCAGGCGTTCATCGTGCTCACCCTCCAGAAGCTGGTCCGGCTGCATCAGCATCGGGGCGATGATCAGATGTGCGGCTGCGGAGATGTCGAGGAACCGGGACACTTTGACGAGAAAGGTCGGCGCGTCAGTCAAGACTCTGGCTCCAGCTGGTGGCGTCGTGGGAAGCGGAAGCTGCACAGCAAGAGGTCGGAAATCCTACCGCGGTACTTGGATCAGACGGATGTGAATGGCAAGCTCGACGAGTTCGTATCCGCGCATAGTGGCGTGTCGCGTGAGACTCCAGTCAAGCCTATCCGCACGCTGCATAGGTACGAGAGCGCGCAGAGTCCCGAGCACACGGCCTTCATGGAGAGACATAGCGTCCTGTCCAAGGAGGAGATGGCCGTCAGCGTGGAGCAGGTATCGATCTTCTTACTGGCCGACAACACCGTCATATCGTTCTTCGAACAGTCGGCCAGCGAGATCGAGACTCCCATCATGGACCGCCTGGCAAGCAAGGAGACGATGCTCCGACGGAGCTGCGACGCTTCGCTCTTGCTCCAAGCCATCATCGATGCGATCGTCGACCTGTCGGTGCCGGTCCGCGATGCGTTCAACCTCCAGCGAAAAGTCCTCCAAGTCGACGCCATGACCAATCCCGACATCCGCACCTCCCGGGCGCTGCATATCTTCGGCGAGGAGATTGACATGCTGCAGAACCTCTTCAAGCCGATCGTACACCTGGTGAATGCGCTCCGAGATCATCAGGTCGAGCCTCTCGTGCCTACCACGGCTGTCCAGAATGCTGCCCATGAGACCACGGGGGAGAATGGGACGGGGAATGCTACGCCGCGACCGGCCAGGACCATGCGAGATCGCGAGGGCGCGCCCAAGTGTAAGAGGCAGATCTCGGAGTACAGGCGGAGTCCCTACAAGAGGGCGGAGACGGCGACGAGCGTCATCATCACGCCGTTGGCGCATACCTACTTCGGAGACGTCTTGGATCACTGTATCACGATGATCCAGTCTCTAGTAAGTCCTTAACCCCCCCCCCCCCCCCCCCCCCCCC